>CM061920.1:170285283-170400573 GCA_031002005.1 Vandiemenella viatica
CAAGGTCGGCGGTAGCGTATCAGGTTACACGGAAGGAACACCTGCAGGTTTCAAGGTCAGCGGGATGGTGTCAGGTTACAAGGAGGGAAGGGGAGGGGAGGGGGTGGGGCAGCCAGGTAGATAATTACAGGGCGGTGGCGCCTAATTATAGGGGAAGCGGCCCGCAGTGGGGGGGCGGGGCGCGTGACCTATTTAATACCAAACGTACATATCCTTACTACTACTCTTGAGCATTAATTGATTTATTATTATGCAATATTGCATCATCATAACGTAACGCTTCTTAATCTTTACTCATCTTTGTTTCGCTATTACGCCATTTTGTATCAAAGGTTGTAATCATAACTCTAAGACACTGTTTCGTTGTGAGGACACTCGACTACCATTTTTACACATTTTATTAATATTTCGAGTTGTTATACTCTATTGTTATTAATTTACCACCTAAATACCTTACATTCAGCATTAAAATGTATTTTTTATCGCATCTGTGGAAATCGTATTATTGAATGGTTAGACATAGATTCTTCCATGAAAGCCATGTCCTTGAATCCCAAGCAGGGACAGAAGGTACAATTCGGGTCTTATGGAGTATAAAAGAGGTTTTTCACACACCGTTATCCATGAAATCAAGTGATATTTTTAATGTTGTCATCACTTTTCTTTCGCATAGTGCTCCTAATATTATTCCGCCAATATTTAAGTTACTCAGCGTGTCCTACCAATATTGTGAATTTATGTAATTTACAAAGCACAGGATTTTTGCTCAACTAGTGGAATGTTACATCCGCTACAAAAAGTAGTTATTGCGATTGCGCAGTAAACAAAAAATTCACTTCTTGCCTTCTTGCACGTACTGTATTCTTCCAAGCAGCTATAAATACCAGGTCACTGTATTCCGAGGTCAATACCATCTCCCTAAAGCCATTCCTCAAGGATAGAAACATTATCACCCCCAACAATTCAGTTTTCCTACCCGAGACAGCATCATTCATCAAGTTGTCCGACTAGTTGAACATATCTGCAGGCGCTGTTATGCTTCGAAAAAGCTTTCGATAGAGCATAGCACGACAGGATAATACATAGATTAATTTCCAAACGGTTATGTGAGAAATTTGCTAGGATTTGTGTAGGAGACTAGAAAAATAACTTATGTTTTTTGGGTAAAATAATAAATAGGATATGAATAGTCGCTGTCTGAGAGCAGTTCAGACACAGAACGATAAATTGAGCAGTAACAAGTGAAATTATTCTAATTGGAAGAAACCACTCGTAAGCAGATCCCGAGTGAAAACGAAATTGATTGATTGTACACATTTGAATCTTACCTCCAAGACAAAGAATGGTGAATTTTGCAACGATATTCAGGAATAACTGAAAAGGGTCTAACGATAACGGATGGACGATGCAGATGATTGGATATGGTCTAAGCCAGTTTTTCCCAACCCTTTTTTGGGTCATGTCCCACTTTTAACGTTTTTTTGCCCCCCCCCCCATACATAATTTTTAATAAAAATAATATTTGTTATTAAAGAAACTCATATAGGATGGTTTTTGAAACACTTTAATATTGTCATAAAACACAGTAAGTAAAATTAAAAAACATATAAAGAAATACTAAAATTCAAAAGATTTTTTATAAAGATTTATTATGGCAATTTAGTGTGATCCTTGCGCTTGATGTTTGCTACATAGAGATTTTAAATTAGGCTCCAATTTAGTAAGCTTTAATCTCAAGTCTCCACGTTGTGTTATATCCAGTCGATTTCCTTTTTTTTTTTATCAGTAAATCATTTACTGCACTAAATCCAGATTCGGCTAAATATGAAGATGGAAAAATCACGAACAACGGCGTTATTGGCGCGTTTTAAAAGGTCCGGGTTCCCGAGACAGGCGGAACATTACGCGGTGAATCCCAAAAAGGTCAAGTTGACGACTCAAATCATCCAGATGATATATTTGCTAACATCAAACGAAACTATACCTAATAATTATTTACAGAACTGTTTTAAGAATTTGCTTTTTTGCTATATTTTGTTCCTGTATCTAGCATTGCATTTAAATAACCCGAAGAGAAAGCGGTAAAGTCGTATCAAGTCAATTTATAAATTGACCCCCTAAAAAAACCAAATTGCCCCCTGTGGGGTGTGGGCCCCACGTTGGGAAACACTGGTCTAAGCTGAAATATACCTTAACTTCTTACTCCCTGCAGCACAGATCTAAACATTATCGTATCACCATCGATCGGCTGTCCAATTCGTAGCTCAGTCGGTAGGGCACCAGTATATATATATATTTTATTTTGAATTTATTATATATAGCTCTGGATAGCTACTTTGGAGTATTGTGTAGATACCATCTGCATCTGCGGAAAGTAACAGAATGTGTGTTCTGAACATCAGCTCTTGCACTGTGCTGTTCTGCTGTAGAATATGCATGCACCGTTTGGTACAATGCTGCTTATACCAAATAAATAGATGTAGCCCTTCATGAGATCTGCAGAGTTGTTATAGGTTGCCTCAGAGCCACACCAATTGAAAAGATATATGGTCTGGCATGAATCGCCCTAAGACGGAACATATATTCAAAGTTAAAAAGAAATAAGATTAATCAAAACGCTGCTTATACATTATTCAGACATCAACTCCCCAGACAAAGTCTCTAAGCTTTCCTTGGATGACGGCTGCTGGTACAGCCGAAAGTTGCCCTGCTCAATCTTTGGCGAGCAAGATTAACTCATGTAGATTAGTGGTTATCTCGAAGATCCAACTACTAAGTGTCAATGTGGAGCATGACATCTATACAATTGCCCGCAATACCCATCAACCTGCACTCTGGAAGACCTCCTAAACGACAGTGATAATGCTATACAAGTAGTTAACTATTGGTCATTTAGAATATTAATTGATTGATGTCGATTGTGAACCTTATTTCTATAGCTCTGTTCTGTTCTTGTTAATACTGCTGTTTGTGTTTCTATCTACTGTAAAGCAACGTTTTTGACAGGAAATAAATAAATCTGTATGTGTCACACACCGACTCTAAGACTGTTAAATATACGTCTGGGTGTACATTACCCTCATTTTTGCTGAACGTTAATTCGCCATCTCTGTTTTATTCCAGCCACAGGCGACGTTAGGATGAAAGGTATGAGACTGAAGCAAGTTACATTCATCGTGCTAATCCCACACTTCCAACGAAACTGAATTCATACTGATCTAATGTTTACATGTTTTGTTTATACTGACGTAAGTTGCCAACATTGTATAATGAAATCCAACGAGTTTATGATAAAGTAGGTACTATCAGAACGTTTATTCTCTTTGGTGGTATCTGGTGGTACTCTAAATACTTGACATTTCCAAGAAACGTTTTCCCGTTCTGTTTACTGTCTCAATTTTTTTTATTTACTTCAGATTACAATTACATTAAATACTTAATAAATTTTACAATTTGAAACTTTAACAAATGAAATAATATGAACCATAACTAAAAGAGAGTTTAAAACTCGGAGAATCGATTTATACTTTTTCTGAATATAGCTAAACGTTTTTTAATGCTTACAAAAAGTACAGAATTTTAGTAAGTCTTACTCATTCAATGCTTTTATTCGTTTCTTAGATTAATAACCGAAAATATTTAGTAGATTATTCAGTTAGAAAAGTTTGGTAAAATGAATATTAAGGAATTCCAGTTAAAAGCTGACACCCATTAAATTCATTATGCTGAAGCCACATAGCCGTTTAAGCTACATTGGTACTGACATATTTTTGATTTAAGCTGATTGAATGGTCTTGTCAACACAGAACCTAGATATCTGAAATCTAGAAACATCGTAAGGCAAAAGGACGTGCGATTAACCAGCCTTCTGTTTCTGGTTGATACATTTCGCTCTTACGAAACCTATAATTTCTTCTTGTTGTTAACATTTAAAATACTAAATCAGTTTTCTATTTGGAAACTTGACTCCTAACTATAGCTATTGTGAGGTTGCATATTTTTCAAAAGTTTCGGAGTTTCAATAACTGTTTATGTTTACTCTGCAAAGAAACTAGAGCTTAGAACAATTACAGATGATACTTATTTAAACTGGGTTACAGACGCAATGCAAAATAAATGTGTGGAATCGCATCAAAATATTTCAAGGTAAGCAATCGATGGTACCGTAGTTTGTATAATAAAAAAAATAAACAGAAAGATTTTTTGAACATTCAACAATCTAAATTAACGGAAATGTTTAAATCAACAAAGGCGCACACAAAATTTTTATAAACAATTAAACTCCTTGCGATTGTAATAAATTATAGATAGGTATGAAACAGTTTGGGATGAGAATCTGTTAGTCCCCCCACGTGATAACTCATGTTTCCATAGATGAAAAGATTAACTTCGAACAAATGTACGATTATCGTTATAACTGGTCACCCACTCTTTATTGTTTTGTAAGTAATGAATTAGAGGAGTATATGGATCGAAAATGGATTTTACACTAATTAATAAGTTCTGACCGACGACAATAGGAAGCGAAAGAACCTTATGGGATTCATTGCAAGACAGGAGGAGGATGAGGAGGGTCATGGGAGTGTACAGGGCATATACTGGCGATGAGGCATGGAAAAATATTGCAATAAGTATGAAATGTAGTGCATGGAAGGGAAAAGATGACCATGACCACAAGCTGGCACTCGATTTCAAGCACAAGGGTGTGGCAAGATTCTCTTTTTTAGGTAAGGGTGTCAGGGATTTGAATGATTTACCAAGAGAAATGATGAATAATTTACCGAAAACTTTGAAAGAATTTAAAGATAAAATTTGTAGAGGGCAAATGTAGGTAGATGGAGGATAGGGGGAAGATGGGTGTGTAGGGAAATTGCCACCGGAGCCTGTGCTCCATTGCAATTAAATTAAATTAAAAATTAAAAAAATTAAAGTTTTGAAGGTGCCACCTAGCCATTATACGTCATGAATAAAGTAGTCACAAAGTGACCCAAGGGAGACACTAAATATTCTGAGTTCGAACAATGGATTTTTAGAAGTTTGAGTGAGTGAAATAGGTGGATTACGTAATTTAAGGTGTAGATTCTAAGTTGAAAGGACTTACTTAAATATTGTTATAGGATTAAATGGCAGACGCGTAAGATTGGTGGTCTGGGAAGTACAGAATTGCTAACACACAAACCACCAACAGTTTTATTTATTTTTATTTTGTGTATGATGCTATATGTCATTTACAACATTCAACAACAATTCATTGAACAATCTTGTAACAAAGTAAACAGACATATACACACATAGTTCAGCGAACAATGCCCGCAGCCGGGCACTGAGACAGGATCTCCAGTCATAACCACTATAACGTGACGTCGAGGCGCTCCAACCAGGCCGCCGCCTCCGGCGTGGCCAAATTTAAGTTATCCAGACTACCAGGAAAGGCAACCAGTTCGCAGTCCTGCACAATGTGCGACACAATTTGTAAAACCTCACCGCAGTCACAGTACGAAGAATCTGCCAAATCCCAGGTGTGGAGAGTTGAAAAAGTTCTTCCCGTACCACATCTAATCCGATTTAATTTGCACTAAATTGACCGCGGTAAGTTGAATCTACCAACAGTTACAGAAATGAATAAGAAAATAGGGAACCATGAGAACTGCTTTGAACATTTTAGAGACAGGAGTATTTTGATGAGTAGAGATACTAATCCCAATTCTCATTAATGCAAATCTATGCCACATCATTAAAAAAAAAAAAAAAAAAAAACAGAGATGTGTATGGCAAAATTCATGTATCCAAAGAATGAGAAAACTATGAAGATAGAATGATTTCATAGGAATGTTGAAAGTGATTCTGTTCAGCAATAAGTAAATCAATTAAGAAGTGAGAGGTCCTCGATTTCACCGAAAAAATGTGAAATAGTAGTTTTAAACACATTATCCAAAGATGGGAGTACAATATTTGCATTGAAAACTTTGGCGTAGTAAGGAATGTACAAATCTGATATGTTACAGTCAAACGAGGACTCAAAAAATAAATTAAAAAATTTAAACTATATCCGAAAGGGGATATTGACTCTGACGTCATTTTAACAACTATGAAGTACAGATTTAAATATTCAACTTTGAGGAGGCAACGAGAGTGAAGGAAATTGTGTGCAGTAGAAGTTTGAGGAAAGACTAAAAGTGGAAAGACTAAAAGTGGAAAGACTAAAAGTGGAAATAAGAATCATGAGTTAAATTAAATGAAGAAATATTTTAGAGGAAGTTTCAGCAATGGGGAGGATGGCAAAGTAAAGTAGAGTCAAGATGGGAAGACTTAAAGGAGATAATAAAAAGGATGAAGAAATATTTATTCCAAAGCAGAAAATAAAGATAATTACAAGTCCTACGTACTATAATATGCAGGTGACGTGGTTAAAAAGGTTGGATGGAAGAGAACACGGAAGAGTTAAGAGATAATATTACTACTGATGTCTTAAAGACAGGAGGATGTTACATTGCACCTTATCTTGAAATACTATTTAAATTGAGTCTGGATACTTGCTGCTTACCAGAGGACTGGAGAAGTGCGATGGTAGCAACGGGACATGAAAGAGGGGTGAGAAATAGAGTCGAAAATTATAGGCCAATCAGTTTGGCATCAGTAGTAGGTAAAATAATGGAGAGATTGATATGCATCCAAGCGAGGAGCGAAAGTGGTTTTCAGGTTGCCAACATAGGTTTAGGCTAGGGTATCCATGCGAATCTCAGTTAGTAGGATATATGCAAGATATTTCTGATCAAATGTACAAGGGAGTCCAAATTGATAGTGTTGCACTAGTCCTAGCAAAGCCTTTCACAGAGTTAGCCATAAAATAAGGTAAATAAGGTAAAAACTATTGGAATGGAAGAGAAAGTGATTTGTCGGATAGAAGAATTCTTAAAAGGTAAAAGGCAAAAACTGGGTAGGAAATGCAATATATATAAAAAAAAAAAAAAAAAAAAAAAAAAAAAAAAAAAAAAAATGGAAGTGAAAATGGGAGTGCTACAGGTTAGCGTATTGGGACCATTGCTATTCATTACTGTAATGAATTATTGTGTTGATAGTTAACTATGATGTGTTACGTTGTTTGCAGATGACATAATGCTGTAATAATAGAATCAAAGCGGATGAGGTAAACATGGAATGAAGATAAATGTAATGAGGCGTTAGATTATTAGATACACAGATAGATAACTTAAGGGCAATTATGATTATAAGATGGGGAAAGAATTGTTGAAGACTTGAAATGTTTATTTCTTGACATGACATTTGTTAATAAGCTCAATTGGGCACGACACATTGGACAGGTAGTAAGAAAAGGTTTAAAAATCCATCACTTTTTGGAGAGAGTGGTGAGGGTATATATAAGAGAATTAAATGAATAGGGTTGCAATATGGTGGTGTAATATAGGGTACTCATTTTGGGTATTAAATACAGGAGTTGGAGTGGATGCAAAGAAGGGCTGCTAGATTTGTCTCTGGAAACGACCGCAAAAACACAGTCAGTAACCGATATGATAAAAGAGCTGGACTGGGATTCAAAGGATGACAGGAGGAGGATGAAGACAGTAATGGGAGTGTAGAAGGCATTTATTGTGATGATGTGTGGAAAGATATTAAAGAATAAAAAGTAATACATGGAAGGGAAAAGTAGACCGTGACCACAAGCTTGCACTCGATTTCAAGCACAAGGGTGTGGGAGGTAAGTTACAAAGAGAATTGATGAATAGTTTACCAAAAACGTTGAAATTTCTGGAGGGCGAAAGTAGGTGGGTATATGAAAGGGGACAAAAATGAGTGTGTAGGGAGAGCGTGCGCTCCATCGCAATTAAATTTGATTAGATGAGATGTTTTGTAAACCAATTCTCTCATTTCTCTGGTACTTCCCATCATAACACAGTATTGCCTTCTTTTCCTTTCTCCACTACCGTATTCCAATCTCCAGTGATTATTAGAATTACTTTCCTCTTAACATATTGGATTAATTTTTTAGTTTAGTAATATATTTTCTCAATGTCTTCATCATCTTCTAGTGATGTTGTTTTATACACTTGTACCAACATGGATGGCGTTGACTTAATTTCTATCCACATGAAATTAATCATAAACTTTTCATAACATCTCACCCATTTCCCTGCACTCTTGTTCATTACAACACCAGTATCTCAGCTTACAATTGTGTGCTAATTATTCCATCTTCCACACACCAGAAAGGCTACTGGTCAATCTCACTAATCGCAAAAACATCTGAACTAAATTGTTCTATTTTTCTAGACTACGTGAGCTATTCAAGTTTCCCACTCATAGGATGTTTCTATCCATTCTAATGACGGCTCCTCCCTGAGCAGTTCCCACCCGAAGATCCATTTTTTTTTTTTTATTTCGGAATATATTATGCGGGAAGAAGGCATTGTTCCAGATGCTATTCATTAGGATTACATCACTTTGTCAAACCTTTCGGGTCTTTAATGCTGTGGCTACGTGTTGCCTTCTGCATCATGATGCCATTGATCAATTGATTCATCATAATTTAGGGTTTGTTTCCAACCCCAAGGATAAGAGGGTCCCCTGGACAACTACATACTCTTGTGCTATTTTTTTCAGTAGGTTGTTGTCAAGCAACTGTGACTCTTTATATGAGGGATTGGAACAAATTACTAAGAGAAATGATGAATAATTTACCAGAAACGCTATAAGAATTAAAAGTTGTAATTAAGAGAGGGAAAAAGTAGATGGGGAAATGAAAGGAAAAAAATGGGTATGTAGGTAAATTGTCGCTGGAGCAAGCGGTCCATCGCAAATAAATTAAATTAAACAACGTTCTCCAGTTTTAAACATTTGGTGTCATCTGACCACTATAATCATAAACTTATTTTTTTTGTCTGTGCACCTATTAAACTGAGTATTTCTTGCATTACCATCTTCCTCCTATGTTTACCTATCTAGCTGTGTATCCTGTATAGGCCATCTCGCTGCTGTTCACAATCTTCTACCATTTTGATCTTATTATAATAATAACATTATGTTTTTTTTTGTAACTGCTTTACGTCTCTTTTTAACATCGAGGTCTTTTAGAGACGGGAAAGGATGGGGGGCAAGGATGGGGCAAGGAATGGGAAGGAATTCGGCCATGGCCTTTTGAAGGAAGCATCCCGGCATTTGCCTGGAGTGATTTGGGGAAACCATGGAAAACCCAAATCTGGATGCCCGGACGGGGATTCGAACCGCCTTCCTCCCGAATGCGAGGCCAGAACGCTAACCGTTACACCGCCCGGCTCGGTAACATTATGCCATCTGCATGTAACCCTACTTCTAAATTTAAACAGCTAAAACAATAATACACTACACTGTGGTATGCCAAGTTTTATTTCCACCTCTTTTAATACTCCAGTTTTCATAAATATATCATCTTCATTTGTCCGAACCAAGAAAAAGTCTTTGAATGGAGACACTACCGTGTCGAAATATATTTTAAAGATGTCGATATAGTTGCTTTACATTATGCAAACATATTTACAACATGAGCTAATGTGTATCCAATCTACGTTAGAAAGTTTTTAGATCGGCGCTTAGGATAAGTGAAAATAAAAATCCATTTACTGCTTAGAAAATAGACAAATAATTCTACAGCTACGAGTGACATTACAAAGAGGGATCGAATAATTAACTATACATTATTGACATCTGAAGGTATGTAAAAAATGTTCAGTAGAATTAAATGCATGAAAAGTTTAAAACTTTAAAGAAGCAAAGGAAATGTAGGTAATCAGTGAAATGTTTGTAATCTTTCTAAGGTTAACTTGTCTGGAAATAGGATGAGGAAACTAAAACTGATACTAAACTTATTTGTTAAGGAAACAACCACGAAAATGAGCGGAAAAAATTCTTGTGGCATACAGTCGTAGAGAAAGACTCCTTTTCTTGATGACACTCTTTTTTCATTCAGTAGAAGAAATGTAAAACGAAATAAAGCAAATATTTGAAGAAGAATTTCTAGTAGATATAACCAAATTTAAAACAAAAGACCTGTAGAGCAAGGAATATAGACAATACTGAACAAATTGCACAAATTGGAATAGATGGAATAGAAAAATAAAGAGAACTATATTACTGAAGAAATAAAATTGAATCCTATGGTTAAAGCTTGAAAGATAAGAAGAAAATACGGAAAATAGCATTTTATCATAAAACCATAAACCTTCTGAGGTAAAGATTCATTGTAAGGAAACTGTGGACATTACAGAAACTTGAAAGAGGAAATAAAAAAGCATTTGTATATGATGCTGCAGAAGAATATATAAAGTTTATTTAAACCGATGTAATACACGAAACGCACTCGTTCTGTAAGTGAGAGGGCAGGGGAAGAATTCATTTACGAAATAATTTTTTTTTCTGTTAAAATGGAACGTATGATGCAGTAACAGATTTTAAAAAGCTTACGTTAAGAATAAAGACTGGTAGTAGAAAACAAAGATTAGGGAGTTGTATAACTGTAGATGCTGGTTGTAATTGGTATCTGGAGATGAATAGGTTGGTACCTAGGAAAAGATGTAGGATTGCTTAAAACCATTTGTGAAACTGATGAAAAAAATTATAAATTGCAGCTTCAGGGGAATATACTGCCAAATTATCTTGACTGGTTGAATAGAAAATACATCGTCTGAGCTGGCATAAGCAGTAGAAAAGATGCAAGGGTGGAGGGGGGGAAGCCTGTTATTTGTCTGGAGAAAGTATCATCAGTACATATGCAATCAAAGACTGCCATACAAAAACACGTGTTAACGGTTTTGAATTAAATCATCGGTTAGAAGCTTTGAAGCAATGGCCAGCGATCAAGTTTTGCACACTGGTCATTTCCAGCAGTCACATATTAACTCTGTACGCACTAATGATGCTCCGTAGCAACAGGGGTGAAACGAGTATGCAGTTACACAAAACCAAAAAACGTCGTTAATTGCTATATGTCTCACGATAAATTACATTCTGTTCCTTACGTCTCATTAAATTTTATCATTTATTTGTTTGGTACTGAATCTTAACATTCTAGCATTAGAACGGTTACAAAAAAATGAACTTAATTCAGTCACGGAAAGAACTGATTTTTGTCCACATACTATGTCACTCGAGTTAGAGAAAAAGTGTCTATTGTGAGTGCTGCCTGTATCTTGGAGCAGCTGAAGGTCTTACCTTGATGCTGACTGAACAGTGCTGTCTCTGAATGAGACCTCCTGGGCCCTGCCCGCTTTTGTATCTGCTGATACCAGTTAAGATTTCCTGTATATTATCAATACCTCTTCAGCAACAAGGTCATATGGTTAAGAGGCGTCACTGAAAACTTCTGTACTTGTGTCGAAACTATATGTTGCTGACCAGCATAATTAAACCTAAAGAAAATTTGTATCAATGGCTTCCGGCTTCTACAGCCATTCAGCCAATTCCTCATAGCATAAATTGATCTTTATTCGAGTATTATTTATTTGATAGTATTTGTATCTACAATAGCAGCGACAATACACTAACAACACAACACTACATTCAAAACCTTCACGTCAGAGTCTGGACACAAAGCGACAGTCAGGGTAAAATGCTGGAAGAGCTGGTGAAAGAAAAACATCAAACGCCATGGAAATTATGGTCTTTGTTCAAAGTATATCGTGACACTGGCCGTAAAATGCGGATAATGATGGGAAAAAAATGTAATACACAGGATTTCGTTTGTACAAAAGGTCATTCGTGTGGTACAAACTTATCGGTAACTAAGGCCTGCATATTGAACAAGACAGTTAAGAGGTACGCATGTTGAAAAGATACTATTGCACTGATTTCGTATCCAACTGTTCATGTGTAGCAATCATAGTGCTCAAGGATTTTGATGGATTTTCTTGATCACCGTGAACAAAGGTCCATAAAATTTTATGACAGTGAAAACATTAATTGTTTCTCAATTTTTTACCAATCACCTGTACTTTATAATCAGATACTATTAAAGCACCAATTATTATTATATACATATATATATATGTGTGTGTGTGTGTGTGTGTGTGTGTGTGTGTGTGTGGGAAGGAAAGATAAATTATACCAAAACTCACCAAAGTGGAAGGGAGGAGGGCAGCAGCAACAAAAAATATAATTCACAAACACCTAAACTGAAGAACAGGGATAATAAGCCCATCACTCGAAGATATTTTAAAATACAGGGTTACTGCAAAAGAATCAATCACTTTCAAAACCCAATTTATTCCAAAGTATTATACTTACAAATATGATTAATATATGAAAATAACCACGAAATATTCTTGTTTTATGCTCTCTCTACAAATGTTCTATGTGTGCCTCCTTGGTCACACGACACACGTCCAGGTGCTAGATCAATTCAATCCACACATCTTGTAACATGATAGCGTCAATGTTCATCAATACATCACTGATCCGTTTCTTCAGCTCTTCTATCGTTTTTGGTAGTGGGGATACGTAAACAATGTCCTTAATGTGTCCCCAAAGGAAGAAGTCACACGGCGTTAAACCCGGCGAGCTGGGAGGCCAGGGTAAGAAAGCGAGGTCATCACCAACACGACCAATCCAGCGATGCGGGACTTCGTGGTTCAAGTAAGCAAGAAACATCGAGGTTCCAATGAGGGGATGCCCAGTCTTGTTGGTAGATAAAATCCGTGGAATCTTGGGCTAGTTGCGGAAACAACCATAACTGCAACATGTCTACATGTCTTTTCTCGCTTTGCCTCCATTTCAGGAGAGATTGAAATGAACTCGTTACGGATACTGAACTAGTGCTGCCACACCTCCTGGTGTACAAACTTGGATATTTTGTGGTTATTTTCATATATCAATCATGTCTGTAAGCTTTGAATAAATCGGGTTTTGAAAGTGAATGATTTTTTTGTAGTAACCCTGTACTTTGGTATAAACCTTGACCATAATTATAAGCGAAAACATGACAAGAGCATTGGATGTGCACACGTTAAGACTCACCGCGTCACTAATTTCTAGTTTACACTGGTTTTCTGGTACATCGATATCAATGAAAATCACGGGTTAGAGGTTATTTGCGTCTATAGATCGGTCTGTCAGGGGTCTCTGGTGTTTGTTCAGTTTTTATTTTTCGAAATGAATATGTTTTTATCAGGAAATTGGTTAGACAGGAGCGTTTCTTAAATAAGTGCAAATACTTACAAACAAATGGATGATTAATTTGCTATTGCAATGCTCAAAGCGCAGGGCCAAATTTATGAATTCATTGGCGTTGACCTTAGAACACTAGTACCAATACATGGTTTGCTCAACTTAGCATCTTCTAGAGCTAAGAGGCCAGGTATATCAGAAGTACTCTTACTAGAATACTAGAAGAAAATCCACACCATTCTCGTGATGTAGTATGCAAACAGGTTAAGACTAAATTGACTAAAAGTTTATTAACATTAATGTTTTACATAATTAACCTTGTACTTACCGTGAATGGAGGTTAAGTCGTAACGCTGGGGCCGGGCGTTATGAAGGACGCACGTTCAAATGCTCGTCCGGCTACCCAAATTTAGTTTTTCCATTATTTCCAAAAATCACTCCAGGAGAACAGCGAAATGATTCCATGGAAAGGCCATGCCGAATTCCTTTCCGTTCCTTGTCCTCAGTCTTCTCCCGTCCGCTCGTCATCTATGAGGGGTAAAAACCGAAAAAAAAGAGGCAGTTATAGTTTTGGTTTGAAATACATTGTAAATACAGTGATGTGTATATTATTAAATACACTGATTGGCAAAAACATTATGACCACCTACTTACTAGCATATTGGTCCACCTTTCGAAGGCAATACAGCAGCGATTCGGCGTATCATGGATTCAACAAGTCCTTGGTAGGCTTCCAGAGGTATCTGACACCAGATTTCTACCCACAGGTCACGAAATTCCCTCAAAATACGGGCCAGCGGTTAGTGGGCGCGGTTCTGGGAATGAGCGTCTCGGAAACGGAGAGGCTGGTCGGCTGTTCCGCGTGCTGCTGCAGTGAGGATATATGGAAAGTGTTTGTAGGACGGTGAAACCACGAGTAGGTGACAATATGGTGGACACCCACGTCATCTGACAGAACGTGGATGTCGGAGGCTTGCCCGCTCTGTAAAGCAGGATAGGGGTGATATGTGGCAGATCTGACGGAAGAGAATAATTCTGGTGCTTCCAGAAGTGTTTCAGAGAACAAGAATTGCTATTCTGCCACAGATTATCCCCTATACTGCTTTACAGAGCGCTAGCCTCCGACCTCGACGTTTTGTGATATGGCGTGGGTGTCCACCACATTGTCGCCTACTCGTGGTTTCACCGTCCTTCAAACACTTTCCATAGAAGCTCACTACACGAACAACCGACCAGCCTCTCGACATGCTTGTTCCCAGACGCCACGCCCGCAAACCACTGGCCCGCAATTTAAGGGAATTTCGTGACCTGTGCTTAGAAATCTGATGTCGGATAGCTCAGGAATCCTACCAAGGACTTGTAGAATCCATGACACGTCCAATCGCTGCTGTATTGCGTTCGAAAGGAGTAACTAGGAACTAGGAAACTAGTAACTAGTTAGTCATAATGTTTTGGCTGATCAGTGTATTTTGTTTTCATGATCCTTTAAGACTGTTCATCACATTAAAATAATTTAAATATTTACAGTGGTTTCCAACAAATCTCGGTCGACCAGGTACTCGCATAATTACAATGCACAAGCAAAAGAAATTCTCAAATGAATTTTTGATTGTTTATTGTAAAGTACTTATTATACATGTAATAAAATTATGAGAATGTTTTGTGTCTACATGAAATGTATTTCAAAAAGATTAATTGTAATGTACTGTAATTATGATAGCTACCTAAATCATAAAACTTGAATTTTGATCTGTCTGACTTTTCTTTCTACCTTTCCCATTCTATCGTATCTATGCGCGTAGTAAGTAAAATGTAACGAACAGATATTGATAGCATAAGTCACCGGTTAATATGCAGGATACATTAGTTGCTAATTACTGATGATACAAGACCAAAAATCATAAATTTTGGAGCTTGTATTTGTTCGTGAATCACGAAAAAACTAATGAATTAATTTGCACTAAACTGTACTCTGAAAAAGCTAATGTAATTAGTGTACAAAGTAGATGACTAGTTCTAGCAAAATTCCAAAATCTGATCTTAACAATTCGACGAAAAATAATGAACAGAATATCTAATTTTTTTTTTCTGTGAATTTTATAGTACTTGTGTCACTAATCTTTGATGATGTAGTGGTTCTCAAAATAAACTAGTTTTAAGAGAGGGTAAGAGATTGTTAAAAATCTGAGACTGTGGTAATGACGACTCAGATGAAGGAATGACCTTACAGTTCATGTTTCAACATTCAGCAAAAAAAAAAGTATATT
This sequence comes from Vandiemenella viatica, assembly GCA_031002005.1. NCBI lineage: Eukaryota > Metazoa > Arthropoda > Insecta > Orthoptera > Morabidae > Vandiemenella > Vandiemenella viatica. Next base: position 170,300,703 of record CM061920.1, read on the forward strand.
TTCATAGAAACATCTTGTGTTATTTTGTATTAAAATGACATACATTTTAAAAATTCAAAATTTTCGTAATTCCTTATTTTACAAACTACATTAGTTGCACTTTTTTATTTAAAAAATGCACAGGTGATTAGTTTTTGGTAAATCTCAGTTTCACTTATTGCAAGTAGCTTTATTACTAATTATTACTAAAATTAGAATACATTTAATCATTGAAGAGCCTACTTATGAAGACATATTCTTAAAATCACCACAAATGCTCGTATCCAAAATTAACGAAACCGACATCAAACAAAAAAATAAAAGACTTGTATATAATTTAATTAATTCACTCTTTATTATAACCTTGCTGTTCAGTCTCATCTCAAACTCTTAACTGTTAGTTAACCTCAGATTATTTATTTCTTGTACAGAATATAAGCCTCGTCTGATTAGTTTTGGGGCCTTGATCTTCCCTAAAACGTCTTCCCAGCCATATAACTGCTTATTCTTAATTGTTGGGCATCTCCAAAATTTTATTCCTCTTTTCATACATTTTATTAAAGGACCTTCCTTAAAAACTGAAGTGATTTCTTCTGGATGAACTATTTCATTCCATCTGATGAGGATATGGTCCCCCATTACGTAATTTGAATTTCTTTGAGAAATATTTCTTCCTGGAGAATAGTCCTTTGAAGATTGTCCATTATTTGACTCTGACTGACTTTGCTCTTTACTGCGTCTTCTTATGACAGAAGATTTTCTGGGAGCTGAGTAATTTCCCAGGTGGAAATGATCACTTTTGCCAACGCAATCAGATTAAGAAAGTCTTACCCCAAAGTATTTAAATTGTTAAAACCTCATCGCAACTTATTGGTTTTTTTTGTGATATCTCATTTTAGCGATGATGCCGACGTTAAACACAAAGATGTTTACTGTAATTTAATATTACATTTTTTATGCCTTTTGAAGTGTTAATTTATGATGTAGGGATTTGATTAATGTATTTCGTTTATTTTAACTTAATATACCTCAAAAACTGAAAAATAAACAACTAAATTTAAAAACTATAATAACATAATCGAAAGAGTGGTAGCGCGATCGTTTGTATTTCTTGAAAGAAGTGCTCATACAAAATATTACATAAGTGATCTCTGGCGCCTATTACTGCCAGCCATGCGACTTTGAATATCCGTAGATGGCCACTAAAATTTCCGTAGATTGGGTACAAAAATCCGGAAACTCGCTAACAGAAAGACTGAAACAATAATTATTGTCAAATTAAGAATACTTTTTATTTCCAGGTCTTTAAAATTCGAAATACAAAATAATATTCTACGTTGAAAGTAAGAAATATCTCTGAATTTTTTTTAAACATCGTCACTTTCATCACTGCTGCTGCTTTTACTAATCTTTTTTATTTTAAGAGTCCATACATTTTCTTTGTTGACTTTAAATTTAGCATATCTTCTCTAAAAGGAAATGTTAAAAACTGCGATCCCTTTGATTCTCGGAGGGCACTGCTTTGTAAGCCGTGCCATCGAGCGTGTCACCGTGCATAGAGAGCGCCGATAGTTCTGTATAACGATCTTTTAAGATCTATAAAATCTATAATCAAACAAAATATGAGCTTTATTTCAATCGTTGGTTCACACTTCACACGAAATGTTACTAGGAAACGATTCACAATTATTGACAATTCTGAAATGCATTAACACTATACGCTCACAGTTTTAAAAAACACAAAAATAAGGAAAAATCAACAAATAGTAAAATTATCAAAAATTCGTAGATATTTTAACAAAATCCGAAAATCCATAGATGTACGGATAAATCCGTAGAACTGGCAGCACTGCTACCATCTCGAAATTATTATTGTTTCTGGCTCCGTTCCCGGTCACGTTGAGTCATAAGATATACCGCAGGTTTTAAGCAAGACTATAAGATTTCAAACTTCGAAAACCCCGTCAATTTGGTGAGGTAGTTTTGTGATGGCCTAACAAACCTTTAGATACACGTAGTTGACTACAGATTAATAATAATACATAGATACAAGGCCGCATTTAGGCATAGGCTACCTAGGCTGTAGCCTAGGGCCCCGCACCACATGCAAAAATCTTATATATATATATATATATAAAAATAGACGTGTTTTTCCCAATATTTCACTTTTCAGCCACCACTACCTAGCACAGATCACTGTACTTTGTGTGTGGAGGTAGCATGTAGTTTCCTGTCGTGTACAACGTTGGCCGAATGTTGAGAGCTGTGGGGATGTGATGGTTAAAAGTGGTCGATGCAGGGCATTTTCGTACTTCGACCAAAGATATGTGTCTCCGTATATGTCACTCGCCTGCCACAACTACATAGCATATACCAATGGTGTTTGTGTGTGGTAGTGGCATCGTGTCTCCTATCGTGTACTATGGTGGTTAGATGTCGGTAACTATGGGGGTGTGGGATATATGGTGGTTGAAAGTGGTCGACCTGCGACACTTTCATATTTCTACCAAAAACGTATGTGTCATGGTGTATCACTTTTCAGCCAAAACTATCTAGCGCAGATCACTGGTGTTTTGTGTGGTAGTAGCACAGTGTCACGTGTCGATCACAACATTTGCCCAATTTCGGTAGTGAGAGTGTGGGAGATATGGTGTTAGAAAATGGGCGCTCAAGGATATTTCGACCAAACACATGTGTGTCCGTATATTTTACTTTGCTCCCTAAACTACATCCTTCAGATGACTGTCGTTTGTGTGTGGTAGTAGCATCGAGTCTCCCATCGTGCATTATGGTGGTTAGATGTCGGTAGCTGTCAATCCAAATTCTTTACAAACATGAACGAAGTCGTGGGTACCAGCTAGTAAAAATATATTAATGGATGTCATCCTGTTGACATGCGTTGTGAATAATCAATTTTGTGCCTTTCAACTCTCTTTATTGCGTGCTTTGGTGATGCTAATCATCTTTTATCGTTTGTTTTATTTTAATATGTTGGCCTACTGTTTCATATTATTACTAATACTTTTCAGTTGGTTATTTTGCGGGCTTTTGCTGAGGTTGTTTGGTTGCAACAACAGTACTAAAATGGGCAGCACCTTATCTACCGATAATCAGTCAACAAAATGAATGTCCAGGCATCACTTGTCAACATCGCTCACTTCAGTCTCGGAAACGATGAAGAAAGCACGTTACGAAATTTCGATTCTTCAGTAAGTTATTCTCGTATAATTTTCCTATCATTACATTATTCAATATTTTGCGTTAAAGGGTTTATTAATTTAATAATAAGTAATCGATATTGCTTTATATATAAGGGCCCGCACCACAGTTATAGCCTAGGAGTCTGCAGATCCCAAAGGGCCCGCACCACAAGTTTAGCCTATTGACCTACATACCCCTAAATACGGCCGTCCATAGATAGATTGATGGTATACGGCAACTGTTTGTTCATTTCTTCCAGACCATTCACGTCACTTACATCATTATGTATTGGCTCCCATGACATAGTTTCCAACGGTTCATGAAAATTAAGAGCCGATGGAAATTTAAGTTTTCTTATTTGATATGTTTGGAGTGAAGAGGCAATTAGAATGGCCACTGATAAAGTCAAGAGCTCTTATGGTAACAATACAGTTTGATTAAGATACTGCCGATAAGGTATGCCTTTCTTGAACTATCTGGTTGACGGAAGGTTATCTGAACCAGTCTCGTGTGACTGATCTATAGACTGCTTGCTGAAAAATTAATTGATATTTCCTTTGTTCCTTGAGGGCCACTTTTGTGTTTTTGTATTAACACAGCAACTTCATGGAGAAAACATAAAAACCATCAAAAATACAGAGAGCAGAAAAATAAAACTGATTCAAGGATTTATTTCAATTTATTCTGAACGCCGTGAAGCTCAGTGGTTAAGGTACTCGCCCACAAAATTCAAGGTCACTGGTCTAAATTCCATTGGAGGTAGGCATTATTACGAATATTGCTTTGATGATATGACTATGCTAGGACGGTCGGTGGTCCATATTCCAAAACCAGCCACGACATAGACGGAATGCACGTCAAATCGAAACTCTGTCACCTGACGATCGTTGTTGTCACAGATTAAGTTACGTTATAATAGAATTCATAATAATGTTTTTACTGGAAATATAGTCTTAATTTCCTCTTCATTTGTTTTTGAAACTGTCCACTTTTAACTAAAATAACGAAGAATTTATGTGAGGAAACATTTCTTATTTCGTATCAGGCCTCAGTATTAACAATTCTTTCCATCATATCTTTTTCCTTATGATTATAACCAATTACAGTTAAGCAGCGATGATAGGTTTGTCTTAAAACTACTTAAATCCACTATTATTCCTTGATTAAACATATCTATAGTCTTTTGTAAACGTCGTTTTCAACTTTAAAGTTGAAATAAATGTACAAAGTTATTTATTATCTGTGGAAAGTTTCCAAAACTCGTCAAATGGAAAAAATCAAGCACTCTTCTGTCAGGTAGCTTTTCAGTTCCTCTATTAGAAAAATATTTTCTAAATTGATGTTACATAACTTCACAGACATTCAGCACGTCTCTGATTCTTCATTTTTGAGAATGAATATAAATAAATCATCAGGCTATTTATAATTTTGCTTGAAGTAGAAGTTAACATTAGTTATTATCCAAAATAATCATATACCAAAACTAATTTTTCAGGCATGACATATTTTAATTTCTACTTTTCATATCTTCATAATTAATTCGTACCTTCTGAGCTAATTCAGTTCATGCCGATTATCCGTTAAGTTCAATGTTTCACACATTTCACCAAATGCCAAATTCATTCCATACAGGCTGGAAGAAAAAGTGTCTTACAAAGGTAATTCCAACTCTGAATTTCATTCCGTTGAGGTGTAGCACAATATTTGTAGAGGGAAAAAGTAGGTGGGTACAGGTAAGGGGGGAAATGGGAGTGTAGGGAAATTGCCACTGGAGCCTGCGCTCCATCGCAATTAAATTACAATATTTATGACCGTTGCTTATCACATGTAATACTGAAGAATAACGCCGATAAATGATAGCTATTATTGAACAGTGTTTCGCTAAAATTACTTTAAATATAAATTTTTTGTTTCAAGTATCCATCTCGCACAATAGAGTGAGGATAAGCTAAATTAGTATTTATCGGAAGTATTAGATGTATACGTCTTGCTTTAGTCATATTAGCCATCTTCCTCGTCATGGTGGTGGGGGTAAAGCAAAGTTCCAAACCTTATAACTTACACACGGATATATATATTTTTTTGCTCCCAGAGGGCAGATGATGTTGAGGTCGAAAGAGATAAATTCACTTAGATATAGCTGATAGCAAAGAGTGCGAACAACTGAACGTCTCTTCTCAATGGCTATCACAAATTCTTAAACTCATATATTGCGACTCCCTCCCTCATTTTGTTCGTTCGTAAATCATTCTGTAGTTCATTTTGTAAAGTTACAATGCTTTTTGGCTACTAAAGCTCCGCATTATTTTATCTTCCTTCCTTAATATCTTTTTTGTACTGCCTTATTATTCCTAATAAATTATTCTTTGGGCAATATTGCGATATTTTAACAGCATAGAGTCATATTTACTTGCCGACTCACATTTATACCTGTGAAGCTCATATGCAGTTGAGATGAGTAAGAGCTTTTACGCCTTAAAAATACATTTTTATCGACTTCATAATTTTCAATTCTTCACCTATGGTACGACCCACCTTTGCTGCAAGTGCGAAATTTCCTCCTTCTTTACTCTAATAATATGCGCACCGCCATCATCTAACTGCAGGGCAAAATTTTGCTGTTCACAAACAAAAGCAGTGCGACCTCTACCACTAAATTCTCTGACGTTCTTTTAGACGTTCCATCTTACTCATTATATGCGAAAGCGTATTGTAGATACACCCTGCAAATTTACGCAACGATGTGGTTCGAGTGAGGAATAGGGACACAAATATTGCTGCAGGCATTCATTATCGACATAACATTGTGCAAGTTTAAGAGTTCAACAGTGAAATACTGGCATAGTTTTCAAATTTTAAACCAAAATGTTTAAAAACTTCGAATCTCGAAACTACATACCGCAAAGAATATGATTTTGTTTCAAGTATTCATCTCGCACTGTAGAGTAAGACACTGCAGACTATTATTCCACTCTATAAATAACGCTGTACAGGTGTTTTTCACCAAAAGATGGGGTTTATCAGCCGTAATGGCAGTGACTGATATTGCCAAACGAGAAAGTTTATGTAAATCGCTTGAATAAGGACTCATACCAAACATCACATTTGCAAGCAGAGGTATCGACGAAACATTCGTAATAAAATAGACCACTAATTAGATTTACAACAACAGAAAGTTACTCAACTTCAAAAACTAAAGTCGTTGTTTTGATGTACGTTTTTTTTTTTTTTTAGATTAAATATTACCACTGATATTATTATGAAAGAGTAACAAAATAAGTTGTTTCCGTTCTAGTGTTATCACATTTCCGTTAATATTGACGTCAATAAGATAAATTTTCACTTAAGTCCGATATTTGAGGCTACATTAAAAAAAACTCTTCATATCAAGATGCCTTACTTAATGATAATAAGAGGCATTTAGAAAGTGAAAACTACAAAATTGAAAAGGTTAATTTGAAGTTGTTTAAAAGTCGAGTTAATTTTTAGTCACTGTCCGGCGGCACGAATATTGCGCTCTTTGTCGGTGGCGCTTGGCCCTTCTTCCAGTTGTTGTTCTGGCTGTATGACCTTTCGCCGCTCACGGGCCTCAGTTCTGTACATGGATATTGTGGAGATTCACGTGAAACTGTTATAACAATAAGTGGCGTGATCAACTGAAGATACGTGATAACGTCAAGACACGCCAAATTAGAAATGCTGTAAGTACTTAAACTGAGAGAGATGGACAAACGAATAAAAACGAGAAAATCCGAATGTCTCCGAAGAAGGCATCCAATCCCGAATCTGAGATTGTCTGGAGGGTAAATAGCGTTTTAATTTAGAATAGCGTTTTAATTTAGAAAAATTGTTTTATGTATAATGTTGTTTAATGTCCTCCTCTGGTGAGAGAGGCGCGAACTCCTACAACGATGATTCGACCACGAAGAAGCCGCCAAGGAGGAGGAGCAGCAACCCCAGGTTTTAAAAGGAAGAGAGGGAAGGTTCTCGGAGTCGCTGGTTCGTGTCAACACTTGTGCATGTGCACGAGCTCCACCAACATGCCTATAACATATCCTGCGATCGGTTATGTGTGATAAAAAGACGTATAAATTCAGTGAGGCGTCGGAGATTGCTGACAATGTCACTGCCGACCAGACGGTAAAAGATAAATTTTGCATAAATTCCTAATATGGTGTAAGCATTTAGGACTTTCATTGTTGCCCCAAACTAACGCTCTAAGCGGAGAAGTCCGCACCATAAGAACCCCCACACTCTGAGATAGAAATTGAGAAACTAGGCGTGGCATTTGTATAAGTTTGATTCAGTAGCTTCTGTGTATGAAACAGAAGACATAACTTTTAACAAGTAATTTCATTACATGTCCTGCTAAAACTGTAAATGTTAATTTTGTAAAGAAAAATCAGAACGGTTTTTGTATTGTATTGTTTAGTTATTTAATTCTAGTGGCCACTGATGTAGGACAAAGGCGTTATTTGTATATAACAAGCTGGTACCCACGACTTCGTTCGTGTTTGAAAAGTATTTGGATTGACAGCTACCGACATCTAACAACCATAGTGCACGATGGGAGACTCGATGCTATTACCACACACAAATGCCAGTCATCTGCGCTATGCAGTTCAGGCAGCAAAGTAAAATTTACGGACACACATTTCTTTGGACGAAATACGAAAATATCCTTGAGCGGCCACTTTCAACCACCATATCTCCCACACTCCACAGTTACAGAAATTCGACCAACGTTGTGATCGAAAGGTGACTTTGTGTTACTACCACACACAAACACATGTGATCTGCGATAGATAGTTTTTGCTCAAAATTGACACACCAATACACATGCGTCTTTGTCAGAAATATGAAATTGCCACAGGTCGACCATTTTCAATCCCTATATTTCCCACACCCCCATAGCTACCAACATCTAACAACCATAGTGCACGACAGAAGACACGATTCTAAAAGCTACTACCACACACAAACACCAATGCTCTATGCTATGTAGTTGTGGCAGAAACGTGACATATATGGAGACACATGTCTCTGGTGGAAATACGAAAACATCCTTGATCGGCCACTTTCATCCACCATATCGGCCACTTTCATCCACCATATCGCCCACACTCGCACAGTTACTGAAATTCGGCCAACGTTGTGATCGAAAGGTGACTCTGTGTTACTACCAAACACAAACGCCCGTCATCTACGATAAATAGTTTTCGCTGAAAAGTGATACACCAAGACACATGCGTCTTTGGCAGAAATATGAAATTGCGGCGGGTTGACCACTTTCAAGCCCCATATCTCCCACACCCCCATAGCTAACGACATCTAACAACCATAGTGCACGACAGGAGACACGATTCTATTACCACACATAAACACCAATGCTCTATGCTATGTAGTTGTTGCAGAAAAGTGACATATGTGGAGACACATGTCTTTGGTCGAAATACGAAAATATCCTTGATCGGTCACTTTCAACCATCATGTCTCCCACACTCCCACAGTTACTGAAATTCGGCCAACGTTGTGATCGAAAGTTGACTCTGTGTCACTACCACACACAAACGCCAGTGATCTGTGATAAACAGTTTTCGCTGAAAAGTGATACACCAAGACACATGCGTCATTGGCAGAAATATAAAATTTACGCAGGTCGACCACTTTCAACCCCCATCTCTCCCACACCCCCATGGCTACCGGCTTCTAACAACCATAGCGCACGACTACTACCACACACAAACATGTTGTTGTTGTTGTTGTTTTTAGGGCTTTAGGGCGCGTCGACATCTAGGTCATTAGCGCCAAACACACAAACATCAATGGTCTATGCTATGTAGGGTTGGCAGGAAAGAGAAGGATAAGGAGACACAAATTTTTGGTCGAAACATGAAAACGCCCTGCATTGACCAACTTTAATCATCATATCTCCCACATCCCCACAGCTATCGACATTCGGCCAACGTTGTGCACGGCAGGAAACTCCATGCTACTTGCACACACAAACACCAGTGATCTGTGCTAGGTAGTGGTGGCTGAAAAGTGAAATATAGGAAAATACATGTCTATATATATATATATATAATATTTTTGATTGCTTATTGTTAATAAATTTAAACTTACCTTTTGTCTGTAGGCCATCTGTCAAAAGAATATATTGTCAGGTTATGACTTTTATTCCTACTAATGATTGATAAATATTTTCGTATACCCTTTTCAATCCACAGTTAAATAATCATATGCATATTTTTGGTAACTTTAAATATTAATTAATTACCTTTTATTACTGCGGTGTACCTTACCGTTTCAACATATCTGCCGAGGTTATGTGCAGGAATTACAAGAAGAAGATGAAGAAGCTTGGAACAAAGCCTGGAACTCCGCATCTGTTAAAAGATTCAGATATTAAAGATCCACAAACTGGACGTCCAGGATTCCATCTAAACTAGAGACCAGTGGGTCAAACTAAATCGGCCTAAGACAACAGGCCATGCGAAATGCAACGCCATGCTTATATAAATGGGGTCTTCAGGATTCTCCTGCATGTTGACTGTGGTGCTCCTTCCAGAGTGTGGAGGCATATTATCAGGGAATGCCCTCTACGGAAGTATGATGGACCATATGAAGATGTTTTTGGGAGCTACAAGTTCCTTCTTAGAATGGCTGGAAGAATTGGACATCAGCTTGTGAACGCTACCAAACTGTTCTTGTCATTGTATATTATTTATTATTGTATTAGTTGCTTGCCATACGACAAATAATAAATAACAGAGAAGAAAGATGAATGAAGGTTGAATCCTCTTCTTTAATACGATACTTCTGCTCGATTGTCAGCTTCGGGTGCTCTCGTAGGAGGGTTCTCGAGAGTTTCCAGAGATATCTAAGAGGCTAAAGAAGCTCTTAAAAAGCTGTTGGCTAAACAGAAACGACACAAGGAGACAACTACGATGAATTGTAAAGCACTATACTTGAAACCTTACTGGAAAGGCGGATCGAGTATAAAGAAGAAAAGAGAAGGTCAGTAGTATCGCTGATTTACGATTATATATAGTAAAGCACTTGTGTTTATAGTATTTCCATGGAGTATTAATGCGTGATGCATTGTCCGGTAAAATTAATGAAGCTGAATATGGATTCGTCAACTTGAACAATAGTGAAGGTGCATGGTCATACTTGGTTGGCTTATATCGCATGCAAGCAAGGAGTAGTCAAATGTTTAGAATGTTTTGGTGGTATACAAGCACCGTCAGAATTACAATGGTACTTTGCAGGGAACTGGATTCTATCTATATATGTGTGGGACACCAGAAATTTGACACCCATTTCTGTGGACATTTGTATTTAAATTTCCTGTAAGGGAAAATAAGATAGTCTTGCACGCAGTAACATATGTTTGTGACATTCCGTCTGTCCAGTAACAGTTTAGTCGTCAGCTTTGATTACTTTCCACAGACAGACTTTGTAACCTCCCATTAAATATTAATTACTCCTGGCAGGTTGAGCCAAGTGTAACTTTCTCGGATGTCAATTAAATGCTTCGGCAGAAAATCGCCTGATATTAACTTCTCAATTACTGACGACTTCGTACTACAAGTGTTTGGACGGTTTTTTGGCCGTTAAACACCTTCTCCCAACCGCGCATGTAGTATGGAGGTTACGATATAATTAACCGACAATTCTAGCATGAGGTCAGATGGATACTTTTAATTAATGATTAACGCACTGATGAAAATTCACTGTGATTGGCTTTAATGTCAAATAGAAACATTAAACATACACCCCCAAAAACAAAAATAACTAATGCCGCAGCATTCGTCGTATATCGAGCGCGACACACACATGGAGGAATTCCTCCATGGACACACAGCGCGACTAAAACTCTCACTGGCTGAGCTAGCGGGCCGAAGATTCTAGTATTACTTTTTTACTGATCTAACTTAAAAATACCTCATGACATAAAGAATACCAGTCTGTGGAATCCGTGATTAGTTACATTATACATATCATTACATTTTAATTTACATAATAAATTAACCATACAAACATTAGTTTTTTAATTATAAAACTATTAACTGTACAATTTGGGTGGTAGCATATACCACAACTAAACAAGCAGCTCAGAAAACATTTGGATTAACCAAACCTAAAATGGTAGAATGGAAGCGTTAACAGAAAGAACATAACAATGAAAAACGTGGAAATGCTCTGGAAAGATTGACCAGTACGAATATTTCAAAGAGCGAAGGAAAGACACCACAAGAATATGAGGAGTTAAAGATAATTTGAAAATCACAATTTATTGAATTGCATGATCATTTTGTTAAAAATAACTCCCGAAACTCTTAACAAACCTTTAAGAACAAATTAAAGGGCTTACAAGTTCCCAGCATATGCTTCAATGATGAAAATGTTGGAATGGACCAAAACAATACTGACAATTGCGAAATACTTGTAAAGCATTTTGATAATCTTCTAAACTGTCCTGAACCAAGCCATAAATTGGAATTTCAGAAATTAATTAAAGTCTAGAAGAAGATATACCACCCATGGTTGAATAAATTAAAGAAGTAATTAAAAATCTAAAAAATATTAAAGCTAGTGGAGAAGACTAAAGTTGTCTCGATAAAAAATCATTCAAGAGCTACAGTTAATTTTCGAGGATATATGGAGCATAGAGAAGATTCCAGAAAAATGGGAAGTAGCATTAGTACACCCACAGCATATAAAAGGTGACCAACAAAATGTTGATTACTATAGAAAAATATCCCTATTGCAAGTTGACTACAAAGTATTCTCAAAACTCTTGCCTACCAGAGCACAGACAATCCTTGACATGCAATTGGACGAACATTAGGGTAGATTTCGAAAAGGTGGATCTTGCTCGGAGCAAATATTTAATCTGAAATCCATAATTCGGGATCGAACACTAAACTCCAAGGCCATAATATTAATATTTATAGATCTTAAAAAGGCATTTGACTCTTTGATAAAACAATTAGAGAATTTGTAGTGAAATCAAAATTGGAAAACCTACTACTCGAAACACTTACAGACACAGTTTCAAAATTAAAATTTACTGGTATATAGAATTTATGGGCGAAGCATCACAACCTATTAAGATAAATACAAATTTGCGGCAAGGTGATGGTTTGTCTTAGAGAAAATTCTTAAAAATAAGATAGGATAGGGAAAATAAACAGAAACCCGTCACTTACCACAGATGAAGGCAGGAGGGCGAGACACGTAAAAACACAAAAACAAACGAATTGCACAATATTTCGACTTTAGTCTTAATCATGTGGGAGGCGAGACATATGACAGGGGGAAAGATGTGGTCACATCCCAACCCGCCACATGAATCTTAAAGAAATTCGCATAATAAATGAAAGGAGCACAAAATTTCACCAATTTGGGAAGAAAAAATAAACGCGTTGAAATTAATTGCCTCGTATTTGGTGACGATTTCACCATATTTTCAGAGATTAGCCTATTAAAAATTGCGACAGAAAAAAATCAATCTCTTGAAAGCACTAGCCAGCATAACAGGTTTGAGAATTTCTGTAGAAAAAAGTAAATTTAACAAACATTAAAAATGCTCCAAAATTTTCAACAATAGACAAATAGAGAAAGTCCATATCGACAAAAATGGAAGAAGAAATCCAGAAAAGCAGACACTGCAATGTGGGATTAATGCTAAGAAGAAGAAGAGAAAGTATAAAAAATTTAAATATCTGGGTGAAATAATTCAAGAAAATGGATTAAGCAAATCTGCCTTAGAAGAAAAGATACAAAGCTTAAGGTATCACTAAAAAAATTTAGAACAAAAAGTGCTTGTCTAAAAATCTTAAAGTAAGGCACTACATTTGGTCGTGAAATCAGAATGTCTATATGCGAGTGAATGCCTAGAGTTGAACTATAGACTGGATAAATTAGAATTTTTTGAAAGAAAAATCATGAAAAAAATCTTGGTTCCAGTTAAAACAACAGAACTATGCAAATTAAGACGTAATAAGGGATTATACCAGAACACAGAAACAATAAGAAAAAAGATATTGCTGGTTTTTTGGACATATCTATAGAATGGATGATTGATAACATATTAACAAAGAAGGTATTCAATTTCCTTTGGGGGGGGGGGGAAAATCAACAACCAGCTGGATTCAAGAGTTTAAAGAGAGATCCATAGGAAAAAGATATTAAGTGTGGAAGGATTCCACAGAAGAAGAGGAAAGAAATCCAGTCCGAAGTGGTCTGAGGAGAGACGGAAGAAACACAGTGAAGTGGTGAAGGAATATTACAGTATTACTACTTTTTAATTGCGATGGAGCTAACGCTCCCGTGGTAATTCACCTAGTCATCTAATTACCCCCTTATATATATATATATATTAATTTTTCTCTTATAATTTGAATGTTAAATTCCTCTCCCATTTACTTTTCCGGTTTACAAATTTTAACTTTAAATTCCTTAAGCGTTTTTGGTAAATTATTAATCACTTGATAATTTGTTCCAATCCCTGACACCCTTAACAAGAAAAGAAAATTGAACCGAAGAAAAAACAACATAGGATGAAAAATTGAAATTTGCACGTGGTCCTAATAGATCTTATCGGAAAGAAGGACAAATAATAGTTTGCACAGAAATGAAATATGAACACCAGTGGAAATAGACTTCATTAAACCAAACTCAACTGCTCGGCCTCTCGAAAAGTGAGTTTTAAAATTTATACATCAGACTACTGTACAGATTTTCAAAATTAATATACAGGGGGTTTCAAAAAGGACTTTACAACTTTGAAAATTCATATAAATTTTATGAAACGAGGTACAGAGCTGGTTTTGGTGTTGTTTTAAAGGAAAACACTTCAAGTTTTTTTTACCTTAAACTAAAGATGTTCTATGTGGCTTCCGTTGGTTATTCTGCAGAAATCCCATCGGTAGTCGATTTCTTCCCAGACTCGCACTAGCATTTCAGGTGTAACTTGCTCAGCAGCAGCGTAAATTCTTGCTCTAAGTTCAGGTAGAGTGGCCGGCAAAGGAGGTACGTACACCATATCTTTTATGAAACCCCAGAAGAAAAAATCTACCGGTGTCAGTTCTGGGGAAAGGGGGGGGGCCATGCAATTGGCGCATCACGGCCAATCCATTGACCTGGAAAGCGGTCATTGAGAAAATCCCGCACGTCAGTCAGATAGTGTGGTGGTGCGCCATCTTGCATAAAGACAACATTTCTCGGTCATCCTCATCGATCTGTGGTATCAAAAATTGTTGCAACATATCAAGGTACACTATCCCGTTGATGGTTCTCTCTTGGAAAAAAGAGGGGCCGTACATTTTCCTCTTGCTCAACGCACAAAAAACGTTCACTTTAGGGCTATCACGAACATGTTGCAATGTTTCATGTGGATTTTCACTGACTCCAAATCCTAAAGTTATGTGTGTTAACTTTGCCACTTAAGTGAAAAGTTGACTCGTCAGAAAAGATTATGTTGTCCAATAAATGTTCATCATCATCCACTCGATTTAACATATCCACACAGAAGTTCCTACGTGCAATCTTATCAGTGTCTTTAATTGCTTGTAAAAGCGAATACCGGTATGGTTTCAAATGCAAACGTATTCTCAACACACGCCAAACCGTCGTATGTGGGACTTGCAGCTCACGAGATGCACGCTGGGTCGATTTCGTAGGGCTGTTGACAAAACTTTTTCTCACTTGCTCAACGACCTCGTCAGATGTGCTTGGACGACCTGAGGATTTTTTATGTTTTACTGAGTACCCTGTTTCTACAAAACATCTATGCCACTCATAAATTGTAGGCCTACTAGGAGGATCTTTAGCGTACTTGGTACGAAAATTACGCTGAACTGTTGTCGCAGACTTCGATTCTTCAAACCAAAACACACAGCTAGCACGCTCGGGTCCAGTGAAGGCAGCCATCTTTAACGTAACGTAACGCTTGTGCGGCGCGCGTTTAGGCACTAGCGGACTACGCGAGTCAAAACTTGAAGTGTTTTCTTTAAAACAACACCAAAGCCAGCTCCGTACCTTGTTTCATAAAATTTATATGAATTTTCAAAGTTGTAAAGTTCTTTTTGAAACACCCTGTATTTTAAACTGCTTAACGTATCTTAACAGCGAGATCTTAAGAGACGGGAAAGGATGGGGGGCAAGGAATGGGAAGGAATTCGGCCATGGCCTTTTGAAGGAAGCATCCCGGCATTTGCCTGGAGTGATTTGGGAAACCATGGAAAACCCAAATCTGGATGCCCGGAGGTTGATTCGAACCGGGGTCCTCCCGAATGCGAGTGCAGAATGCTAACCGTTTCACCACCATGCTCGGTAAAATCAATATAATACGCTTAATGTGTAGTATATGTACGGAAAAATACGTCAACGATAATCTGGAACATACATTACAAGGGTTTTTCCCAACAGTATCATCAGAGTACAAAATAGCAGATGTACCTGCCAATAGCGTCTATCTATTCATTACGGCAAAGATGCTTAACACTATAGTGATTAGTGACCTGGAAAGTGAATTCGTGGATTTCAGAAGGGAACCATTACTCTGAGACTATATTTAAAGAAACTTAGATATTGATATAAATTCATGTATAAAAGCTGATCAGAATTCTTAGAAGAGAAAATTTATCACCAATAATCCCGAATAGAAGAAGCCTCACGTGCGTGTGAGTGACAGAAACTAACTTGTTGAGAGTGAGAAACAGCTTTACATTAATTGTAACAATTAGCATTTCGTATTCCTCGTGTTACCTATGCATTCAAGATTCCCACCGTTTTACTGCAAACGACAGCATGCTTCACCGTTACTAAAACCAGAGGAATTTGCAGATTCTGCACCTCTGGTTGTCATCAACTGTTGACGAAAAATTAATCAATCGTGATGGGACTGGAAATACGTCCTCATACTAGTCAGTATGAGGACTTATTTCACGCTGTTGACTAGAGTTGTGCTCATGCTAACATAATAAAGCAGCACTACAAATTCCGACTCATTATCATGACAACCGTCTTAGTGAATGTATAAGGATGCAAGAGTAGGGATAGTGTGTTGTTTTTAAAGAGGTAGGTATATGCGATACAGTCTGAAAACATTATCGGTACATTTTTTTTTATCGTCATCAGTGATTGGAAGTAATGATCAAACAGTTAAAAATAATATCATGATATTCTCTGCTGTAGCTTTCAGTAAATATTGTGCTATTCTACATGCAATTAAAAGTCAAAATGATGTCACAATATACATGAAAGGGTTGAAGAAGACTCTATGGTTCCAAAAGGATATTCGGATGAAAGTCAGCTCCAAAGTCGAAGATTTAGGATGCCCCCTCTCCTTCGAGAACTCAAAAAAATAATGTATTCACAATCTTTGTAAAGGATATATGTTTTATTAGTTTATTTGTGCCTCTCAAAATATATTTTTAATCGCCCATTGGCGGGTGTTATAAAAAAAATAGCTGTAAATGAGATATCATTTATTATTACCTGTTTATTTATAATATCCTGTTACACATTAGGACTAAGTCGGGAATTAACCATTGTCTTGGATCACACTTTCTCATTCATCCATCGCCTTCGTGTTTACGGTATTCTAAATTTTGGCTAACTCTACACTTATCACTATCATATATTAATTAATTTTTACATTATTTAATTTCCTGTTTTAAAAGCAAATTGTTTAGTGAAGAGCTGGGGATGTATGTCATTTCACTCACATATACATTATGAATGTAAACAACGATCAAATTTCGTATTGGTGTACGATAAATGTCTCGTAGCACTTTATCAGCTATCGTTTATGTCAGTGGGTACGTGAGTTTGCTTCAAGGGGTACGCGCGGGTAAGGTAATCGACAAAAAATATTTACGCAAACATTACAATGGCTAAAATATATTTTAAGACAAAATGTGTGTATGTGTGTGTGTGTGTGTATGAATTACATTACAGCAATCCTGTGGTTGTGCGAAGCACTCGACTGTGATAAACACATTTATTTATTTACCGTTTCAGCTATAAGCTATAAGCAAGACTGAGCTTATTCTTGAAGTGGTACCCGGGAAAACTAATTGGGAACCACTGGTTTATATAATTGAGTTGTAAGACTTCACTAATGTTACTGCCACGTCTTCTTCGTGGTCATGACGCTGGTTGCTGCAGCTTGGACGTCAAATTGTTTCAGCCGTGTTATTTCTCGGAGAACACAGCATTTGCCTGATCCATAGTGTGGGAAAGGCACTTAGCTTTCACGGCAAACACAATTCGGCGAGAGACGGCATCTTCACCGAGTGAAACTCTCCTTTGGACCTAATCAGATTTATAACTAAATAAATCGTACATCCAACATCTGGATCAGCATGCCCCATTCATGATATTAAAGAGTAACTTTGTTGTGTCTAACTTTTTCAAGCACAATCGCAGAAAATGTTGTATCACTTTAATATTTTTACCAATGTGAACATGAGTAATTTAAAGGACATTTCAGCACGCTGTACCTAGTGTCCTGAGTAGTGTTGCAAACCGAAAAAAAGTATTTTTTTTTTCAGATTTGTGAAAAATAAAAACATGAAAAAAAACATAGCACCCGTGTTTTTTTTTTCTTCAGAAAACAGTATATTTGATAAATTATAGTTTTTTTTACGGAACTTACATTTTACAAGTGTGTTTTAAATCTTACTGAATCGTGTAATGTCTTACATAATGATTCATAATTGTATCTATGTAGGTAACATAATTTTATTCATCCTCTATGTCAGTACCACATTCTCCAGTATCAGCACTACCAACACTAGTTCAGTCAATGTCGAAATTTTCTGTTTCTTCTTCTGTCGCATCTAGATCCATAACTTCAGAAATAGTTACATTTTCTTTTACTGGTTGTTCTTGTATTGTACGCAAAAGATTTAGAGATTGCAATTTTAGATTGTGAGCAAAGTACACACTGTGCATAAAGACTGCACTGATAGTTCTGTATTACGGTCTTTTAAGATTGAATTTAAATCTGTTATCATACAAAATAGGAGCGTTATTTCTTTTCATTTGTTGGTTTACGCCAACGGTTACAATTTAATGACTCAGTATCACTATACGCTGAGAGTTTAACAAGTATACGAATATAAGGAAAACTCAATAAGTAATTAAAAAAAGGCAAAAAACTATAATAAATTAAAAATCCTAATTTTTTTAAAAAAAACATCCGTAAATCTACAGATAAATCCGTAGGGCAGATAGCACTGGTTCAAATAGCGAGTATCAATCCAAACAATGGGGAATGGGGATCCCTTCTCGCGCAACCTTGCCTCTTCGGTAAGTCCACGTTCGACAAAGGAAACTTCAGTCAATGTTGCCAATAGTTTCGTAATTTTTTTCTACTGAACCAGAAAAATATATTAGATTTAATAATTAAGATAAGTACTTAGTATAATCTCTAAAACAGTCATATTAAACGATAAATGCCTTACAAATTTGAGATTTAGTAGTTATGAAAAAAAATCATGTCCCAGAAAAAAAACATGTTTTTTCACATTTTTTTAAGCCAGAAAAAAACGATTTTTTTGCAACACTAGTCCTGAGGAATTAGCTGTATATAGGAGAAACCGACTTGATCTTCAAACAGATCGGCACCTGCAATGATTATCAATCTGTTGCCGAGATGCCAGCAGACTTGATATGGTCTCCCAGAGACTTCATACCGGATTTTTTTACCACGCTGATCAGGAGACTGCAGCAAGTGGTTTTCAGCGATACAGGGCTATCTAAATATCAAGGTTAAGCCCGTAGTCACTTACATTAGACGAGATAAGATCAACACAGCCACAAGGCGCGTCCCTGCCAGATATTTGTTAAAATGGCAATTAAATATCTCAGGAAGCCAATTAATAAACATCTTAAATAAGAATTAAATGGGTGCGCAGACTTCCGCGGTCGTTGTTAATGTAATCTTGGTTGTCCGGGTTGAACCGCGTCAATTTGTTGAAACCTAACGTTTCGGCCATCATTTTGTGGCCTTCTTCAGAGTACTGTGACGGCTGGAACTGCTGCCGCCTATATATAGCTCCCGAAGAACGCGCTAGCCGTTTGGAGTGACATCACTCAAACTACCGCCGCCAGCGTGGCCGGTCCGATGGGGGCCTATACGGGAACATGAACGTTTCGCCGTCATCTGATGTCCTTTTTGAGGTCGCGTCGCGAGAATTCATCTCGGTGTTTTATTGGCCGCAGGGTCACTCGCTCAGGAAAGATTTTCTGCAATTCTTTTAGCCCCTCCACTTCCAAAATAGCTCAGTTGAGATTTTAAATTTGCCCCCTCCCTTCCCTTTACCACCAAAATTGTTATATCTACCGAAAATGAAGTAACATTTGCTATAAGGTATTAAATTATTTTTGACCTGGAACAACGGTACACGACCAAAATACTGTGTCCGATAAAAGCGATTGCGAAACTTGAAAGACTTGTAAATCCTTCGCAAAGCATGGAGACTGTGTAGAGAAGAACTAGTCCACTATGATATCAAAGTTATGCAAATGTTTATACTTTCATGATTTTCCTTAGAGTGTTTTCCTGAAAAACGATCCTTGTTCCTCATACAGAGACAGACTGTGAACAACATTGTCAAAAAAAATTGTTACACACCAGCTGGTTTTTCGTACATGTCAGTTTAGGCTAGCCGTCCAGTGGACGCGTATTCCCGCGGAAAATGTTCGCGCGAATGCGCTTGTATTCGCGCGAACTGTGTTGGCGCGGAGACACCCCGTCCACTGAAAGCACATTCGCGCGACTGTGTCGCCAGTTCTCCGTTGTATCCCGCAAACTATTCCATTTCTTCTTGGTGTCAGTGAATATAACAAAAGAAAATAGAACAATAATTCCTTTATACATATTTATTTACTTTTTAATTAAGAAAATAAACATAAATTTCTTTGTTTAGGGCCTAGATCGGCCAAAGTTCCATTCTCACATCCTATCATCCTATGTCTACTTTTTCAATCCATTTTAATCTTAAACCGCATTAGCTACTTAACTTTATCTTGAAAATACAGTGGTACACTAAAAATAGTTTTATGTTAAGAGAAAAATAATTGCTGGAAAATGGAACACAAAAAAAGTAATTCGATAGGGCGGCTGAAACAATTTCCAGCTAAATTCGAGTAACTAGTGGCCTTATATAAACTAGGTGAAATGAACTACACAGTAAATAATCTTTATAAATTGACAGCATTTTGTTCGTAATATTATGCAATATGTTAAGTACTTTTGTAATTTTATCGAAACGACAACAAACATTAGCTTAATAAATAATACTAAATGCACTATTACATATTAAAGATTAGTAGCCACTAATTACAATCCGTATAATAATTTGAATCTGTGGTGTTTGAGAGAGAAGCGAATAAATTGATTGCAAATGTTATAATTATTCCTGGACGTGTTGTGTTTTGATGGTTTAAATGAACTGAATCACTGTTGTGAATATATTAAAAACAAGAGAGTTCATGGAATATTATAAATTAAATATTAAAAATGTTATGTGGGCCATAATGTTTCCAATGAGATTTTGAATTTTTTTGAAGTGTTTGGTTTCTTAAATATACTGCTATATTCTTGTATACACTTTCTATTTTCGTTTAAAAACGTTTTCTAATGATTTCAAGTAATTTTGTGTAAGTTTTAATTGTTTTTGTTCGAGTAGTATTGTTTCCGTGATTGATGGAGCTCAAAAAAAAAATTCTGTCGGCGCCTTTACATTCTCAGTATCCATCGCCTAAAACGCGTGTTCGCGCGACCAAATTCAAACAATTTTGGATCTCATCGCCCTCTCGTATGTTCGCGCGACTCATGCGCTTACAGTGGACGGAGTCACATTACATACCCTGCGTTTGACTTGGAGCGATCTGTTCGCGAGTATACAGGCGTACTCGCGCGAGCATTTTCGCATGAATACGCGTCCAGTGGACGGCCAGCCTTAGCGAAATAAGCCTGAAACATAATCCATTCATTAATACGCTTAGCAGAACAAAATTGTTTATTGCAAACTACGTAATATTAGCGGTAATGAAATAATTTTTTTAGCAATACGACACTACCGTTCTTACGAATCCAGTGAAAGGTTAATTACTATCACCGAGAGTGGTGGGTGAACGGTTAACGTTCTGGCCTCGCATTCGGAAGGACCCGGGTTCGAATCCCCGTCCGGGCATCCAGGTTTGGGTTTTCCATGGTTTCCCCAAATCATTCCAGGTGAATTCCGGGATGCTTCCTTCAAAAAGGCCATGGCCGAATTCCTTCCCGTTCCTTGTCCTCAGTCCCATCCCGCCTCTAATGACCTTAGCCGTCGACGAGGAGTAAAGTAAAAAAAAAAAGAAGTTAATTACTATCGTAAACCATAAGATTTAATTATCTTGCCCTATAATTTCATGATTATCTCGGTTGGGCAGGGCAGATTTGTAACGTAATATAAAAATTTCTAAATTGCTGCACCTATTGAAGATTTTACCGTGAGATGTATTAGGAAAGCAATGGAAAAGCTGCAAAGCCTCGGTGACGCCCCTGTTTGAGAATAATTGTTGTGTTGTGGTATGATATTACGATGATTATTAGAACTTGTGGATACCCCGCTGCGCAGGTTGGATGGTCACGTGTGCCGGGTGTCACGTAGCAGGGGCGCGGGAACGAGCTCCAATTGGTCGCAATGATCGTGGGCTCGCTCGACACCAGTCGCCACTCCACCACGCTCCGACACGCACACAGGTGAGCAGTCATTAGCTGCCCCAACACAGCTAGCATACAACACCTTTAAACAACAGCACTAGCTCTAACAAGCAGCACACAAACATTTTCGTTGTTCATATTTCCACTGGTTATAATCGCTGGCTCCTCAGCCATCACTAAGTCTTCTTTCTCGTTAGGGATCCACGGGATACTAAGGGAAGTCCACTGTAAAAGATGACCGTGTATATATTATCATACAGCAAGAGTCTCTGTAATTTATGCCCTCATTAACATCAGGTACTTAACACCTCGTTACGCTCCCGTGAATCTGTTTCTCTTTAATTTCTTACCAAAGGTGATAAACGTTCCCTTCCATCTTTGGTTGTTAGTAGTTGTTAGACATTAGTTTGACAGTATCGTCAAATTATAGAACATTGCAGGAATTGTTTATCGGTTTAGTCCGTTCTCAGTAATTCTGAATACTGAACTCACAATTGAGCAATAATTCTTGTATGCAGTTTGCTTAATTTCTTTTCGCCATCATAACATCATCTATTTTCTCCAATTAGAAAATAAAATCAGGTTATATATAACCATATTTTGATTTAATGTGTAAGTTTTCGATGGGTTTTTCATTGCTTTTTGATAGGTATATTTTCCAGTCAGCTACTGCACTGATGCACTGATATCTTCCGATCATTGAAAACCAAATGAGATAAAAATATTCAGTTCAGGAAGGTTTAAATACTGTAATTTCCATTGGTGGAAAGAGTTCAAATCTAACGAAATGTTATCAAGTATGTTGAATTCAGTAAATACATCTAGTTTTACAAATTTTGAGTTGATAACGAGGTGCATACTAATTTGAATCAGAAGAAAAGAACCTATAGAAATATTGTTAGTGAAAAGAATTACACAAACATCATTAATAGAGGATACGCAGGGATCGGAATCCAGTCATTACGATAATTGAGAAGAAACTGCAAA
Organism: Vandiemenella viatica; assembly: GCA_031002005.1. Lineage (NCBI taxonomy): Eukaryota > Metazoa > Arthropoda > Insecta > Orthoptera > Morabidae > Vandiemenella > Vandiemenella viatica. The sequence continues at coordinate 170,323,603 of CM061920.1, forward strand.
ATGAAATTAATCCGAAATCTTATGTGAGTCTGTGATATGAAAGGAAGGTATAAACTAAAGCACGATGGGAACGCAAACCTGCGCATATAATCATCTCATAATGCAGGTGCCAAATTTTCTGTGATTTTGGTAAATTAATCAATATCCGATATTTCATTCTAACAAAACATTATCAGAGGTACATAACAACACCCCGAAAGTTACACTCTAAAGCAGGGATGTGAAACCTTTATTGATCTACGAGCCATTTTTTCTAAAGAAATGTTGAATGAAGCCATGGCGTGCCATCACACAATCATGACGTAGTGATTAATGGGAAAATAAATAAAACTAAATACCTACTGTCACCTTAAAACCTTAAATTTTCAATAAGAAATATACATTTTTTATACTAAGCACTAATAACATCAACAGTTTCGTGTTAAGTAGATAAATCTATAGCGACGTCTGTTGTTCCCAATTAGATGTCAAATATCTTATATTAGGTTCATACTTTATTACTTTTAGCAGAATGCAAGCTGTAGTGCAGTCATCTGACAAACAATTTTGAAGTAAGTCCTTATGTTATTCATTTCTGAAAATAATAACTCACAGGCATAGATAGATGAAATATTGTTAACACAGCAAAACCCAGCTACTTAAATGTGTCTGGAATTGAATTCAAAGTTTCCATAATTATGGTATTGACATTTTTATTCATATTGCTTGATAGTCTTGCTGATTTGTTTAATTCCAACTCCTTCCTCATTTCAATGAATTTTTGAGTCCATATTGAACTACTCTGGAACTCAGACAGATGCGTTTCCATTTCTTCAACTTCCAATCAATCAAATTTAAACAAGTTCAATTTATCAGGTGAAATCACATCAGGATACATAATAAACTTGTGTTTTTTTCCGATAATTCTTTGAACTGAGAAAATTTCGGTGGAAATTCTTCTATTGAAGAAATAATTTCTGAAGATAACTCTTTAGTGAGTTATAATTGGTGTAGTTTTTTGTGTTTTTTTTCAAATTTGGGAAATAATGACTGGAAATAATATATTCACATAAAACTTGCAGTTTGATCTTAAAAGCACGAATTACGTCTAATATAACGATAATATTTGCAAAGAGATTTGTGATCTATTTCATAGTGCCGTTTTACAGGTAGTGTTCTACATACGACTGTTCCAGAACATAAAACACACACCGCTTTATCACCTTTCGTTAATCATGCCATATCTCTCAGTCCACCAAGGTTGAAATTCTCTATTACACTTATCTTGCACTTTTTGTTGTTGTTTTCTGTTTCCAAACTAGCCATGCTGAATAGTTTTAAATAAACTCAAACTTAAACAAGCAGCTGTGTTATGGAATTAGTTTAAAAACCGCAAGAAGTATGCGTAACTGGTGAAAGCAGTCAACAAAAACAAACAAGTGAATAAGTTAGCTTAACGTCCCTGCCGCCGCCGCGCCGCCTGCGTTTGCTCAGTCAGTGCGATCGGTCAGAAAATTTGCTCAAAATCCACCTCTTTTGCGCAATCTGTAGCAATCGCTCCGGCACCGTTAGTTTCTTTCACGATAATTTTCTTACTATGTTCTTAAATTATGTAGAAAATAAAATAAATTCCTTATATCGATTAGTTACCGACTTAATTAATACCGTGCCCAAATTGAATGGCCGCGTGCCATTGGTTCGCCATCCCTGCTCTAAAGGAATAGCAGCAACATTACATTTGAATCCTCAAAACTTAATTTTGGTCTTCAACATACTGTCATTTTGTGGAACTAGTAAAATATTTTGTCTACTATTGGTGTCGTATCTGTTAACGTAACTATCCATTCTGAATCAATTTCATGAAACTGTTAACATTTTATGATTCTGCTGTTACTTAATCCCGTCTGTTTTCCTCATATAAATAGCATTAACAGCCCTGACTTTCTAGAGACAACGGAAAGCTCGCCAGTGAAAGTAATTGATTCTTGGTAGGTCAGATTTAATTCAAATTACATCCATTTTACTGGCTTGAACGGCTCTCACATACTGTGGCGCAATCTGTATACAAGAGAAAGAGGCTGCACTAAGTAAAAAACGACTTTAGTGAAGGCGAAATGGAGCATGCTGCGCGAGCGGTAACGCTCTGACCTCGCATCTGAAAGGACACGTGTTCGAATCCCTGTCCGGGCATCCAGATTTGGGTTTTCCTTTGTTTCCCGAATTCACTCCAGGCGAAATCCACTTCCTTCAAAAGGCCATGGCAAAATTCCTTCCAGTTCCTTGCCCCAGTTCTTTCCTGTTTCTAATAACTTCGAGGTCGACGAGGCGTAAAAACATAGGCAAAAAAAAAAATAAAAGTGTAGGCGAAATTAGTACAGGAGCTTTAAAGGATTTTATTACAGTTTTTTCACATCCTGTTATCACTTGTACTGCAAGTATTATCTTTATTCGTTGAATCACTTTCACTTTTCTTACGCCATGATACAAATATGTATTTTCCTTTAGTGTGAGAATAATAAAGTGGCGTTACCCTGCTGCCATTAAAATCAGAACTGTAATAATATACTACACATACGTCAGCACTGATTTCATCTTAAATAACGAACAGCAAGAAACACCTCCAAAAATACTCTAAAATAAAATATTAATACTAATATTTTTCTCCTACTTAGCTGCCGATAACTGCTTCTATTTGTAGGATTGTTTTAAAACTTTTTATTGATGTTCACTTCCTTTAAGCACTTTTTATTTGTTTTCAAGCGTGCTTTATTGTAACAGACGAGAGTAAACAAATGGTCTTAAAATAGAAATACAAGTATCCAATCAATAAATACGATATGACCGACGTCTTTTCAATGATATTTCCGCTTAACTAGAAATTTGAAACGAGTATTCAGCGTTATTTTGCCAACTCCCGAAGTTACCCATGCGATGCAAATCTGCACAACTCGTTTACATCAAAATCCTTCATTTCTTGGAATGGGTGGACCAGAGAAGTGAAGAATTTGGAATAAAAAATCTTAGTGAAGCCACCACATGAATATGGTGGTGTAGTATGGGACCCACATTTTGCGCACTGGATGCAGTAATGGGATACTTGACACTAAGAAGGAAACTATGAAACCTAAATTTACAACGACACAGTAGATTGTAAGGATACCGAAAATCAACTTTTTTTGTTGAATAAGAGTTGAAACCGTATTATTTTTAATAAAATAAAATCTCAAAAAGACATCTGTCAGTTATGTGATACGAAACACCAATCACAGAGAATGACGTCACGTATCAGCTTACGCCAGTGTATTGCGGTCTGTTGTCAACCTGTGCGTCGTATATTCAAGGGTTTTAGGTTTCAGTGCCTATTATAAATCAATCAAACTATTTATATTTGAAATGGAAGTTTGATTTACGAAGGCAAACAGCTCAAACTTGTCAAAAATTGGTGTGACGATGCTGGGAATGTTTTTTGCATCCAACAGTGATTTCTGTTTAGCAGAATTCTGGAACGTTAAAACATCCAAGTAAGTATTTCTATTCCGTTAGTCATCTTAACATATTACGACAAAACGGTAGAGAAAAAGGTATTTTAAAAGCTTGTGGGTTGGTGAAACGTTTTGCTTAAGACAAATCTCTATTTTTTTATTTTAGTAATTTGAGTAATAATTTCAGTTTAACATTTTTTAAAGTTTTTAATATGATTGTTGCTGTGCGGAATCTTGTGTAGTTGCTAAGCGCTAATGTAATAACTATTTAAAAAATCATTGAATGATTTTTTGAGGTTTTTATTGGCGAGTTCAACGTTGCATTTCCCACAGTAACATTGTGAATGTAAAGGTATACAATTTTTCCTTTCTGTATTAGTATTTTCATCTTGCTCTATCGCTAAAAATTTATTTTATCATATTTTCCCAAAAAATCACAAATTATCGTCTTATTCAGGTATTCGTTTAAGCTCAAGTGCGTACAAAAAAAAAAACTTTTGTTGACTTTTTATTAGAAACCACTGGGAAGATACTGCGCCTTGTTGATTGTTAGTGCATCAGGTTTCTTTCCATTATGGAGGAATACCTGTTTGTTAAATTCAGACTCTGACGGATGTCATAAAATGTATATTGTAATACGAATTTATTCTTTAAAGAATTTCCCATTCAATTCCTATATTTCCTTAAAGCATTTTTAAATTTTCATTATAATGGTAGTGATCACTATAGTTCAATTCTAAACTTGAAATATTGTATGAGTAGGATCTTCCTACCGAAAACAATTCAGAAATTCTGTTAGCTTGATTTCCACAATCGGTTGAGACACATCAGTTAATATTCTGTTCTAGTATGATTACCCCTGAGCGGAACCAACACGGGGATACGATTCGGAGACTGATTTATCTTCGTAATATTTAATCCAGGAGGAAACTACCGTTACATGTGTGAATTGAGGGTAATATATGGCCCTGGATTTCCCCTTGGGTCCTTAAGGTCGACTCTATTAGCCTCTTTCAACCATATGTTAACCTATCCTTGCATAGGCGAGGTTTTGGCGATTGAATGTTCCCCGGTACAAATATACATCACTGTTTTCCAACGCGAGAGAGGAGAAGTGGGCAGTGGTTTTGGGCGCACATTTTTCCTTGATGTTGTAAACGGACACTAAAGGCGAATAAATCGGAAAAGAGTCAGAAGCCAACATAATGCCACTGCATTAAATACTTAGATGGTACCCCGGGCCATCCTCTCAAATCACACGTGTTGGTGGTTTCTTCCTAGTTAAAATAGTGCGGAAATGTAATAGTCCCCCAATTGGGAGAAGTTAACAGTGTTAATAGAAACATTATACGACTCAGAACGTAGAATGTTCGAAGTCTGAATAGGTCAGGTGGGTTGGAGAACCAACCTCAGAAATTAAATCTTGTTGGGATTGGTGAAATTAAACAAAAGTATGTGCAGCATTTCTGTTCTATTGGATACAGAGTAATTACATCAGCGGAGTTATTGGTGGAGGATTGTAATGAACAATGGGTGAGTTATTATGAACAATTCAGTGCCAGGAGGGATTATTTTGCTTGAGTGAGAGTATAAACTAAGGCCTACGCAAACCACGTAAGTATATATGCTAACGTCACAAAACATGATCACGAAACAGATAAAATGTGTTGCTATTGAATACTTGATTCAATACATCAAAGAGAGAAAAAAATCGAATGACGAATGCGGCGTTTCTTTCTTTTTAGTGGCCTTCTGTCTCTGTGACAATTTAGCCAGCTCCAATTTGTTCCCCTGGATCGTTGAGATAGAGACATTCGACGAGTTACAGGTGTGAACAGGAAGAGAGTTGCTCAAGATCGATCAGCCTGGAAGGATCTGGAACAAAATTATGTAGCATTAAATTGTCAAATTTAGCTCATCGGGCTTAAAGATGCTGCATCCTGAAACAAGGATTCACAAACCTATATTAAATAAAATAAATAACTTGTTGATATTGTTACAGATATTGTATTAATGTAAACGCCCGTGTGTCGAAATGTAATTTTTTAAATCTCTGCCTCACATTATGATAAACAGGTGAATAAAAAAATCAATTAGCAACAAATCAATTAGCAACAAAGTTCATGCAGGAAAACAATTATAAACATAAATAAAGAAATTTTTAATCTTAGCTAATAAATAATTAAAGAATAAATAATGCATATCGCTCAAAATTATTGACTCAGATGATAACTGAAAACGGACGTTATTTTGAAATAATGCAAATATTTTAAATACATAAGCACTGACCAAATATGAAACTGTAGTATCAGCGTTATAAGGCTTTTGGTACAGATATATAAAAATTCATTTGCTGTTAGTGTAATGACGTTACTTGTGTCAGTCAGCTGACGAGACGTTTAATGAAGTGTTATTAGTAGAGCCATTACAAGTAAAGTAGCAGATGGCCGAAGCCATTGACTGGACAATAGGTGACCAGAGGTCTTCATCCCGTACAACATTGGCAACAGTAAGCAAACTATCGGACAAGACTTCACTTCTAACAACCCGTGGATTGATTATTTCAGATTTTTCTTGTTGGATGCGATAGTTATATACCACTCACTAACACGGCAGGTATGATTGACTAATCCAGACACTGCTTCTGCAAGATTGTAATCCTGCTTGCAACGCAAACATAAGGCTATTAATGACCATCGCTTTTCTATTCATGGAAGGTAAAAACAAAGAGTGATTTGTCAGCTCGTCTGAAAAGTACCAATAGGAAGAGTGATTCATACGTGCAGGAAGGCGGCTAGATTCTTTGGAAGAGCAGGTTCAACTGCTGTGATGGCTTCTACGAATATCGACTGAGAACTTTTATCTCTCAACAGTGAAATATCAGAAAGTGAAGACTCCACGCAGAGGATGATTAAAAAACTTTGAATGTATTGCAAACTATTTATTGAGCTGCAAGCAGTATGAAGCGTTCTATTATCTCTTCCCTGAGCAATTGCTCTGGTATCGGTATGAGCTCCTGTAAGTGTCTGATAGTGTCCTGAGAAATCTATTCCAAGCATACAGTTTCATTTGACATGGTCCCTTTGCACTGCGAGCTAAAAATTTTGTTGTAACATTGTCAACCGAGGGGACATAACTAGACTTCCAGGGGCGTAAGTGAGGATATGACAGCAATGTATAGTTGATATTATAACGTGACGCGCTGTCGCCACATTCTAATGTGCATTTTTTTAATATATAAATCATAATGTTAGAGTAATTTACATAACTCTTGGGAGACCACCTAAATAGTTTTTTTTTTTTTTTTCTTTTTTTTTTTTTGTAATTTCCTAAAGTACGCAAGATTCCAAGTGAGGACTGTAATGCAATGGTGAACATTCAGTGTATCTTGTTGCAAAGAATATTAAAGAATTATTGAGCTAAGTATGCTTGAAGCTAATCGTGGCCTTCCCGAACCACGGTGACAGGAAGTCGGAGATAAAGGGTTTTGCCGGACGACACATTCTGCTCCCTGGGGATGGGCGGTCAACAAGGTCGCTCACCTGGCGGCAAATGCCTGCCGCCTGAGCACAGGGTAGTCCCCGAACTTAACCGAATATGTCCGACCTCTGGGATATACGCGGGGCAAATAAAATATCGGGGATATCACGCGACATTAGGTGCCGACCTGAAGATCCAATCCAAATGAGCATATAACTTAAAATCCTGGGGATTTTCTGTTAAATATGATCTTCGAGACTGCCTGGGGCAGAGAGATAAGAGCGACGAACTTCATTCGATTCTCGGCTAGTCTATTCTGTGGTGGACTCCGAAAGTGGGCTTTTCTCGCTAACTATCTCGACTCCTGGTGTCGGAAATCTGACGCTGCCGGCTTGATGGAGTGGCTTCCGCACGGCGACACAGCCAGTAATGTGATGATGCGCATTACCACTAGGACGTGCCTGTAGCCGCCTTGTGAGACAAGTCTCACATACCGTAGGTCATCTCCGAACACCGCAGACATCAGACGCAGAACTACAATGGCAAATTATTACGACCAAGCCATCTGATTGTGCATTCCGTGAAACTGAACCCTTAAGCGTCTTTGAGAGGATAGATCAATGTTCCAACTTTGTTACAAAAAACCCTGAGCTAGCGGCGTAATTTGCCAGAACTAGTTATTTTCGAATGGCGTATTGTTCATTCGTGGTGCCCTGATTTTTGAAATGTAAAGTCACAGTATTATGATAGGCATGTCTGAGGTCATCATAACTTGCATTGTACATTGTTTTCAATTATCATTATTTCTTGCATATTAATTCTGAGATGGATTTAAAAGTAAATACACAATTGTTTCCTTGCTCATGTCGGTTAATTGTACCTCTGAGCGTTGGTTTTATGATTTTGCCAATTTGTGTTAATGTTAACGGTACATTCGCTCAGACTTGTAATCGCCAATGATAAGAAAATAAATGTCATATTGTGACAGTTTTCCTATAATCCAACTAACGTGGAGATTCTTGCAGAAATAAAAAAATTCACTCCTTCATAAAACAAAATTAAAATCCCCTTTATTTATGTTAATAATTAATTGATAAATATTAACCATAAATATTCATGACCACCAAGGTCCCTACTACAATATCTATCCCAGTAGTGTATAGCATATCAGGCGAATATTAATGCGCAAGAAATGAATACCACAAATTATTTATCGTTTGCTACATCACTACACTAGACCTCTTTGAGGTGTGACACAATTCAGCAAACGGTGTTGTTGGTCATGATACTTCCAAACATGATTCCTCTCGACGTCGAGACCGAAACCAAAGGGTACATATTCACTGAAGACCACTCGATGCGATTTTCAGTGGCGCCATCGGTTTCTACTCCGATAAGATTGTCTGCGATGATAAACCGATAAAGAGTCAATGTGAAGAACTCCTTGGTCGCTAAACTATTTTACATTGAAGCTGCAGGGTATATTATAAATAATTCGAGGAAGATGCGAATGTTGGCCATGTGTCACATCACTTCAGTCGGATCCTGCATCTCTCTCTTTCGGTTTTACTTGACTTTTTTTTTTTTTTTGTAACAGTTTAACGTCCCTTTTTAACAACGTGGTCTTAAGAGACGGGAAAGGATGGGGACAAGGAATGGGAAGGAATTCGGCCATGGCCTTTTGAAGGAAGCATCCCGGCATTCACCTGGAGTGATTTGTGGAAACCATGGAAAACCCAAATCTGGATGCCCGGACGGGGATACGAACCGCCGTCCTCCCGAATGCGAGGCCAGAACGCTATCCGTTACACCACCACGCTCGGTGGTTTTACTTGACGTTGCTTGCGAGACTCGTCCGCGAGCAGTGCTTAGTTCTATTACTTCCAGATTTTACCTGATGTCTCAGATGGTTACGGCCTGCGATAAGGGTACGGGAGGATATGTCCTACTTTGTCTCCTATTTCATTGGCCGTTTCGTCTAGTTGTAGGAAAGTAGTATTTGTTGTCTCCCATCAGTATAGTATTTTATAACCCTTCCAATAAATCTCTTTGAGCCTAGCCAGCTTAAATGCTGCTACATTCAAACGGGTTATGGCTAAGCAAGCTGCTCTTTGGCCGAAGTGACAGTTGCTTCGTGCGTAAAGCGTGTTCACATTTCAACAATGAACTTGCGAACTTCTCAGATAGTAGAAGTGACGCAGTTGTGCATGAAGTCTGACAGTAGAAAAGAGATCCCTTGATGCTGGTTCGCACTACGCTAGTAATTTAGTCGAGTGCAGAGTATTTTAGTAGCTAAATTACTCGCTACTGCTCAAAAATCGTTCGCGCTATGATCGAGTACAGTACACAAGTTTCGTGGTATTTTTTCAGATGAACTGGCTGCAAATGAATGAGCTAATACAGCTTATGTTAATCGCTCTTTTAGAAGAGTAGGAGCTACAAATTGTCTTCTGAAGGAATTAGCATTAGAAGATCCCTAAGAATAGTTTGAGAATGTCCAAAAGTTGTGTTAATGAAAATGCAGTCGCAAATTCAGCGTCAAGATACCTATTTAAGAAGTGCAATTCCGGCAATAATAAAATTACAGGTAGTTTTCTACTTTATTGCCACCGGATGTAGTTTATACACGGAAAATCAGATATTTCCTAATTCATCACAGTGTGAAGGAATCTATGAAAGATTAAAGGAATTGAAGTAATGTTTCGTAGAGATGCATCCAGTAAACTGAATCATTTTACTAAAGGGACTGTTTCAGTACCTGCACATAAATTTTTGGACTATTTTTTTAACTTCCGAAGACTTCCAAAAAGAGTTTTATCGCGTTAGGTAGTACTTCTAATAACAATAGCAATAATAAGATCTTGCTGTATAATCTAGATGCTATGGTAATAAAATAATTAATAAAATTGAGGATTAAGCTGATATTTTTAAGTTTCAATTTATTTCTCACCAAATCCAGGTATGTTTACTGTATTTTCCAAATCCACGCGTGCAGATTGCTTCCTTTGTTTGTTTTTATCGTGCGGGAACTTAATATTCTTCAAGCATTCATGTTCAACATATTTAGAAACAAATTTTAAGATTGTTTCTTCGCTCCAGCGATACGATTTTTTTTCGGCAGCTAATGAACTCGACATAAACAATAGGTTGAGACTTGTTTAGCCGATGAGCGAGTGGGCAGTGGCGCGTGGTGGGGGGGTGCTACTCGCCCGGTACAATAGAACAAAATGGATCAACTCAACTAAACTACTAGACCAATTTTGATTGTTCACATACGTTTAGTTACTAAATTGCTACTTGACTAAATTACTAGCCTAGTGCGAACGAGCCTTAAAGTAATTTCAGGCTCATTACTGCTAATTGGCTAAACACGTCTGAACCTCGAGTTCATTAGCTGTGGCAAAAATGTCGTTTCGCTGGAGCGAAGAAACAACTTTAAAATTTGTTTCTAGATATGTATAAAATGAATGCTTGTGGAATATTATGTCTCCACATTATAAAAACAAACAAATGAAGCAATCTGCATATATTGATCTGGAAAAAACAATAAACGTATCTGGATTTGGTGAGAAGTAAATTGAAAATTAAAAACATCTGCTTAGTGCACAATTTTATTAATTATTTTATTATTTACTACAATAGCATCTAGATTATACAGCAAGATCTTATTATTACTATTGTTCTTAGAAGTACTACCTAACGCGATAAAACTCTTTTTGGAATGATCTACTCGCAGAAGTTAAAAAAATAGTCCAAAAATTTATGCGCAGGTACTGAAACAGTTTACATTCCTTTAGTAAAATGATTCAGTTTACTGGATGCATCTCTACGAAACATTACTTCAATTCCTTTAATCTTTCATAGATTCCTTCACACTGTGGTGAATTAGGAAATATCTGATTTTCCGTGTATAAATACGAGGTGTGAGGGTCTTTAAACTACATCCGCTGGCAATAAAGTAGTGAACTGGCAGTAATTTTGTAATTGCCGCAATTGCACTTCTTAAATAAGTATCTTGACGCTAAAGTTGTGACTGCATTTTCATTAACACAACTTTTGGACATTCTCAAATTATTCTTAGGGATCTTCTAATGCTGATTCCTTCAGAAGAGAATTGGTAGCTCCCAGTTCATCCCTTCTATTAATCCATTTTCTTACCAATTGATTTTTTTTTCTTTATCGCATAAAATTCTTCATCCACCTCTTCTAAAATAGCGATTAACCTAAGCTATATCAGCTCATTCATTTTGTTGCGTTGCAGCCTGTTCATCTGGCAAAACGCCACGAAACTTGTGTAGTGTACTCGACCGTAGCAGTAGCGAGTAATTTAGCTACTAAAATACTCGCCACTCGACTAAATTACTAGCGTAGTGCGAACCAGCGAGACGTAGTCGATTACTGGTAGACAGGACATTGCATAACGGTCTTTGTGAGACGAATTGGCTCTCCGCCATACAGCACCAGCCTTGGACAATATTGGTCACTTACCAAGGGGCGGCTGCTCAAGAAACATTCGCTCGTAATCTTTGTTTGGGAATGTAATCATCACGCACCACGGCATTAGCAACAATCTATTCTCAAAAAGGTTGCTGATTAAAAAAAAAGTATAAAACGAAATGGATTCTGATTACACAAAGTATAGCATTTACGTCTTTCGTTTATATTCACATAACTAACATAGATTTGCTTAGAATATATACGTTATGCGACTTAAGCGCAGCCCATAGCTTAAGTTGCTGCGTACCTGCTGTTTCCCATATTCAACCCCGGTATGCTGCAGCAGATGAAAGAACTGACCTTGCAGGATACGCTGACGTTTATCTCCCTGTAGCAAATTATGCTGAGACATAAAGATGATCACCTTAAATTATATCCACAATTTAGGTACGCTTTCTGTAATGCATGCATCTATGAAGTAGTGGTTTGATTAACGAGTTCCGTTTATTTTAACTTACTGTATTTCAGAAAACGGGAGAAATAAGTAACCAATTAAAAAACTACATTGATCAAATCAAAAAAGTACCATATTATTGTGATATATGGTAGCTCTTAAAGTGCAAAGACTTTTACGCAATTTGAATATTACTGACGCTTATTAGTTTAATTAACGTATTCAGTTTATTTTAATATTTAAGTTTTAGATTATTGAAGATATAAATAGCTGAAGTCAAATTTAAAAAAAAAAAAACGTAATCCGAAGGGTAGTAGGATGATCTTTTGTGAATATTTCTTGAAAACAGAGCTCATGTAAAATACTGAGAGATTTGTGCGTCTGCCTATTTTTTCTTTCCTTTAGAAATTATTATCTTTCTTCCTCCCGCCCACAGTCGCTTTGAGTCATAATATATTTCATAGATTTTAAGGTAGCCAATAACATTCCAATTTTTTTAAAAAAATCCAAATTTCTGCATTACTTTTTTGCGTGACGCCGTTTCGAAAGCTCACTCGCACGCAGCACGGTTACAGATGTAAATTCTGTCTCGGTAGTTTAGATACGAATAATTTAAAGTTAGAAATTGTTAGCCAAGTGTTAGCTAACCACCCGATTAGTGGATTACGGCGTGTGCTATTTAGACGAGAACGGCCCAATTCTCTTCATTCAACACAGGCTAGCCGTTAGCTCCGATAAACAAATTGAGAGGTGTTATCTTGGCTGTCCGGGTTGAACCGCGTCAATTTATCGAAACCTAACGTTCATTCAGAGAACATGAAGGCCACAAAATGATGGCCGAAACGTTAGGTTTCGAAAAAATGACGCGGTTCAATCCGGACAACCAAGACAACATCGACAACGAACGCGGAAGTTTGTGCACCCGAATTGAGAGGTATTTTGATGTAGTCTGGAAATGAAAAAAAAATGACCGTTTTGGTCGAAACATTATTGAATTTAATTAATACCGTTCATTGACACAACTTTTAAGATACTTACGTTACATTGAAACAAGTCTCCCATACATTTTACAAACTATTTTAGCTTCTGTACGAAAAGACTGTGTTTGCTCCATACAGCCTTCGAGACTCCAAGCAGGCTATACACACACTGCACTATGACCTGCCAGGCTACAATGTAGAACAATCGCGGTGCTGACCGGCGTTAAACATTGTTACTTAAATATTATAACAATTTGCTTAATTTAATTTAATTTAATTGCAATAGAGCACACGCTCCCCCGTGCTATCCCGTTTACTAAACAAAAGTCTGTAAAAATTTCAACAATATTAAAAATCAAGTTACAAATATTAATACAGTTATGCTCTATGCTTATATTTAATAAATGCTATATAATCCAATATTCATAATAGACTAATAATAGTAAATTAATAAAAAATGGTTGGGGAGGGGGGGGGGGTTAGTGATAATTAGTGTCCGACCGAAATAGGATTTTCAGTCGAAACCGAATCTTCGTCCTCGGTCACAGTTTCGGCCGAAACCGAAACTTATTCAGACATGTTGACATTTCTATTTTATTAAATTAATTGCATTTTTACAATATACAGACAGTTTACTCCTGTTAAATGAAATTAAAATCAGGCCTGGACACTTCGCAAAGGTGATGAACGGAGACTATCGGCGGCTGAGATGCGATTCATGAGGAGAACAGCTGACTATAAATTACAAGACAGAAGGAGATCTGATGATATCCTTAAAGAACAGAAAGTAAAACCAATTCTCCAAACTGTTCAAACCTACAGAACGTCTTGGACAGAACATGTACTGAGGATGAAGACGGACCGGATCCCACGGAAAATTCTCAATTACCACCCCAGAGGCAAGAGAGATGTAGGGAGACCACCAAGAAGATGGATTGAGACCGTAACAGGCCACCAGGCCCAATACCGGACAGGAAGAAGAAGAAGACAAAAATAATGCTTTAGTTATGTTGTAGATAAACGTTGTTAAAAATCAACACATAGATATAAAGTACAGACTCATAATAAAATTAGTATTTTCATTGTGTTCACAATATTTATATCATTATTTTATTATTTTAAATAATAAAAAAATTAATCATCAAGTGCTACGTGCAAGATCTCAATAAATATTTCATTTATTGAGATTTTTTATGCAGCACCTGGTGATTACCTAATTATCATTCTCAATAAAGAAAGAAAATCATCTAATTATCATTCTCAACAAAGATTACAATAATTAATTTGTAATACAGTAAAGTATTTAATTTAAAAAGGTATAAAATAAAAATAAAAAACGAATACTATCATTAATTACTAATTAATTTTAGTATTTCGATATTTAAAAAATCTTACATTATACGCTAAGAAAAGCAGTTTTTCTACATTTTCACCAAGCAGTTGTACGATCGGTCTTGTGGCTCAGTGGTTAAGGTGTCTGACGGGGGATCGAAATTCCCCGGTTCGAATACCTGTCTCGGCGGGGATTTTCATAGGCCCTCAACCCGACCTTTAGCTCTGGTACAGCTTGCAGTTAGTGTTGCCCAAAATCGGTCTTGGTCTTGCAGTCTTGGTCTTGGTCTTGCATTTTTGCAAGACCAAGACCAAGACCAAGACCAGGTGTATTGATGCAAGACCAAGACCAAGACTGGCCAAGTCTCGTCTTGTTCTTGCATTTGGGCAACACTACTTGCAGTGTAATGTTAAGAACGCCAGAACGCTTCCGTGGTTCGGATTCCACGTTTAACTGTGGGTCCCTTCAAGCCGGTAGGATTGCTGAGTTAGATTAAGGCGGCTACGGCCGAGGCGAATGCGTGGACAGTAGAAAACCCTGCCACCCGGTCACTACGACCACAGGGGATTATTAGTACAACAAGCTGATAACTACGACGATATACGTATATTTGTTCAGTGGCTGTTCGCTTGGAATACTGGTAAGCGGATCAGAAAGATACCTTTCGAACGCTTTTCTCAGTATAGACTGCTGTTCCAATAACAATGTCGACATTGCGTCACAATAGTGGCTTCGACAGATAAGACTGATTTTTTTAACAGTTTTTGATCTTCAGATCCAGTTGGCTCAATCTGATTTGGAGTATTATCGTGTGTATATCCTTTTCTTGCTGTATGTTGGAGGGTGGCAAGATCAGTTCTAGAGAAACTGACCGAACATTTTCTCCGCCGCCGGACAGTACTCCGTCAAAAAAGATATTCTTTCTGTCGCTGCAACATCCACTTCATAGGAATTGAGATATTTCTGTTTAATTCTTTGGTGCAGTATTGTCGCAGCAATCAGTGAAGGGTGTCTTTTTTATAAAAGAGAATTTGATGTTCAATGACTTGTACAGTGAGTTTTTCACGTTTGTCATCATCTCAACCTTGTTTTCGGATCTAACTTGCAGTTAGCAGGTTAAAAATGCTATCAAAGGCATGCGTCATCAAATTATAAATCAATTATATCAAAACGTCTATGAGGTTCTTTAAAACATCCCATTTACTAGAGAAAAAATTATCAATCTTACCATATTCAACACTGTACAAGTTGACTACATTTTTTTGCTCTAAAAGCCTTAACATCAAGTATATGCTGCTCTCCTCACATCAACAACTTGCACCAAAGTATGTTATGGCAGTCCGCACTGTTTTTTTGACATTCTGTCAATTTTCCGGTTGCTTGCTCGTTATGGGTGAAATGGCCTACGATTTATCTGCATTTTTTAAATGTCTTTGGTTTCTTCGTCTGAAAATAGTGAGTGTGCCACACAAACTATAGATTCATATTGACCATGCATCGAGCAAACCATGTTTGTTGCACTGTCACCTAGGACTTGAAAAGTCTGGCCTTTGAAATTCCTTTCATTCATCATCTCTATAAACTATTGCCCAATGTATTTACTGGTATGATCCTGTTCCAGCACACATGCACCCAATATAACTTTTAGGTGTTGATGATTTACAATAAAATGAGCTGTAAAGCTGAGAAGTTGGTCCAGATATCAGTGGTAGCACTCACCCATTCACGTTTTGTCTTTATCTGAGATTTTTTAAATTTTCTCATATGTTTGTGGCATCACTGATTTCATACGATACTTGTGAACTGCATGGGGATCAGAGAAAATGAGTCGCCGCAATGCTTCGTCTTCCACCAAAACATAAGGCAGCACGTCCATAATTACTACGTCTATTATTGCCTCGTCAATTCTTTTTGCAATTTCAATGTTCAAGTTTAGACTTAGAGGTCAAAATTGAGATCGTTGACTGAGCAAGATTTGGTTGGTCAATACTCAATACTTCCAGGAGATCATTGAACCCATTCACTTTAATTCAGCTTAATTTAAATAATTTTTCAATCCGTCTATTGCTGACTTTCATCTTAACATCTGCCTTTGTACCGCGCCATAAAACTTTGATAAATGTTGCTTTACTCCAATGCAATGTTTTTTGTTTTTTGGGGGGTCGTTACTTATCAATGGATATGATGTATTACAAATTTTGCAAACATCTTTAGATAACTCGGTAGGAGTTTTCTCGAAAAACTACAAATAGGATTTTTTTCTTTTTGTGTTATTTTCACCTGAAAGAAAATAGTGTAAGATAAATAAAAAATATAAAATATAACCTCTGTAATAAAGCAGGCATATGGCATGCGTTATGAATTAGGAAAATTAATTTAAGTAAATATGAATTACAATTACAAAAGAAAATTTACACGTACTACCCGTCCGAATTTACTAGGCATCTCGCGCAGTTTGCTGGAAAGGGGCCCAGGTGACAACTTAATTCGCACGCGTTAAAATACCGGTACAAAGTGTAATCCATCAACAATTACCTAAAAACGTAGGTAAATAATGTGTGAATCAAACATAACCTCTTTTTACTTTTACGTATTTCTCGTTATAAATAAATCCGAGTTAATAGTTTCGGCACGGCCGAAGTTTCGGCCTATTTTAGGCCGAAACCGAAACTGTGGCCGAAACTAGATGTTTTGACCGAAACTGCCCGAAACCGAATCCTTGGTCGTTCACTAGTGATAATGTTACGAAACCTCGTTCCAAGCCAACAAACTTTTTCTTGAACGCAAATGAATCTTCATTTAATATCTCTTTCACTTTCCCTTGTATCCTTTTCTCCGTTATCCTAATCAATGATTTTAGAGCATGAGATGACAAACTTCCTGCTTGATAAATCTCGCATTTATCAGTTTATGGTTTCTTTGAAATTTCGGGACGATGTATTTATGAAAATCTGTCAGAATACCCACTGTGTTGGAACGTTTGATATTTGTGTGGATAATTATTTACTTATTTCTTCTCCCATAAGTGCCATAAAATTCTAACAATAATACTACATATCCTTCTCAATTAACAACTTTCTGCGGCATTCTACATCGATGCCGGACCCTTCTTCTCGTTTCTTTACTTAAATGTTTATTTAGCCTGGCAAGATTAGGGCTATCAAGCGCTCACTTACAGCTTAGCAGGTGTTTATAAAACATAATTAACAGTATACAATAGTTATTTCACATTTTGCTTAAATTAAGTTAACAACTAAAATACTGATTGAAATCTTAATAACTTTCAAATAAGAAAGTAAGTGGTGTAAACCATTACTAGTAAAGGCTGAAAAAGAAAATGGTACAAATTAATAGTAATGAAGGCTAGAGAAACATTCGAAAAAGGTAAAAAGTAATATAAGTGAAGGCAGCCTAAATATGTGAAAACAGTATAAATTAATACAGCTGAATTCTAAGAATAAGTTATACATGGCTAATGTTGGTCCGGAGAATGTCCAGATCGACAGTGTCAAATGCCTTGCTGAAGTCGAGAAGGCTTAGTATTTTTGTTTTTCGTCTATCCACAGCAAGTCTGTCATCTCTTACTTTTATGAGTGCAGTCGCCGTACAGTGGTATCTCGGAAATCAAGACTGAATATTATCCAGTTTGTTCAGCAAAATTAAGTACTTAGTGGTTATGTCATGAACTATGTATTCGAGAACATTAGAGATAATAGATAATAAAGTTGTAAGTCGGTAATCTGGTGATTCAACAATAGCGGTTTACTTTGGTAATTGTTTACTTAATGCCATCAGCCAAACATTTTGATATGTTCCTGGGATTATCGATAAATTAAAAATGTGTGTTATAACTGGCGTTTTTACATATATGATACTGCTAAACATTCTAATATCAATTTCATCCACACCTTTTGCACTAGATTTTGTGCGTACAATAACTTCCATCGCCTATTGGTTAGTTGTAGATGATAAACAAAATTTTGGGTGTCGTTTGCTAGCTAATTTGGGTGAAGTAATTCTTGTGCTTTTAATATGCGGTCAATTTCAACTACGCGAGTTGAGAAGTGGTTATTAAGTTTGTGTACTGGTATTTGAATTTCTGAGCAATAATTTTAATTTACCAATTCCAAAGGTGAGTAAGTTCTTTCACAAGGCCAATTGACTTATCTTTTCGCTAATAACCTATTGAGTGTACCGAAGTTTAGCGATTCTCGTGCCTTGCTTATTACAATTATGCAGCTTTTATACTCGTGATAGTTTTCCTCAGAGGGGTTACGTCTGTAACGTCGACGAGTGACATCTCTTTGGGCCATAAATTATCTTATAGTTAGCCTTGGTGCATTGTTTCTTTATGCATTCCTTCCGTCTGTGAGATCTTTGAGCTACACGAAGATTTTCGTAAGCGTTTTTAAGGTTAATGCATCTTATTATGGGTCTCACAAAATAGTGTTAAATTTTTGCTGTAACGCGCATCTGCTAAACGTATAACCATTTTCCCCCCTCTTCTTCGCACTTCTCTTAAACCAATTTTATGATAGCTTTCTTAAATTTTGTATTTAATTTACTTCTAAAATATCAGAACTAGTGGATTCCTGTTCCATCACCGTTTCTTAGGATATGTGAAAACTGCGACCAGTGAAATTTGCGGCCAACCTAAAATCTGCGAAATCTGCGGCCAATACCTGTTCTCTTTGTGTCATGCCGCGCCGTCCTAATCACTCTAAACGCCCCTTTAGAAGACCCGACCTGGTCTCACTAAATCGTGGCCTGGAAGTAATTACGTGAACAAATCATTTTACATTACACGCCCGAAACAGCCAAGTTAATTTTTTTTTTTTTTTTTTTTTTTTTTTTTTTTTTTTTTTTTTTTTTAAGTAGACACGCAAATGTTTCACAGGTTAAGTATTCTTTCTTAGACTTTTTTCGCACTCGTTACTGAAAACTGAATTTTTTGCTGATCTGCAACACTGTTTGGAAAATGCAGTGCGGTACTAACTAGATCGGAGTGGCCGAGGTCGTCTAGAGGCGGCCATACACGATCGCTCCATCCGTCCAAATGGAGCGATGTCACTCCATTATCGTGTCATCTGTGGGGAAATTTGATGTGGATGACGTTAACCCACAACTGCTGATGGTAGAATACTTTTCCTACACTAGTTTCTTATCTGCTTAACGTCTCTCCAACAGCGAGGTCTTTAGAGATGGGAAAGGATTGGGGCAAGGAATGGGAAGGAATTCGGCCATGGCCTTTTGAAGGAAGCATCCCGGAATTTACCTGGAGTGATTTGGGAAACCATGGAAAACCCCAATCTGGATGCCCGGACAGGGATTCGAACCACCGTCCTCCTTCTGCACTAGTAATGTGAGGCAAAGGGAGATTTTGCATGAAATCTACTACAATTCTGTAAGTATCTGCCTCGTTATTACAATTCTTTTCTACGTCTTTTAAGCAAGAATAAAACTTGTATTTTAATAACAGTTATAAACTATAAAACATCTGTAGTGTCAACCTGCTATTTAGAAACATTGGCTACAAACGTAGCAATCCGCTCAAATCGTCGGCGGGGCGGCTTTTAACAATACAACCAGTTTGATCCTATTCTATAATAAACATACCGCTACAGCATTGTTGAGAATTCTGGCCGCAGATTTCACTGGCCGCAAATTTCACTGGGCGCAGTTTTCGCGACACCAATAGGATAAACATACCGCTACAGCATTGTTGAGAGTTCTGGCCGCAAATTTCACTGGGCGCAGTTTTCGCGACACCGCCTTCGTAGCATATTTTAGTTCACGCAACACTAGTGTAAGCCCGTTTCCATTTTTTTTTGTGTATCGTCACGGGTCTAGAATAGTTCAAATTTTTGGGTGAAAGATTATGACAGGTTACCTGATCTGACCAAATATAAACTTAACCAGGGTGAATAAAATCTCTTGTTCTTGAAGAACTCAGAAGCATTAATAGAGGTAGGTATTAAAAACGAACAGGGACGATAGCGCAATCGTATAATTGCTTAAATACGAACTTGACTTGTATTTGACCCTTAAAGTTCACTCTGCAACATTTAAAAAAAAAATCCTGTTTGCTTCGAAAGAATCACGTTGTTTTTTTATTGAGACTAGGACCATAATTTAATCATTGGTCATAGTATCTGTAACGGCCAGAGAACGTAATACACATTACATATGATTAAACAGTTGAGTGACTCCGAAGAAACGAATTGCCGGAATAGTTGATTCGGTAACGTATTTGGTCTGATGTCCTCTTAAAATAACCTAATAACTCACGTACAGCGAACATGAACAAAGACCATTAACGAAAGTGGTCAGTAAAATACCTATAAACCCTAATGCATAAACTTTGGTCAAGTAAAAACATTAGTGAAAGTTTTAATTAAATTGAAATTTATTCTAAGCCGAAATAACAATTGGCATTGTGGTTGTAGCAGATATCATGAGTAATTTAATTTTTAGAAAGGTTTTTAGTGCTTTCATTAGCAACATGTTACTGAAAAGCAGATTCGCGTTATTTCTGCCGCAAAATTTATCGATATTTTTCTAACTATGATACGCTACAAAAAGCAGACTTAATGAATGTATTATGGCAATTAATTTGGCAGCACTTGCTTAGCTATTAAATTGTGGATTTAACCACGAATTTCTTCTACTGGTATCTCTGGTCTCTGTTTTGCGAGCGACAGCTGACACGTGACACCGTTCTCCAGCCAATAGCTATCGAGGTGAGTGAATGAGTGAGTGCGATTACAAAATTATATGGTAGATTTTGTTTGATGTGAGGTCCTTTGAGTTTTGTTATCTTACTTACTTCCTTAGTTTTTTTCTATTTCAGCACCCACCTGATAGGAATCAGATTTTGGTCGTGGCGAATAACTGCAGACGGACGTGGTATAAACTACAAATATTTGTTTCTTATACATTACTCAGCAATATTGTAATCTTGTTGACTCTTCTATAGTGCAAATTCTTTTATGATTCTTATGTATGAAGGGCCACGGGGAAGAACGATCATAGTCCCACATATCACAATTTCTGACATTCATTATTATTTATAAATATTATATTAGTAAGACTAAAAACACCAATATCCATACTGCTAACTATTCTTATACAAACATTTTTAACTTGCATATTCAGAGGAATAATTATAGTAAACTTCTGAATATATTGTATACTATTCTTAATTTTTCTTGGTGAGTAATCTTCATTTATATTACTAGTACTATCGCCTCAAATGAATTTTTTAATATCAAAATAAAAATATTGATACTAATAATCATTATTGTTATATTCATCATAGTAAGATATTATTTAGATAAAAGCTTATTTATTAATGAAAAAATAAATAGAGATATAATAATACAAAAATTATCAAATATAGAAATATCAGAATCAATCAAAAATTATATAATATATCAAACTTAATGAAAAGAACCTGGGTGACCGATCTTCATCTTACGATTTCTGTTTAGTATGCAAGAATTCATCAAAATCCTTAGAGACGTTTGTGAGAAATTAATTTTATCGTTAACTGCACCACCTTCGGAACCGACGCGAAATTGGTAGTAACCTGTTGCAATTTGGTTTAATTGCTTCGTCATTATATCCTCTTAACGTTATGCGCTCTTGCTTTGCGGAAAACTTGCCAGGAATTTAATTAAAATGCCGAAATATGGTAGCGACCAACAGCCGTTGGATGCGGTCAGCGTTGAAAAATCAGTGATAGTCTCTTAAAATGCTGATTTCATGAAGCGATCGTGTATGGCTCCATTTGGATGTCATCCATATGGATGACAGCCATGCGGATGACATCCAAAAGCGTAGCACATACACGATCATTCCATCACTCCAGTCAGCCACGACAATGAAAAACTAGGCAAAGCAAACAACAACAGGCTGTCAATTTGCTATACAACAATCTAGTTGCCAAGTACTAAATAAAATGAGCCTGAATTAATTTTAAAGGATATTCAAACTATCGAATACTGAATACAAATGCTGAGAATTAAATAAACGTAAAAAAAGTGCGAAATTATATAAAAAAAAGCTCTGTGATATTACGAAAACTTTTAAAAATACTACAAAATGATTATAAAACAGATTAATTAAATTTAATTACTTTACCAGGCCGAAAATAGTGACAGGTACGTCACGTGTTGTAAAACAACATATTTAAACAAGTAGGCTCATATAAAATTAATCTTACCATACTATGATCTTTTTAAAAAGAAGATCGCAAAGAATTATCTTTTTTTTTCCAACACGGTTTCTCTGTTGGCGTTTATGTCTTTATTTTTAAATAATATTAGCAATTGATCTATTGCCACATTTATTTATATTTTGTCATGGTAGTCAGGATTAGAGATCCTACAAGCATGGTAAGTCCTTATACTTCTCAATAATCTCCAGCACAAAGTCTTATTGAGACGACATTATTATTATTATTAAAAAAAAGGAAAATAATCGTTGTAATTGTTACTTAATAATATTTAAAACTGTATTATTTTCAATTCTACATTCAAAATAATATTTAACTAGTACCAAAACAAATATTTCAAAACAAAAAAGAAATGGTACAATGTTGCATAGTCCACTCAAGGCACTGATGTTGTCTGCTTGGTGGTCGGTGGTCAGTGACAGAATGAGAAGAATTTGGACTACTGTTTCGCCATACACGAGCCGACTGGAGTGATGGCTTGGTGTCGCTCCACGTGGTTTTCCCCACACACCGTCAGTTGACTTGATGGCATGACGGACGAAAATGATGGATATTGGACTGACCGGATATCCAACTAATCCTGTCACTCCACGTCATCCACATCAGTTTCCCCACACACGACGCGATAATGAAGTGACATCGCTCCATTTGGACGGATGGAGCGACCGTGTATGGCCACCTTTAGAGAGATCACGCATTTCACCCATCGCTTGTTATAACCATCACAGAACAAAGCATATAATACACATAACCTACAAGAGCTGCCACGTCAACCAGGGCCGGTGTTAGGGTGGGAGGGGGGGGGGATAAGCGGGTCAAAAGTACCCGGGCCCCGCGGGCTGATGGGGGCCCTATCACCGACTATAGGGGCCCTCAGGCCATGAAGCCAAGATTACGTCCATTGTCGCCTGGCATTTTGTAGAGCTAAAAAAATAAAATAAAAAATAAAAGGTCACCCATTTTACCCCGGGCCCGAAATTCCTAGCGCCGGCCCTGACGTCAACTATGCCGTACATGCGCATACACGGAAGTAGTGGTGCCAACGTGCAACAACTTGTACTCTATCACATGGTGTTCATATTATTTTGACCAACCTCCGTATGACGCGGCGCCATTCGGACAGCCAACAATCAACTGACTCTGGCCGCGGAAGCCTACGATTACAATCAAAATGATGTTGTCTATGGGCTTGATTAGGATGAGCAAAGCGAGCCCTTACACTTGGAGACGATTTGTACACTTTTTGAAAAAACTGCTGCACCTGTAGATGTGAAACTGAACATATTAATTCAAAGTCAATTCTAGATGTACTATCAATCATTATTTTTGTAAAAAATAAATAAATTAGAATAATTATTATTTTTATTCTTTCATCCTGACTAGGAGAGGTCTTCAGTGGGGAAATCGCTATCGTAGAACAAACAAGTCTGGTTTCTTTCCCTAAAGCAGTGCTGCCTGGTAGGCGTCCGTTTAAGAGAAATCGAGGTTTAAAAATTGTAGTTTAAAAAACTAAAAACACGCTTTCGTAGTAATGTGAACTAAAAGGTTAAAAATAATCTTTAAATATAAAGATTTAGTTTAACAGTGATGGGACGTCCCACAATACAGGATTTTTTTTTTTTTTTTGAATAAGCTTAAAGAATAAAGTCATTGATTACAAAATTAACTTTAATGCAAAAAGCATGGGGTGCTATAGAAGTTGCCTTATATTTTTTGTCGTTCGCTGTTTGTAAAGATAGAGTCATTGTCAAAAGTTATGTAGAGAGCATCCCACGTTTTTTTTACATTGAAGTTAATTTTGTAATCAATGACTTTATTCTTTAAGCTTATTCAAAAAAATTAATTTATCCTGTATTGTGGGACGTCCCATCACTGTTAAACTAAATCTTTATATTTAAAGATTATTTTTAACCTTTTAGTTCACATTACTACGAAAGCGTGTTTTTAGTTTTTTAAACTACAATTTTATTTTTAACTTTTTAGTTCAGATAGTTTCAAAAGTATGTTTCCTACTGTTGTCTTTTCTTCACCAATCTCTCTTTATCTTTGTGTTGTAGTTTCATTTTTAATTATTACTTCCACAAGTTAAATACAATTAAATGGCAGCTCAGCCAGAGGTCCAATAGCAGGGTAAATGTGGAAGACTACTCTTCTATAATAGTACGAAGTAATGTTTCGAATACTCACTATTCAACATCACGTTAAGTGACTGCAGACAGAGAAACCTTTCTGGATAGGAGACAGTGGAAGACGATCGTCGTCAGCAACCAAGGCTCGTAAATCACACCCGGGAAACTGGAGATGGTCAAAGTAACGGGAATAGCAGGACGTTGCTAAGAGACTGCTGTATTGTCAACGGTTCTTAAAACGTGTGCAATTTTTTTCTGTTTTTACTGTCAAAGTAATGATAATATCAAGATATAGCTATGAAATTATTGTATTATAATCAGTTATCAATACATCAGCAAAATTTCAAACAATTCGGACATCTGGAATTGGGTTAAAATTAAATTGCAAAATATCACGACATTCAACCATTTTTCTTTTGTTACTGTCAAAGTAATGAGAATAGCAGGACATAGCTATGAAATTCTTGTATTGTCAACGGTTCTTAATATGTGTGCCAAATTTCAACGAGCTCGGACATCTGGAAGTGGGTCAAAATGGAGTTGTAAAATTCTGTTACATTCATTCATACATACATACATACATACAAGTCAAGCTAATATAAAGCGTGTAAAAAGTGTTAAAATTGTGTCTGTATGGAAGACCGTTTGTTAATAACATCGGTTTAGCCGTGCATGTTAAGGTGGTGTGTTCCTGAGCGGGGTTCCCACGACCCGAGAATTTTTTATTTTTTTTCCTGTTTGTATCTTCCTTATTGCTATTCCATCTTGTAGCATTACAAATTTGTTTTGAAACAAATTCTCCAAATTATTTATTTTCCTTTGGATGATGTAAATCATAAAACATTTGAAACAAACATTAAGTGTACATCAGGAACATTTTATAAAGGATATCCTTCCACAGCCACATACAGTATTCATTATTGATGTAGGAAAGCAGATTTCGTTAACATTTGCAAATTCCGGCCTTTGTATCGATCATCTCGTCAATTTCTAACAATTAATTTATCAGACAATGTATGGGAGCATGTTGATATGAACAAAGGAGATAGAATCATTTCCAGTTCCACTTCTTTGAATAAATATCAGCAACTATCAATGGAATTTGAAAATATGTCTTTACATGATTTTTTTACAAAAATGTACGAAAGAGGTGCAAATTATGTTACTAAAAAGTACTTTATATTCTTAGAGTTATACCAAAATTTAAATATAATCCTGGTGTTGAAAACAATGAAAATTTTTACGAGCAATATGTTTTCTTGCATTCTCCTTGGCGACAATTAAATGATCTAAATCCACAACATAGCACCTGGAAAATTATATATGAGCAGCGTTTTACAAATGAAGATATTTTGAATAATGATTTAGATTATATACTACAAAACTTAGAAGACGAAGAAGATTTTGAAGAAATAGACTAAGTAGAAAACATACGACTGGACCAAATAATAATCAGTCAGATGGTAGAAGAGAAATCGATATCAAATATAATTGGCAAATGGACAAGTATTGAATATATTAGAACATTTTATTTAAAATTAAAAATTAGCAGAAAACCAGAAAATTGTTTATACTCAATATAACTTACCAACGAATATTGTTTTTTCTAATGAACAACAAGAACTGATAAATATATTTGAAAAACAACTTAATTATCTACAAGGTTATGAAGAAGAAACTTCCAATTAAAAGAATTGTTGTTCAAGGGAAAACTGAGTCTGGATAAAGTACATTAATTATTTATTTTACTATTCGATTGAGTCAGACATTGGAGCCATCTTCTTGTCTATTGCTTGCGCCTAATGGTGCTACTGCTGTCAATATAAATGGTTCAACAATACATTCCAAATTTTAATAGGAGTAAATAAAGTATTTAGACAGCTCACTTTGCTCAATTTGAAGAGGAAATTAATGAGTGTAAATTTATGTTCATGGATGAAATTAGTATGATTGTATGCAGTATTTTGAGGAAAATTGATTTACGTTTACGAAGAGCTATTCCTTCAAGACAAGATGAACCATTTGGTGGATCGGTTATGTATTTTTTTTTTGTTGCGATATCAAACAGTTACCTACCGCCTGTTAATGACAGACCACTTTACAGTGATAAAAGAGAAGCAAATGAATTCCTCTTAGTATTGAATTAAATATTGTTTTTTATCGGTATCATTCCGACAAAATAAATGTCAACAAATATTTCGAGATATACTTGATCGTATTGGGAATGGCGAGAGTACAATTGAAGACTATATATAATTAACTAGCTGGTGCCTACGACTTCGTTCGTGTTTGTAAAAATTTGGATTGACAGCTACCAACATCTAACCATCATAGTGCACGATCGGAGACTCGATGCTATTACCACAGACAAACGTCAGTCATCTGCGCTATGTAGTTCAGGCAGCAAAGTAAAATATACGGACACTCATGTCTTTGGTCGAAATACGAAAATATCCTTGATAGAACACTTTCAACCACCATATTTTCCACACTACCACAGTTACCGAAATTCGGCCGACGTTGTGATCGATGGGTGACTCTGTGTTACTACCACACTCAAACACCAGTGATCTGCGCTAGATAGTTTTGGCTGAAAAGTGGTACACCATGACACACATACGTCTTTGGTAGAAATATGAAAGCCCCGCAGGTCGACCAATTTCAGCCACCAAAAACTCCCACACCCCCATAGCTACCGAAATCTAATCACCATAGCGAATGATTGAATACGCTACTACTACCACACACAAACACCAATGGTCTACGCTATGTAGCTGTGGCAGCAAAGTGATATATAGGCTACGGAGACACATATCTTTGATCGAAATACGAAAATATCCTTGATCGACCACTTTCAACCACCATTTCTCCCACACCTCCATAGCTACCGACATCTAACCACCATAGTGCACGATGGGAGATTAGATGTTATTATCACACAGAAACATCAATGGTCTATCCCATGTAGTTGTGGCAGGAAAGAGAAGTATCCCACAAAAACAATTCTTGTAAAAATAGGCCAAGTCTCGTGTTAGTGCAGTGACAAAAAGTTATGAGATCTTCCTCTGAGCCAAGTCTACACTTTTCAGTGTATATTCACTTCACTTTAGGAAACAGAATGGTTTCTCTAGGTATCATAGATCGTTTATTTAGGATTGAAAAAAATCTGATGACTTGGCCACTTATGCATGCCATGTTTTAGTTAACGCACACAAACTTATGAATACGTAAAGGCCAAGATTTCCATCGCTCTTTTTCGAATTTGACAAGTATATATATTATGCCCTCAATTTAAGTTCAAATTATGACATGCATAATGGCCAAGTCATCAGATGTTTTATCCTAAATAAACGATCCATGATACCGAGAAAAACCATTCTGTTTTATAAAGTGAAGTGAATATACACTGTAAAGTGTAGACTTGGCTTAGAGGAAGATCTCATAACTTTTTGTCACTGCACGAACACGAGACTTGGCCTGTTTTTACAAGAATTGTTTTTGTGGGATCTCATTTCTTTTTGTAAGTTTATCGCTTATCCTGAATCGCCGCTCAAATGTAATGATTCCACTTGAAAATCGGCTAATAAGAACATTTCAGATTTTAAGACATAAATATACGTTTACCAACAATGCCCCAATCTCTGAAAACAATTGATGTGACCAGTAGCCGAGCAATGCAGATTGCCGCTGGCTTAACTACCACCATAAATAAATTACTAGTAACTTCCAAACTAAGTATAAGACCAAAGTATTAAGATGTCACTTAAAATTGCTTATCTCTTTGCATTAAAAATTCTCAGACATGTAGCTTCATCGGGAGAAAAGCAATTAAGTTGCAAATATGTGCCAGAATTTTTCATATTTGGGATTGTAATTAAATAAATACGGGAGAAAACTCCAATATTAGACTTTTCTCATGATATTGGTGTGAAATCGTATATGTGTACCAAATTACTTGTTTCTGGGATGGCTGGAGGTACAGTTGGATTTTGATATCGGGGTTTCGTGGTCAAAATAAAATTTTGAATTTCAATAACTTCCAGAATAAGAAAGGCAAATAAGTAACATTTAACACATTAGTTGAACTTAGTAAGCTCACTCTACAATTGAAATCTGAAGTGTATAAAATTATTACGGTAGGAAGCGATTTCACGTTAGAGGTAGGTAAGGGGTAAATTTACGAGTTTTTGGTATGTGAGTAAAATTTTATCTGTGTAGCAAATTTCAGCTTCCCACGACGAGAAGAACCTTAGAGTTTTGAAGATCATCAGTCAGTCAGTGTGTAAGTGAGTGACAAAATCGCTGTAGTTTGCATCCTAACAACAACCGAACTAAGACCAGTATCAAAATAAGATGTTGTACGTTTGCTAAGATTGCTGATATCTATGCATAACAGAAATTTGAGACATGTAGCATAAATAAGACCCAAGAAATTGAGGTTCAAAAATGGCCCGAATCGCTTCGAGAAAAGGGTAGGCAGTGCCGCAGTTGACTCGACGTGTCGGGTGTAAGGATTGCAATCCCGCATATATTTAAAACATAGTTACTTTAAACGTTAATAAATTAAATAATAATTTAATTAATAAATAATTTTTAATGTTAAATGATAAAAAATTAACAGTTAACAATATTTTGATTGACAAAATTACATTAAAACTTTTTAGCGTGTCTTAAGTGTATTTCGAGGTCTTACATTTTTGTTTTTTAATCTAAACCAATTTTTAAATAAATAATAAAATGAATGGAATAATGAGTCTTAGGTCATATTATGTGCCTTACAATACATCACATAAGTTTAAAAATATGGTTTGCTTAATGGCCAAGTTACCAGAGATTTTTTTTTTTTTAATTCTAAATAAACGTTCCATAACACCGAGAAAAGCTTTCCATTTCACAAAGTGAAGTGAATATACTCTGTAAAGTGTAGACTTGGCTCAGAACAAGATCTTATAACTTTTTGTCACTGCACAAGCACGAGACTCGGCCTTGTTTTTAGATGATTCATTATTATATCTCCTGATTTCTTGATTGATATTACAGTTGATTCAATGTTATTAAAAGAAACTACTCACCAACATGTAAATTATCAAGTATTTCAGATTTACTTATGTGGCGTAACGACGTTTTTAGAGTGGAAATTATTATTTTTTAGTAAGAAAGGAGACTTTCTCGGCGAATGATTGCAGTGAAGTCCTCATAGGTTGTATCTCCGGATTTCATTGCAAACACACGAAATTACACACGTGAGGAAGACGGCGGAGGCAGCCGTCGAAGTATGTTGTTCCTAAAACACAATTCGTCTATACACCCGTGAAAATTTCATTATTATTTTTTTTACCTTTAGTAGAAATAATAACAAAGAGAAGAGGGATTATTCGAAAGCCTGAGCGGCACATATAACCAGGTGGCTTTCGTCAAAGAAACGCATTGAGGCAGCGGCCAAAACAACAATAAGTAACAGGATACAGAATTTCCTTTTGATAGCTGTTAAATAAATAGGTACGCGATCGTTAAAATTACGATAACATTAGTTTCCTATCAACAAATAATCAAATTTTCAGCCGCAAATTAGGAATTGTCACAATTACTTTATCTGCAAATACAGAAAATGGGAATAATGAAACCGTGAATAAAAAGCTGTAACCGTGTAGTTCAGATAACGTGTGCGACACTTATAAAGTAATTATGTAGTTAGAAAATCGTACTAAATACGCACCATAACTCAAATTACAGAAATGTGTACTCGAAACAAACGTAAGTTTTGATGAAAATGTAAAAGTCTATTTATTTACTTACGAATGACGAAGGTTGACAAAAACAAACGCTTGTTCACATGAGTCAAATGCCAACTGGAAGGGTACAGGCAAACAGTGCAAAATATCCGACAGAGACCGAGTGGGGCAGCGAGTCACGCAGATTGACACGCGTTTCCGCCGGATTTTGCGGATTGCGGATCCGCTTAATTTTGTGCGGGATCCGCCAGACTGTCTAATGATGCGGGATCCCGCGGGATTGCGGGATCCCGCTTTGCTGGATTGCAATCCCTAGTCGGGTGCACTGCCGCGCACTCAAATTATAAATGCGGAAGTAGGTCTCTGTCTTTTTGTTACGTTTTGACGACTTAGTGGCTGTACCAATAATGATGGAATTTGACAAGGAAATATGTAGGAAGGACACCGGAAATATTCTTTTCGGTATGAATAACAGTTGTATTCACGAAATTTTTAGAACTTATCGAATGGTGACGTGTGTTAGTTTGTAATGTTACATCGGTTGCTCAAGCTGTGCTTATCGCACGATTTGTTAGTGTATGATTTGTTATTAAATTTCGTTTAGAGACAAATCGTATTATTTAATATAGAGTTCGATTTGCTCAGCACTGTACTATTATTTTGTGTCTGCTTGAAAGTTTCTGGCACCAGTTTATTTTGTCTTCTTTTTTGACATGCCTTGCGGGTAGTATAGCTCTAGCAGAGTACGAGCAGCTGAAGTTATTAGATCCCAAGAATTGGATGCTCATGCTAAAGAAAGAAGAAAAGACCAAGCTGAATTAAAGCTGCCATTAGTTAAACAACCTCCCCCCCCCCCACACACACACACATCCCCGAATCCCCGCACCTTCTTCTGTTTTTCTGTTTTTAAATATGTTGGAAATTAATTCTCTTCATGAGACAGGTTCGACGGTTTGAGCATACTGATTCATCCAGAACAAAGCAATTAACCTGCTAATATGTATCGGAACGTTTCACGTTGGGTTTCCATTGAATAAATACAAGGAAAATCAGCAATATCATTACCAACAATGCCCCAATCTCTGCAAACAATTAATATGCGTCGTAGCCTAGCACTGAGCATTGTCGCTGGTTTAACTACCACCTCAAATAAATAACAAGTAACTTCCAAACTAACCATAGGAACAAAGTAAAATGTAAAGCTTTTGTCAAACTTGTTTGCCTTTATATAGTATAGAAATGTCAGGTTTATAGCTTAATCCGGAGCAAAGTAATTATTTAAGACGCAAATATGTGCCAGAATTTTTCATGTTTGGGATTATAATTAAACTAGCTGATACCCGCGACTTCGTACGCGTGAATTAAGAATTTCTTTGCCAGAATTGAATATAGAAAGTTTTTGGTAACGAAGGATTGGTCCCAAACAACACCGAGTCGGCATAATATGACAGGAAAGCCATCACTATATCATTATACCGTCGAACCTGTCTCTTGAAGAGAATCAATTCCCAACATATTTAAAAAAAAAAAAAAAAAAAAAAAAAAAAAAAAAAAAAAAAACCCGAAGGTGTCGGGATGAAAGGGGGGGGGGGGTTGTTGTTAAATAAGGGCAGCTTTATTTCAGATTGGTCTTTTCTTCCTTCTTCTGCATGAGCATCCGATTCTTGGGTTCTAATAATTTTAGCTGTTCGTGCTCTACAAGAGCAAGAGCTACAACTTAGGCCAATTTACGCCCGCAAGGCATGTCAAAAAAGAAGACAAAATAAACTGGTGTCAGAAACATTTAAGCAGACGCAAAGTAATAGGACAGAGAAAATCTGCTACTAAATAATACGTTTTTTTTTCTCTAGACGAAATTTATTAACAAACTATTCACTAAGATAATGCGCGAGAAACACACCTTGAGCAACCAATCTAACAATACAGACTAACACACACATCCGTCTCTCCGTCACCATTCCATAAGTTCTCAAAATTTCGTGACTACAACTGTTAATCATACCGAAAAAAAATGTCCTGTACCCTCCCTACAGATTTCCTTGTCAAATTCAGTCAATACCGGTATAGGCATTTAGTCGTCATAACGTAACAAAAGACAGAGACTTACTTCCGCATTTATAGTATTATTACTGCAGATCACACACACACTGACTGCGAATCACCCCTGAGCGGTCAATATAACGTAAAAAAGTGTACACCTACAGCATTGCAAGACTACTTACGATTTTCCTCGCATTGCACCCCTAAATTTGTGATATCTACAGTTTAACATTCAATCCGAATAACCGACGGACCAGGCGTGACTCTTACGACCAAAAACAATTTTTTAAAATCTTCGCCTCCATTTGGAGTTGATCCGGCGATACAAACATTAGCAGGCAAGCGCGTTAACCAACGGGCCACCAGACCACGATAGTGTATGGAACTACAGTCTTCACATCCTAAAGGTCGGTCTATGTTCTTTTCGGTAATTTTTCAAATTTACGTGACAATATGACGAGAAATTGTTCAACCAAATATAGACTATTTTTCTCCATGTTTCAAAGGAAAGGTGTGCAAAGTTTCATCGAGATCGGATGAAATCTGTGGATTTGTATGAAGAATAAACAAACAAATATTCATCTTTTTATATATAGATAAATACGGTGAAAAACTCCAATATCAGATTTTTCTTATGATTTAGGGATGAAACCATATATGTGTACCAAATTACTTGTTTCTAGGATTACTGGAAATACAGTGAAATTTTGATGTCGGGGTGTTGTGCCGAAATAAAATTTTGAATTTCAATAACTTCAAAAGTAAGAAAAGAAAAGAAGTATAATTAAACACTTTAGTTAAACATGTTAAGCTCACCCTGCAGTGAAAATCTGAGCTTTATAAAGTAATTAGGGTAGAAAGCGATTTCACGTTATGGGTAGGTAATGGGGTAGGTATATGAAAATTTACGAGTTTCAGACTTTTCTTATAATATGTGGGTAAAATTTTATCTGTGTACCAAATTTCAGCTTTCTACGGCTACTGGAAGTGCCTTAGAATTTTGATGATCATCAGTCAGTCAGTGAGTGAGTGACAAAATCTCTGAAGTTTGCATCCGAATAACATACGAACTAAGAACAGTAACATAATAAAATTACGTACGTTTGCTAAGATTGCTAATATCTATGCATAACAGAAATTTGAGACATGTAGCATAAATACTACCGAAGAAATTGAGGTTCAAAAATGGCCCGAATCGCTTCGAGAAAAGGGTAGGCAGTGCCGCCGTTGACTCGACTTGGCGGGTGCACTGCCGTGCACCCAAATAAGGATGCACAACTCTTTGGTTGAAATATGAAAATGCCCTGCATCGACCACTTTTAACTATCATATCTCCCACATCCCCATAGCTATCGGCATTTGGCCAACGTTGTGCACTTGTGCACGACAGGAAACTCCATGCTACTTCCACACACAAACACCAGTGATCTGTACTAGGTAGTTGTGGCTGAAAATATAAGGAAACACACGTCTATATATATATGTATATATATATATATATATATATATAAGATTTGCTGTCTTCAACCATTTCTATTACAAGAACGTAAGTTTTACAACGATGTTATCAGACTATTTGCAACAAAAAAAGATGTACAAGAATTTAATGCTCAAAAATTAAAAGAATTCCAGCCGTTCACAATTGTTCTGCGGCAAATTAAGCAAGTGGACTGGAACCATTTATAACTTTGTCTATTGGATCTAAAATTATGTTACGCTCCAATTTATGGGTTGCAAGACGATTAATGAATGGAGTTTTAGGTTATGTTCAGGATATTGTTTATGAAGAAAATCTATGTCCGGCTTATCAAATGCCACAATTGATAATGGTTCGTTTTGAAAATTATTTTCATTTAACTTATAAAAATAGTGGTTGTGTTCCAATTCCACTCACTACTAATTTTTATAAAAGACGGAATATCACTTGTTCAGGAAAACAATTTCCATTACAATTAGGTTTTACAACAACAATTCATAAAGCTCAAGGTTTAATATTTTTTAAAGTTATTGTAGATATTGGAGACAAAGAATCTTCTGTAGGATTATCATATGTTGCGTTATCGAGAGTAAAAACTTTGGAAAATCTAGCATTAAATAGAAGATTTTCTTATGACAGAATTAATAATATTACAAATTCAAGTATGTTAAAATCTAGAAAACACGAAGAAAATCGAATGAGAAATTTTGTATCTGGTTAAAACCAACTTAAATTAATTGATTTCTAAATATTTAAAGATTTTGTCTTATTAAAAATGTGTCTAATTATTTTTTGTCAACAAACTAAAACCACGGTTTTTGATGATAATTTGTGGAGTTTAAAAATTAACATTTTTATGATTATTTGTTAATTTCTTTAGTAGTATATAATATTTCTTACAACAAAACTTCGCGAGCCACCAAAAAGCCATTCTTTTAGCTAGTCATAGGAAAAACGAAAGAAATTTTTAGTGGATGTTTCAAACTACGAGGCGTATTCCAAAAGTAAGGTCCGTTTGATCATAATAAAAACATCGTTCAGGATACAAGGTTTTTATTAACGTCAGTATGTAACTACATATCTAGTTCACTTTACCACCTAATCGCCGTTCATATCTATACACTTTCTGTAACGCTGTACCAGTTTCTTTAACCCCTCGGCATAAAAGTCTGCAGCCTGGGACGTGAACCAATTGGTAACGCTCGTCTTGAGTTCTTCATCGGTTTGAAATCGTTGTCCACCAAGCCACCGTTTCAAATGCAGGAAGAGAAAATAGTCGCTTGGTGCAAGATCTGGACTGTAAGCAGGGTGGTCTAGGATTTCCCAACGAAACTCTTGAATCTTCTCTTTGGTTTTGGAAGCGGTATGCGGGCGTGCGTTGTCGTGCAGGAGGATGATGCCAGACGACAGTTTCCCGCGGCGTCGATTTTGGATGGCACGTCTCAGTTTGGTGAGCGTTGCGCAGTACACGTCAGCTGTAATGGTTGTCCCACGGTCCATGAATTCGATCAAAAGGACGCCCTTTTCGTCCCAAAACACGGAAGCCATCATTTTGCGATTCGTGTACGGCGATTGCTTACACTTTTTTGGTTTGGGTGAACCGGAATGGCGCCACTGCATTGATTGTTGTTTTGATTCTGCGTTGGTGTACGCTATCCACGTCTCGTCTCCCGTAACAATTTGGGAAAACAAACTGTCTCCATCTTGTCTATAGCGCTCCAAAAATTGTCGTGCGCTATGCATTCGTTGCTCTTTGTGCTGAGCGGTGAGCAGTTTTGGCACCCACCGCGCACAAAGCTTCCGATATCCAAGCTCTTCAGTGACAATCCTGTAAATTGAGGTTCTAGCAATATTTGGGAATTCCATAGCCAGACCACTAATCGTCAAACGCCGATCACTTCGCAGTTTTTGGTTAACTTGCTCGACGATGTCGTCGGTCCGAATACTGGGCCCGCCACTCCGCTGTTGATCGTGCACATCTGTGCGACCACTTTGAAATTCTCGACACCAGTGTCGAACTTGTTTCTCACTCATTATGTTTGGTCCATACACTACACACAATTCGCGATGGATGTCCGCAGCTGACGATCCTTTTGCCAACAAAAATCTAATCACACCGCGCACTTCACAACTGGCGGGAGCTACGATTGTCGCGGCCATTTCGAACTGCTCTCAACAATAGATATACGGCTACTGCGGCACGCCAACAATACTGCATATTTACCAGGAGTTGGTAGATGGCGCTGCAGGTGGGAAACGTCATTCAGGCCTATCATCTGTGACATCTTGTACCCCGGACCTTACTTTTGGAATAAGCCTCGTATTTGTGGAGGTCAAATAACGCATACAAGCACGATATGTTGATTGATATTAATTATTACAAACAGGTGGCGATTTTCCTACATTCCTACTATTAAATGACAACATTTTTACCTTAAATTAATTTCCCTTTATAATTTATTCCATTTCCTAACTCTCTTACGCGCGTAAGAAAATTTCCACTCCCTTGTGGCCGAAATCAAGAGCTCGCTTCTACATTGTACTCGTAACGTGTTCTCTGGCCTTTGTTGCAGGCAGTATGTATTCGTCGAAGCCGCCGCCGCTGGTGCTGCTGGTCCTGGTAGTCCTGCTGGGCGGCGTGGACTGTGAGCAGTGTCCTGAGCGCTGCGAGTGTTCGGAGCATGAAGCGCACTGTTCGCGGGCCGACTTGGACAGTTTCCCTCTCGGCCTCGACACGAACACCACCTATCTCGACGTGGGACACAACAATCTGGTCGCCATTATCGACGACCAGCTCGCCGACCTGGGTCTCACCGCGCTCACCAGCCTCATCTGTGACAGCAACTCCATCGAGGCGGTGGGAGAGAACGCGTTCCGCGGCCTGCTCCAGCTCTCACTCGTGCAGCTCTCCGGCAACCGCATACACACTCTCAACCCAAAACTCTTCGTTGGAAACCCGGTGAGCTGGCAAGTTATAAGTATCATAATCCTCAAAGTCAAATTGGAAAATAAGACAGAAACACTACCACAGTAAAGTAGCATATGACTTTTGCTAAAATGATGATCAATTGAATTATTAAAACAGTAATAACACATTCAATTACATATACTTTTAAACGAACCATGGCACTTCAATTTCCCTATTACCACACTCTAAACAGTCTAATTAATTCAAAGATAATAGATACAGAAACTAGATAATATTCACTATCGTTTAACTATTAGTGGATAAAATAACCTCTTTCCATTATTTCTATGGTTTAATTTGTACTTCATGTCAGAGCGGGACCTGTAGCAAAATGTGAAGAAGGGGCCCTTGGTTTTTCGCAGTACGGGTTTTTTTTTTTTTGCTGACTCTGTAGCAAACTCGCTTGCCACCCGGCCGATCAGGGTTCGATGCTGCCTTTGGCAGCATTTTTTTAATTACACTATTGATTAAAGTTTTAATTTACCTCCATTAAAATCCGTTTGAAATTATTCAACTTTTTAAAAATAATTATTATTTTAATTAGTTGTAATAGGATTTCATGAATAAAAGCATTATGTATTATTTAATTGATAATTTTAGGCCATTTACTTTATGTACAAGTTGTTATAATTTTGAAAACAATTCAAAAAAAGAAGTTACCCGTGGTAACATCGAACCCCGATCGGCCGCGTGGCAAGCGAGTTCGCTACAGGTTCAATCACTTCACTGTGCTGGCATGGCGTAAAAACCACTCTATGAGCTGTGCGTAAAAATTTAGAGCCATTTTTCTTTGAATCTTCTGGCTACTGCGCTTTATTACTTTATTGGGTGGACACACTTAAGTTATGCTACTAACCTGCAAAGTCTCATGCCGAACTGATTTTCCGAGACCGTAGGGTCCCATTGCTAGTGCTCCAGTGCTCCAGGCGAGTGACGTGATCGAAGGTTCCCGGTTTATAATCCTACTTCTCGGCCGGAATTCTTACGGGCCTTAAAACTGACCTTCACCTTTGGCAAACTTCGCTGGGTGCTCCGTGGTTCGGATCCCATGTTAAAATGAAGGTCCCTGTAGTTTTAACGAGTTAGGTTAGGCTGCTACGACAGAGGTGGAATAAGTAGCCAATAAGAAACGCTGTCAATAGGCCATCAAACCCATATTATTGTTTGTACCTGGTTAGCCTCTTACTTTAAATTTACTATGTTTTATACTAAATCACGAACGCAAACTTTGATACCACTAACTTTCCACATTTTCTTGGATTAGCGATCTGTTGAATGTTTACCTCAGCGTGGCAGTAGCAGATTACTGACAACAGGCAGGAACGATGGTCTCCATATAAGAAGCAGTTTCTCCGTTTCCTGTTTTACGCTATACCCTTCCGTCTCCACCTATCTTCAGTTTTTGTATATCTGTAAATATTATCCTAAAGTGTTTGACGTTTCGTTTCCGTTGGTCTTACCAGTCTGCACTGGAAAATAAATAGTTGCATTGATTTTACTTCTTTATTAGTCTTCTTCAGTTTCTTTGTTCTATTATTCAGTAATGGCTCACACATTTTTTTAGAAATTTTATAATCAAATATTAACAGTCTTCCTTTTGGTCGAAAGTGCCGCTCGTCTAGAATTCACTCGCATGTTGGGTGTTCCTGGGAAAAAAATTCGATATATCTAGAGCTCAAAGAATAAGTCATAGTGAGAAAAACGATTCATATATATGTCACTTTAATGTCTTTCTTCTCGCCATAATATACGGTGCGATTGTTATTTTTCAGATGCGTTTTGTGACGCATAGAAGTGATTGAAGATACTGCATGTAAACGTGACAGTGAAAAACGCTAGATATTTTGATGAATACAAACTATAGTGTACTTGTCCATGTTCTGTGATGAAAGTTAATGTATTGCTGTGGGAGAATACTAAATACGTTTTCTTAACGTCAAATACAGGATTGTAGAGTGACTTACCCAGGACAAGTAACAGCAAGAAATTCAGTCATGGAACTATCTACGCATTCGCCTGGAGTGATTTGAAGAAACCATGAAAAACTGAAATCTGGATGGCCGGACGGGGATTCGAACCCTAGTCCTCCAGAATGCGAGGCCAGAGCGTTACCGCTCACCCCCACAGTAGGTTCATACTACGTATGTCAGCGTTTCTCAACCTTTTTCAACGCGAGGACCAATAAATTCTCAAAATTATTACTGCGGACCACTAAATTGTATAGGTCTATTTTTTTTATCTATATAATATTATTGACATCTGGGATATACTTTATTGTATTGTTATAACATAACAAATCGAAAAGCTGCTAAGGAAACGTAATTATGAAACAGGAAGTGAACTGTTAAAAGTTAATGACATATTGAACAGGCTCCTAATGTTTAGTATCTAAATGAACAATAATGTTACTACAGGCTTCACTATACCACCAACTTACATGAACAAAATAAAATAAAAGACGCTAGACTAGATAGATACCTTTAATTTTTGTTTACTTCACCATTCTTATGTTACCAACCCTACAATGTCCCTCACTCCTATTGTAAGATCCTAAAACGGTCATGTACTTAATCTTTAGATCAGGGCTGGCCAACCAGCGGCCCGCGAGATTCATCACACTTTTACAAAATGTATTTATTTTGTAATGGCCAAAGTAGTGAAGACCAATTTATTAAAAAAGAAAACATTATTATGGGCATCCATATATTCAAAAATTAAATGCCTAAATTATTAGAAAAAATTAATCTTGATTTTAAAATAATTATCATGCTAATATATGACAGATATTGCCTGTTTTATGAGTTTACAGTTATGAGTTCAGTACAATACATTCATTTTCCATTGATCCCAATATAAGAGACTGGCTCTGTGGGATGTGGAAAGTTGTCAATTTACAGATAAACAGTTGCATAACAAAATAATACGTACACCAGTAGATGTACATTCATAGCATATATGGTACATTAGACAATTCATTAACAAAAATAATTCATTCATTCATTTATTTGGTCCCATTCTTATCACTAACATACAATAAATTGTACAGTGAAATTTAGGACAAGTCAAAGTTTATAATTTTAATGCCTTAAATATAAATAGCTCTACTAGTACATTTTTAATATTATGTCAGTCACTTACTAATACATTTACATTTTTTTTACCTTATTATATTTTGTATTGGCAAATATGTGATAAGATTATACACTGTTTATTCAAAATTTCTTTACTCATGCTGTTGTTTCCCTTGTTTCATCATTTACTCTTTGATTGAGTAGAAAGCTTTATTACATAAATACTCTTTATGCTTGAACTGTTCTCTCTTATTGCTGATGAACCTTAATTCTGTAAGAAGCTTACTACACAATTGAGCTCCAGAATAGGAAGGGCATTTTTTAAATTTTATTGTGTTGTGTACCGGTACTTGTAAATTGAAGTCAGTTTTACTATGGGTTTCATACTCGTGTACTTGTTCTTTCTTTTTAATAACATTCTTTGTGAGTGAAAGCATTATAGTCTTATATTTATACGTAGGCTACAAGGAAATGTCAGAATATTAAAATCTACCAAATGTTTTTTGCATGATACTGTTCTCTTTTTTTTTAGGGTTGCTCTAATTATGTGTTTCTGTATTTTCAATATTCTCCTCATGTTATTCTCTGGGGGTCTTCCCCATGTTGATATACAACATAGTAATTGACTTTCAAAAAGAGAGAAATAGATGGTCATTAAAATATCAATAGTATAGAATTCTCTAAGGTAGCTGACCATAAATGCAATAGGGTTTAGTTTCTTACAGCACTTATCCACCAGATTTTCCATTTAATTTATTTGTCAATTTGAATCCCTAGCAAGTTGGCTGCTTTTCTATCACATATTTGCTCACTGCTTATATTTAAGTTTACAGAGTACCTTCTTCGCTTTGTCTGAAATGTTCGCAGAATAATTAAAATATATTCACTCCAACAAAATTTCTATAGTCAGCCTAATCCTAATATGGGGATATATAATTTTATATGCAGCCCGCGGAGTTATGATGCATTTCGGAAGTGACCCGCAAGATCATTTGGGTTGGCCAATGGCCACACCTGCTTTACACGAATTGCGTTCTATTTGATGCCAACTCGAAATGAATAGACTATTGTAGAAACAATGCTGTACTATACTCATCCTGAAAATGCCACAATTTTTCCTAATCATTGGTATATTCGCGGATTTTCTAAAGTTAGGCTTATATACAGTACGAGTACGGTATCTAAATTTATAATATTCTGCCTGCCTGAATTACCTTCGCAGACCCTAGGTTGAGAAACATTGACATAAGTCATTACAGTGTGCATTACAATGTTGAAACGGTGAGCGTGAATCTGTCGAGTGAGCGTTAACGAACTGGTCTCGCGTTCCGGAGGACGCGGATTCGAATCCCCGTCCGGCCATCCAGATTTAGGTTTTCCATGGTCTCCCCAAATCACTCTAAGCGAATGTCGGGATGGTTTCTTCAAAAGGTCATGGCCGAATTCCATCCCGTTCCTTGCCCCCAGTCCTTTCCGCATCTAATGATCACAATGTCGACGAGGCGTAAAACGAACTATAAGCAAAACAGCCTGTCGAATTTTGTCAGCAGTCATGCAGTCGTGTTCTGCCTATGTTTACTTACTGATGAATCCTTAATCGCTGGAAGTGGAACAACAACACAAGGAAGTCACGTACTGCGGCAGGTAAATGCACACAAGTTCGATTCCCAGTCAATGTTTGATACAAACGAATACCATGTTGATCGGTACCAGGGGCGCCGACTCTGTGGGTGCTCGGGGGCTCTGGCACCCATGAGACGTAAATAGTGGGTGCGGAGCACCCATGAGCATAGACGTCAGTAACCGACGTCGAGCGATATCTGTATTACCTACGTCACGTGCCGCCTGACCAGGCAAGAATATCGTCGACATCGCACTTGGTTACTATGTGTGCGCGGCATGCCCAAGGAGAATATAAACACTAAGTTAGGTCTTTATTGTGTGGTAAGTGTAAGTTTGATTTGTGATGAGCCGCACACAAGCAACTCGACTCCACGCTAACGCGCGCAAATTCTGACCCACCATCCGTCACTCTTCACCCGACCGCTGCGTAGTCAACGCGTTTGCGGCAGCGGCTCGCAGGCTGTCCTCATCCCTAATCGAGCTAGTAAACAAAAGTGTGCTTTGAGTGCATGCTAAGCTTGATGTTATCGTGTTTATTTGGGAAAATTATTAGTTTCCATAGATAAATTCGTCCTGCGAAATCGTAATCTGAGGGACCCAACCAGAAGATGTAATTTCTGCAAATTCAGTTGACCAGAAGAAAAGGTACAATTTTCAAAGTAAGTGGCAGATAATTAATTATTCTATGGATGCTAAAATGATGATATAGATAATGTGTTCCGCCAAATCTGTAAAGAAACCATGTCTAGCGCCGTTTCTGCACCAAAAACATCATCAAGCGGAAATGAATACATTAAGCACACACTCAAGGTGGATTTTCATCATGAAATAAAGATATAAAGATTTTAAAAGAATGAAAAGCCTGAATTTCACTGTTTCCTTTTTTTCTTATGGGCTTTACGCCTCACCGATGTCGAGGTCATTAGATGCCAAATGGGACTGGGAACAAGGAACGGGAAGGAATTCGGCCATGGCCTTTTGGATGAAGCATCCCGGCATTCGCCTGGAGTGATCTTTGGAAACCATACAAAACCAAATCTGGGTGCCAGGACGGGCATTCGAACCGGCGTCGTCCCGAATGCGAGGCCAGAGCGTTAACCCGTAACCCACCACGCTCGGTCGTTATTAGTGACCGAACGCCTAGCCATAAGAGACCATGAGGACGAATATTGAAATTACATTCGATGTTGAAGCCGTGATCACAGGATATTCTCGAGTTAAACACGTGAAACAAATATGGTTGGTCGTTAGACGATATTAGTAACGAAGCATGTACAATTTTGAGTGACGAAGTACTAGATAAAATAATCAAAGTAGTACAAAATGCGGTCCACTGTTCAGTTATGGTTGATAAAACTAGCAATATTTCCAGCAATGAACAAGTCAAATTCTTCTTTCGTTACGTGGGCACAAAGTGTAATATAGAAGCTTTTATCGGCCTCGATAAAACAGTATCAACAATATCCAACAAAATTTGTTTGAAATTTTTCAGTCACTAAAGTACTAAGAAGGTTCCACATAAATATCAGGATGTGTAGGGGTCTTTATACAGATGGTGCTTCTGATGTTAACGCGCATACCTTCTTGGCTTTTTTTTTTTTTTAATGCTTTACGCCTCGTCGACGGCTAAGGTCATTAGAGGCGGGATGGGACTGGGGACAAGGAACGGGAAGGAATTCGGCCATGGCCTTTTTGAAGGAAGCATTCCCAGCATTAGCCCGGAGTGATTTGGGGAAACCATGGAAAACCCAAATCTGGATGCCCGGGCGGGGATTCGAACCCGCGTCCTCCCTAATGCGAGGCCAGAACGTTAACCGTTCACCCACCATACTCGGTCGCGCGCATACTGGCCTCCAATTGTGGATTAAAGTTATCGAAGCAGGGAATATTCATGTGCATTGCGCCGCTCACTCGTTAAACCTGGTTGTTCAAGACACAATGACAGAAGTAGGAGTAATAAGAGATTTTTTATCGTGTTGTTACGTGATTCAACGAAACACCAGGCTTATTTTGAATCACTACAGGCAGATGGCGATGCCAAAACCTCTCTTTGCGGTCTTTTTGACCAACAAGATAGTGTTGTTGTATATCTTCCTTGAAAACTATTCTAAACAATTACAGTATACTGCTTTGTTTTTTGAACGACAAAATATGTCAGAAAGATGATACCCGCGCGAAAGAAAAATGGTTTTTAAAAAGTCTTCAATTTTTTGAATTTCTTTTTATCATAATTTCCGATAGAAATTCTCGTACGTTTCGAAGATCTAAATGCAACTTT
Organism: Vandiemenella viatica; assembly: GCA_031002005.1. Classification (NCBI taxonomy): domain Eukaryota; kingdom Metazoa; phylum Arthropoda; class Insecta; order Orthoptera; family Morabidae; genus Vandiemenella; species Vandiemenella viatica. The sequence continues at coordinate 170,367,302 of CM061920.1, forward strand.
ACAGTTGATTTCGTTGCAACTGCAAAAAGCTGCAGATACTATTAAAACTGTCAATCACGTTATATCATCCCAACAAACTGACGAAAATTTTAAAAACCTTTGTCTGAGTTTTTATATTGGATCATCAACAAATCAACATTAATAACTCCAAAAATAAGGAGAATACATATACGTATAGACGATGCATCAAGTGAACCGCGCCAATTTTCATCGCCAGCTGACTGAGATAAAAGGTATATCTTGTAGTTTTAGATAAAGTCATTGGCCGTAATGACGAGCACTTTACCAAAAATACTATGACACATTTGAATAACGTGGAATTATTTCTTACTGATCAAAATGATACAAGCAGCAGTTACGTGAAAGGGTTCCACGAAGATCACTTTGATGTTGATCGTTTGGTTCTTCATCGTGCTATCAGATATTGCACGAACAAAAATTGTCAGACTGAACAATGGGATATATATACATCGCAATACCAAATTGTTAAAAATAGTTTCAACTATTCCAGTATCGACATGCACCGCAGATCGATGATTTTCAGCATTACGGAGAAGAAAAACTTATTTGAGAAGTACTATGGTTCAGCAAGGATTTAATGATCACATGGTAGTGCATATAAACCGAGAAATAGCAGATGATGTGGACCTACAAGATTTTGAGGATACATTTCTAAACAGAGCTGTAGTTTGGCAAAATAAGTTTGCATTGAAAAAAAATATCATTACATAAATTAGACTAATATAAGTGTATCTTCTTAAAAAAGTTTATTAATGTTGATTTATTGATCATATAATTCTTAGTACAGCTATGTACATAAAGTATGTACTAATACTAATAAAAATAGTGTCACACACGTTTAATATAATGACTTCACTTCTTATTATTATGATGGTAGTATTTTTTGCGCATCTTTTATTCCATTTCCTCTGTATATTAATTACTAGCTATACCCGCGACTTCGTTCACGATAACGATCTTTGCAGACACAAATCAACCCCTATAGTAAAATTCTGATTTCTAATAGGAATACACAAATAGCTGATTATCAATCTATTACTATTATAAAGTTGAAAATCTGTAACTTTGTAACTAAATCACGTTAGGAAGGCCGAACCCATTTCATTGAAGTTTAGTGTGTTTTCTTTTGGCATGGAACATAATTTAGGAAATGCAAAGTTTTACTTTCCTACCATGCCTCTCTGTTTGCTTATGACTTAAAATCTACTGGATGGATTTAGATGCGATTTTCACTATTATGTAAGACTGTTTGGAGCCTGCAATTTGGTTCATGCCTGTCAAGAATTTTGAAGGTTTTTATTTAAGTAGCTGGTGCCCACGACTTCGTTCGTGTTTGTAAAGAATTTTGATTGACAGCGAAGTCATGTAAATACCATAGAGCACGATGGGAGACTTCAGGCAAATACCAAACAAAAAAAATCAATGATCTGCGCAGGGTATTTATGGCTGTAAAGTGAAATATAGGAAGGAGACATATGTCTTTGGTCGAAATATGAAAACGTCCTCTGTCAACCAATTCCAACCATCATATCTTCCAGACCCCATATTGGTGACACGTTGGGAGACTTGAGGTTAATGTCACACACAATCACCAGTGGATTGCGCTAGATAGTTTTGGCTGTGGAATGAAATATTGAGACGCATGTCTATTTTTATATCAGGTCTATCACTTTCAACCACCAAATATATCACATCCCCACTTCTATCGATATTCAATCACCATAGTGCACGGTGAAAAACTTCAGATTACTACCACACTCAAACGCCCGTAGTCTGCACTTGGTAGTTCTTCCTGCAACTTGAAACATAGGAACACACATGTCTTTGGTAGAAGGAGGAAAATGCCTTACGCCGACCACTATAAACCACCATATCTCCCACATACCTACTAACATGTATCCCCCATAGCAAACGATGGAAGACTCGATGCTACCTCACACTAACACCAGTGGTTTGCGCTCTATAGTAGTGGCAGCAAAGTGAAAAATACGGACACGTACACCTTTGGTCGAAATATGATAATATTCTCTGACGATTTTGAACCGTCATATCTCCCACACCCCCACAGATTTCGAAAATCGGCCAACGTTATACACGATCGGTGAATGCATGCTATTACCACACACAAACACCAGTGATCTGCGCTGGATACTTTTGACTAAACAGTGGTACATAGGGACAGACACGTCTTTGGTCGATATGCGAAAGTGCCCCAGGTCTACCAATTTCAAACACCATATCTCCCACACTCCCATAGCTACCGACATCTAACCACCAAAGTGCACGATGGGAGACTTGGTGCTACTATCACACACAAACTTCAGTGAACTGCGCTATGCAGTTTTGGGATCAAAGTGAAATATACAGACACATATGCCTTTGGTCGAAATACAAAAATATCCCAACTAGCATATCTCCCACACCTGCACAGATATCCAAAATCAGCCAACGTTGTGCACGATCGGTAAAAGTATGCAACTTTCAAACACAAACACCAGTTATCTGCACTTGATACCTTTGGATAAACAGTGATACATAGGGACACACACGTCTTCGGTCGAAATGCGAAAATGCCCTAGGTTGACCACTTTCAACCACCATATCTCCCACACCCCCATAGCTACCGACATCTAAACACCAAAATGCACTGTGAGAGGCTTGATGATACTACCACACACAAACACTAGTGATCTGCTCTCTGCAGTTGTGGCAGCATAGTGAAATATACGGTCACATATGCCTTTGGTCGAAATCCGAAAATATCCTTGATCGACCACTTTCAACCATCATATCTTCCACATCCCTCTAGCTACCGACATCTAACCACCATAGTGCACGATGGGAGACCCGTTGTACTACCACGCACAGACACCAGTGATCTGCGCTATGCAATTGTGGCAGCAAATTGAAATATACGGACACATATGCCTTTCGTCGATATACGAAAATATCCTTGCTCGGCCACTTTCAACCACCATATCTCCCACACCCCATACCAACCGACATCTAAGCACCATAATGCACGATAGGAGACATGATGCTGCTACCACACACAAACACCAATGGTCTGTGCTGTGTAGTTGTGGGAGGAAAGAGAAGTATAGGGACACACACGTCTTTGGTAGAAATATAAAAAAGCCGTACATCGAAGCAACTTTAAGCGCCATATCTGCCACACCCCCACAGCCAACGGCATTTGGCCAACGTTGTGCACGATAGGAAACTCATGCTGCTACCACATACAGTGATCTGTGCTAGTAGTGGCGGCTAAAATGTAAAATATATTTTTATATAAGATAAGATTTGCATGAAACCCTAAATATTTTCTGGATAAATATTAGCGTATGATATTCCCTGCCAAATCAGCAAATCGCCAGTGAAATAGTCATCGAAACTAGTTCACACTCATTGCCGTATTTTTTTTTTTAAATAAAAAAAAGAGTTGTCAAATGAGCATGAGCACCCACGAGGTTTTCTAAAAGTCGGCGCCCCTGATCGGTACCGTTGTTTTATCACACCAGTCGACAAGCCACATTATCTTTCGAAATGTACAAGACCTTCCTTTGGTAACAGACACCGAGCATGCTGGGTGAGCAGAAACGATATGGCGTCGCATTCGGTAGGACTCGAGCTCAAATCCTTCCCCCCACCCCCCCCCCCCCCCCTCCCCCCGTCCGTCTGGCCGTCCGGATTTGGGTTTTCCATGGTTTCCCCAAACCACTCCAGACGGTTACTGGGTTGGTTCCTTCGAGTGGCCATAACCGAATTCCTTCACATTTCTTGTCCCCAGACACCTTCCCCGACTATAACGACCTCGACGTTGAAGAGGGGTAAAGCAAAAAAAAAAAAAAAAAAAAAAAAAAAAAAACGTACTAAGGTAAACAATTTGCCATGCACCCTTGAGAGTAGACAAATGCTTTGACGTTAACGGTAGAATATTTGAAATTATGCTGAAATTTGTTTACACTGCAAATATACACTGAAGTGGCTTGAATTTGTGAACCGAAAAGAAATAGAAGAAATAGGAAAATTAAGATAGGCTTATGATGAACATTATAGATGCATGTGGATCACTGAATGATGCATCTAGAAATTTGTACTGCAAAGTTAGAAAACTGAAAAGAAGTGGAGCTATTCAGACATATAAGGACGAAGAAGAAGTTAATGATGATTTGAGAAAGGCAGATATATTAAGTAACTGGTTTAATGAGACGATTAGGGATTATTATTTAGGGATGGGAGGGTGAAGAAGAGGAAACATGAACAGACTAAAAAAAATTAATAGATCCTAAGAATGCTGAGGAAGTGTAGAAGGGTTGTTGTAGGTAATATTACTGATGACGTGTTAAAGCTAGCAGCATACGACATTGTACCTTTCTTTGAAATACGATTAAATTGAGTCTGGAGTCTTGTCGCTTATCATAGGACTCGAAAAGTGCGATAGTAGTACCGATCATAAAGGATGGACGACAAATAGGGTTGAAAATTACAAGTGGACTAGTATGACATCTGTGGTAGGTAAATTGGAGAGAATTATATGCAACCACATCAAAATGACACTAGTTTGCAAATCGGCTTTTTTTGAAGTTATTAAATTCATTAAAGTGATATTTACTTTTGTCACCCTCTTGATACTTATCGAAAGAATCTCTTTTGTTTTGATTAAATAAAACTAATGATTCTTAGAGGCCTGCAATGACTTCAAGGTCAATATCTTTCCTTTACAGAGTTTCCATTACTAAATTGAATTGCTTCAAAATGGAGTCCCAGAATTCAGACATTACGGATGACTGTAAATTAGATGTTTGCGACGGCAATTCTTTCATTTCACTTCACACTTCAATCTCACAGAGGTTGTACGGGCAGTTATATTAGAAATTTGACTCATTTTGTGCATAAGATACAGAATGTCACTCTCCAACAGTAAAATATACTGATTAGTAGCGATGTAGTTTCGCTTCTGTGCAATGTCCCAGTGGAACGAATCATTAAAGTAAATAAATCAATAAATTAATGAGGACTGGAGCCTCCCGTTTTAGCATTATCTGAAGACTACCTATTGTCAATGAAAACGTAATTACTGTATTATGCACAGGCTCGTCTCTCCAGTTATAGCTAACTTGTTTATGGAAAAATTTGAACGTTGAGTGGTTTCAACAGTTAAAAATAAACGTAAAAATATACGTAGAGGATATTTTTGCGGTGTGTCGAAATAGAGAGGCCAAAGTGATGGTTTTCTTGGATCATTTCAATAGTATCCATCCGTGTCTGGAATTAGAAACAAATGGTAAATTTGACGTTTTGGATGTGCTGATTAAAAAAAAAAATAGAAAATGACAAGAGTATTACTGAAGAGAGAAAATATCTTAGATGGGCAGTAATGCAAGAATTTAAGTTCGTCTTACAATCAGGGACATATTTCTAAATTTTGGCCCTGGGCGAATATGATCGGCCGTTCCAGTGCGATATCAAACGCGAAAGAAACTATGGCAAATAAAAATTTACACTTTATTTCTATAGCCATTTATTCTTTTAAGAATTAGATATTACAAACTTCGAATATGTACAAAAACCTGTGTTTAATTTTTTAAATGGCTATTTAATTTAGTTTACAAAAACTAGATGACCAGTGCAAAAATTTCGCGAATACAATGAATAGTAAGATTGGGGATTTGTAATACTATGAAAGAAGAACCACTTCATTTGTTTCAATTGTTTACTTGTTTAGTGTAATAGGTACGTAACAAAAGTCGACGCCAGTGAAGCAGCTTATTAGTAACTCTGTGATATGTGCTATTGGTATCTAGCGGCTAGGCTGTGAACTGTCTCATACGCACAACTTTCACGTTATTACTTTTGCTCCTTAAGGGTCAAATTCCGAAATATTACGTTCTTAAGAAATTACGTAACCAAAGCATATGACCTTAGTCATTAATATGATATCTTATTTATCTATATCAGGTTGGATATCAAGGGAGATAAATGGCTCATGATAAAAAAATACGATATGGAAATAATTACAATTTTTCCCTTTAAAGGTCGAATTCCGAAAAATTCCTTTCCTAAAATATAATCTGATCAAACCAGAGACCTTAATCTCTACATAGTACTTCATTTCTCGATTTCGGATATATACCAAGGGAGATAAGTAGCTTGTGACAAAAATATACATTATGGAAATCATGGAAATTTTCCCATTTAAGGGTCGAATTCGGAAAAATTCCTTTCCTAAAATATGATGTGACCACTGGGTAGATCTTAATCTTTAAAATATATTGGTTAGATATAAAGGGAGATAAATGCTTCGTGACACAAACTCGCGTTGTTGAAATATTGATATTTTTGCCCTTTAAGGGTCGATTTCCGAAAAATTCCTTTCCTAAAATTAGATTTCAACAAAGCGAAGATCTTAATCTTTAAAATAATACCTCATTTCTCCAACCCAGTTATGTATCAAGGTAGATAAATAGCTCATGACAAAAAAATACGTTTGGGAAATAATGATAATTTTGTCCTATAAGGGTCAAATTCTGAAAAATTCCTTCCTTAAATTATAATATGACCACGGCGGAGACCTTAATCTTTAAAGTGTTACCTCATTTACCTATATCGGTTAGATATCAAGGGAGATAAATGGCTCGTGACACAAAAATGTGTTGTAGAAATATTAACTTTTCCCCTTTAAGGGTAATACCAAAAAAATCCCTTTTCTAAAATATAATTTGACCAAAGCGGAGACCTTAATCTCTAAAATAATACCTCATTTCTCGATTTCAGTTAAATATCAAGGGAGGTAAAAAGTTAGGGACAAAAAAAAGTTATTTGGTAATTTTGCTTTAAGAGCCGAATGCCGAAAAATTCCTGTCTTAATATACGATTTCATCAAAGCGGAGATCTTAATCTTTAAAATAATACTTCATTAAACAATTTCAGAAAGGTATCCAGGGAGAAAAGTGCCTCGTAACACAAAAAACAGAATTTTAGAAAAATTGACATTTTTGCCCTTTAAGGGTAGAATTCCGAAAAATTCCTTTCTTAAAATATGATGTGACCAAAGTGGAGACCATAACCTTTAAAATGACACCTCATTCATTGATTTCATTTAAGTTTAAAGGGAGATAATGGGTTGTGACAAAAAAAAAGTTATATTAATAAAATATACTAGACGACCCGTGCGAAAATTTCGCTAATAAAATACGATGGATAGTGAGGTTGAATGCTTGTAATTTAATGAAATGAACCGCACTTTTGTAGCAAATATTTATTTGTTCAATGTAATAGGTATGCATCAAAACATATTATGAAACAGTTAGGATATTTAAAACACGCTGTATGTACAACAAACTGTCACGGACCTTAACAGAATACAACCAACCTGAACAAAATGCACACAGCATATCAACGTCTCTGTGATATGCGTTTTTGTGCGAATAAAACGTTTACATTGGAATTCTATAGCAAAACAAAAATATTTACGTCTCAGCAAAAAATGCCCGAAAACTATTTATTGTATAAAAAACTTTATTAACATCTCTGTATTATCTGCTGTTGCAATCTAGGGACTTGGCTCTGAACTATCTCATACGCGCGACCACTTTAAACATCAAATTCCGAAAAAATCTTTCTTAACTTATGATTTTTTTAATTTGAAACCTTAATCTTTAAAACGATAAGTCATTTATCGATTTCGGTTAGGTATTGAAAAAGATAAATGGCTCGTAATAATAATAAAAAAAATATGTCGTAGAAATAATATTGATAATTTTGCTCTTTAAGGGTCGAATTACAAAAAATTCCTTTTATAATATATGGTGTGACCAAAGCGGACACTTTGGACTTTAAAATAATACCTCAATTATCGATTACGGTTAGGCATCAAGCAAGATTAAAAAAAAAAAAAATATTTTAAAAATGATGATATTTTTGCCCCTTAAGAGTTTGAATTTGGAGAAAGTTCTTTCTTAGATGTGATGTGACCAAAGTGGATACTTTAATATTTTAAACGATAGGCTACCTCATTTATCGATTTCGGTTATGTATCAAGGGACGCAAAAAACGCATTTTAGAAAAATTGACATTTTCGCCCTTTAAGGGTCGAATTACGAGAAATTCCGTTCTTAACATATAATGTGACCACGGAGGAGACCTTAACCTTTAATTTGATACCTGAAATATCTATATCGGTTAGATATGAAGGGAGATAAATGGCTCGTGACAGAAAAATACGTTGTAGAGCCATTAATACTTTTTCCCTTTAAGGTTTGAATTATAAAAAAAAAATCTTTCTTGATATATGATGGCATTAAATCTGAGACATTACTCTTCCTAATCCTACTTCATTTATCGATTTCGGTTAGATACCCATGGAAATAAATGGCTAGAAACACAAAATTGCATTTTAGAAATATTGACATTTTCGCCCTTTAAGGGTCGAATTACGATGAATTCCATTCTTAAAATATAATGTGACCACGGCGAAGACCTTAATCTTTAATATGATACCTCATTTATCTATATCTATTAGATATGAAGGGAGATAAATGGCTCGTGACACAAAAACGCGTTGCAGAAATATTGGTACTTTTGGTGTTTTAGGGTCGAATTCCGAAAAATTCCTGTCTTAATATATGATATTACCAAAGCGTAGATCTTAATCTTTAAATTGATACTTCATTAAACAATTTAAGATTGGTATCTAGGGAGATAAATGACTTGTAACAAAAAAAAAACCAGCATTTTAGAAATATTGACATTTTTGCCCTTTAAGGATCGAATTACGAAAAAAATCCTTTCTTAAAGTATGATGTGGCAAAGTGGAGACCATAATGACACCTCATTCATTGATTTCGGTTAAGTATGAACGGAGATAATGGCTTGTGACAAAAAAAAACACCTTGTAGAAATAATATATATGATGATTATTTGTTGTGAATTTATATTAAAAGTTGTTTTGAGATTTCAGTACCCTACAACTTCAAGACGATAACGAAAAACTGAAATTATTTTATAAAAATGCCGTAAACGTCTGAGAAAAATGATGAAATAACTAAAAAATGAAATCACTTTTCTAAACATATCATGTTACAATAATTGTTTGAGATGTGCCAAAATATTGGCGAAATTATCAACAACATAATCATACCTCAATGACTTCGTCAAACTGATCTATATATCAAGTTATTTAAACGTTCTTCGTTTATGCGAAAGCGTTTATAATTTTTAATTCGTCGTAGCACGGAGAATAAACAATATAAATTGCAATTGGTCACTGCTGTGCGTGTGAACATACCTAACGTAATATCAATGTACGAAACTAGCGCATGTCTTTCGACATACGAATTGGTCAGTCAGTTGGCGTGTTGTCGGTGGTCTTAGCAAGCAACCAGTCAAAGACCTTGATTCGAATATATATATATAAGCTGCTAAGAATTCCTAGACAATTCAGAATGGATTGCATGGGAAAAAATCTTTCTGGTCACGAAGTAACGAAACATACATTCCTAGGAATATTACTCGAGGAAAACCCGCAAAAAATGTCCACAAACAACTGGAGGAACACCTTAAATAAAGTAAGACTACTCCCGAGAGCACACAGTTTCAGAAGCCTCAACATGGTGCAAAAATCAAGGATGATAACCATCTGCATCCCAAGCAAAATGAGCTTCCTATCCCAGAAGTTATCAGCGCCTGACCCCATTGCGGAAAATCTGCAAAAAGCCTTATGCTGGTTAGTTTGCCAAAATGACATATTCAAGGTAAAATTCGAAACTCTAGCCCGACCAAAACTGAAGGGAGGTCTGGAAGTCATAAATGTGAAGGCCAGCTTTACTGATACACGCAATAGACAAGCTGAAAGATAACAACGACTCAAGTTTCACAACTTCCGTCATACGGCACTACAATGCACTACATCCCCTGTTTACACAGGAAACAGGCAGGAACCTATATCAACTCAGAGTATATATTTTAGGCTCAGTTAATTCAGGTGAACACCAGTGCACAGTCTTCTAGTGGTAGTCAGGAATCTAAAACATCAGTTCCGTTTGTTCTATGAGAGGAATAGAACCAATTAATCAAAACTCACAGTGTTTATTACTAATTGTCATAGGTTCTTTGTTTTAGGTTATGCTTACAAGTGGTTTGATGTTGTTGGTCCTTTCGAAAAGGTAATTGCAAAACGTCTTGTTACTTCAGGAACACAATTTAAGACTAATAGATTAAGTCAGTTTTTAAGGAGAACTCAATTTAATTCATTACCTAATAATTGTTTTGTAAAAAAAAATTGTGGATAACTTTAACTCTAATTGGATAGGAAGCTAGTCAGACTGGCAGTACTTCGAGTGTAAGTGCTAGTATAAGTCATGTACCTACGTTAATTTATGATAAAGGTACTAATTTAGCTATTGCACATGAACTAGTTATTTTAACATGTGAATCTACTACCCCGATAAGTAAAATAAGTGCAAGTAGTAGTTTAGGTAAAGTGATGTGGGATTCCACAGCCATGAATGATTTCCCTAGTTTTTTAACAGTACCTCGTAATTGCCCGATATGTGATTCGTATGTAATAATACCTTGTAGTAAATCAGAAGGCAAAAAAAAAGAAAAAAAAAAAAAATCTGTGTAGTTCCACATTTACGTAAATTTTATAAACCCAAGTTTTAAATATTTATAAAGCACAAATTGGAATTATTAAATGTAGGAAATGTGCACATGGATGGGCTAGTACTGGAACATATTATTTTGGTAGCAATTCTCCAGTCGTTATACTTCATCGGACAATAAGAAACTTAATATAATAACAGACCATGGTGTCAAAGCGTTATCTCTTCATTTAAATTATTTGAGTTACCAGCAAGACACTGAAAAATCTCATACTTTTGGTTATCTTAATAAATAGACAAATGTAAAATTAACGCCATCATTTACTATAGGATTTACTCCTATTGCAAATAATACAACCACTGATACAACATCTATATATCTATAAATGAGAAAGTTCGGATGTGTGTTTGGATGTACGTCTGCAATCAATCACGCCTTAATAACTCAACATATTTAAATGAAATTTGGCATGAAGTCAGTTAATTGCGTGCGAAGTGTTATAGGATAGATTTTATCCCGCAAAAACGCATAGTTCTTTTAGAAATTGCCATTAATATCAATTCGGAAGCAACAAAGAGTTTCCTACTTCGTAGATAGCCGTGCCACGTTTACTCTTTCCTTTTTACGTATATCGCAAACACTACTTTTCAGAAATAAAAGCAAAAACCTTCTTACATATGCAAATTTGTGTTTAGTTTAAAAGCCATAAAACCGACGCACTTGACAAATAATAGTTTGGAAGCACGAAATATAAATCTGTACTTAACCTTAAGTTCAGGAAGAGAATTCTCCAGTTGCATACATGAAATGGCATAACACCTCAGGTATCACACCGTAATTCCGTTCATAAGCCTAATATATGCTTCATAATATATTTTAAAAATCAAAGTTTAAAAAAAATATTAAATACTAAGAGTATACCAGCACAAAAGTGACAAAATGGTCGTCCGCGAAGAGGCCGTTTTTGTATGTTCGTGACGAATATGAAACAGTTTCGTTTCCACCTCGGTTCGGTTTATTGCCTTTGTTTCTTTTTTTCTGCTATAGATTCTCTGTAACATTACAAATTATTTTTAACAAAATTTAAAACTTAATAGAAGATAACAAACCATTTTTTTGTTTTTTATCTTAACTTTCTGTAGAAATCAGTGAAATAGTTGCCTATGAAAAAAAAAAGTGTTTTTTTGCTTACTGTTGAATATTCTGCTAATAACTATTAAATCCTTCACTTAAAACGAATGTATTCAGTAGTCTAAGGTAGAAACTTTTCGTTTCGAGAAGCCATGTTAGGAGTATTTACACAGCGATATACGTCGTCACTAACACGGCGCTTATGAAAGCAGCTTATTTATTACTCTAATAATTACTAAATTCCAGCTGCCTGATGCTATAACAAGAATATTCAGGTCCAGGTAGCATTTCAACCTAACCACTATCTACGCTGATATTTCCACTACAAAATCAAACGATAGGGTCACACCTAACACATTAAACGAATCGGAACTAATTTCGAGTTGTAGCAACAGTTTCAATATGAGGTTTCCTTATTAGCTTAGCATAAATTATCATAATTAATTTTATTATACACCTTCAGTATGAATTTCAGCTGGACTAAAACACGCGCACTAACATAATCACCGTATTGCGACGTAAACTTGACTTGCAACATTAACGTAAGAGTTGTAATGAATTTTGGACTTTCCGTTGTACAGCGTAAGTTACGAGCATTTAGAATACGTTTTTAAATTACGTTATTTTAATAACCGTCATGGTCCTGATGCCATAGTTCATGTGACTGGATGTAGTTCCACATGAATTTATTATTTACTTCGCTTTTCCAACCACCATATTACAAAGGTCATTTTTCAGACAGATTTTAGCGGTTGCTTTGTATCACGGTCTGAAATTAATGGGTCAAGTTTATATTGCAATTCATGATGTCACTAACAATCAAATAGTGAATGTATTAATGTGCGGTTGATAGAACCCTTGATATTTTAGCAACAATATTGGTGGATTTTGTGGTTTGGTTGAAATACAGCTTGAAGCAAAATGACAACTGAAACTTTATAGTAGTTTAAGATGATTTCATGAGGGCCAATTTAGTGACATGTATCGCGTTGTACTTAAATTGTATCAAAATATTAATAATAGCTCCGGAACAGGTAATATAAATCTGTTCTTCAGTTGCGGACGTAAAGTAGTGTGACATTTCAGGTGTCAGACCGTAATTCGATTCGTAATAGGTGTCACAATATGTGAGAAATATCAAAATTTGAGTCATAGTACTGATTTCAAAGGAGCTGTATTAACGAAGGTTATGGTAAGTTTGCTACACTGCCTGGACCAGAATGATTACTAATATTCCATGGTGCACAGTGGATTTGGAGTTCAGAATGTGGTTACCATTGCGAATTCTGACTATAAAGACGTCAGAATGTGCTCAAGAAGTCTACGCCACTAAGAGGGCGTCCATTAATTACGTGGGGTGAAAAGGGGTGGGGGGGGGGCGAAATCCGGTGAAATCTCAGGTAGCATTTGAAACTCCTGAAGCTAAAAAAAGAAAAAACGATCCACAAACGACGAGGATACCGACTTTAGGGGGAGGGGGGGGGGGGTTCTCGGAAGTAGGAGAGCTAAAAAAAAGATCTAAGAAAAACTACAAGGTCGGTAGTAGGGTTGGGGAAGTCCCGTCAAAATTTTAGGGGAAGATCTCACTACGGGAGAGCTGGGGGGTTAGGGATTATGTAAAAACATCTTACGTAATTAATGGAGTAATGTTTGTAACCGTGTCTTTTGGCGTGCGTTACATCTTTGTTACCTACATCCCGGCTTTGACGAACGCTTTTCATTGAAGATTAAAAGCCAAGGAAGCGGATGACCAAATTTTCAACCCTAAAGGAGAATTTTTTTCTGCTGGTCGTACTCTGAATAGTAACATAAAATTTTATACCATAACACACTTTCAAGCGGACGAAGTCGCGGGTAACTGCTAGTAGTTATATAAATGGTAAAATAATTTTAAAGATGGAAACTGCAATTGAAATTTCATTTTCTACTGAAAGGTATAACACTATGTTTCAAACATTAGATCGTAGTAATGAACAGTAGTTCATAGGGGATGTTGAAAGTGCTACATTTTATTGTGAAGCGATTTCTTTGGATTTTCGTGTTACTGTTGCAACAACAGAAAATCAAGCAGTGATCATGTTGCGTTATTTACTACTGATGACATTGGGCGAAAGAAAGAGACATTGAAGAAAGAATTATTATGAAAGTAGAAGATTTAAATAAAAATGCACTTATAGAATAAATCTCAAAACAAATTGATATTAAATCTGTTAATCTAGTTACAAGCTGAGTCCAATGTTGATGAACATGTATTGCAATAAATTATACTCAATAAATGTATTGTACAAAAAAATGGGTTCAATCCTTTAACCAGTCTACAATTTCAATTTTTCCAATAAAAGTTTTCAATCCTTTCGTCCCAACAAGTCCTTTAGAGTAATCCGCATATAATAACTGGAGTTTTTGTGTAAAATGTAATCATTTTCAAATTTTACAGATATGTTAGTTGAATTGCCAGGGAAAAAAAAAATGTTTTCCGTTGTTCTAAACTGCCAGAATCAAACTTTTGATCATCCATTACAATCAATCTTCTCTTTTTTTATTTGCTTTACGTCTCTCTAACAGCGAGGTCTTTAGAGACGGGAAAGGATGGGGGGCAAGGAATGGGAAGGAATTCGGCCATGGCCTTTTGAAGGAAGCATCCCGTCATTTGCCTGGAGTGATATGGGAAACCATGGGAAACCCAAATCTGGATGCCCGGACGGGGATTCGAACCGCCGTCCTCCCGAATGCGAGGCCAGAACGCTAGCCGTTACACCACCACGCTCAGTCCAATCTTCTCCTTACACATTCTTGTAATAATAATAATAAAATACTTCTTATTTTTGTTACACCAGCCTGTGATGATCATGGCAGCAGATATCATAGACACAAATGTTAGGTTCACCAATTATAGTAATATAATTTTTCTTTCCGTTAGCTCAATCCAAAAAACTGTATGTACAAGCAATGAAATACTTAATAGCACAGTCGTTATTAGATTGATGTTCTAAGAGGTCAAATATAATTTGTTAAGCCATTTGATCAGAATAATAGTAAGTATTAAAATCTGAATAATAACTTTGAAAATAGACTTAGTAAATTAATAAATTAAATCAATAACACTGACTAAACCACAATTACAAGATTTTTTTTTATTTCGTTTGATCTCTTATTTTGATTATCTAACTTCGTCTTGGTCATTAGATGTCTTGCTTTCGTCGAAATCAGATTCCACAATTTTCACAGTCAACTTTCTTGCATGTAAAGTATGAAATTACTTTAAAACCTTTAAAGATATTTAAAACAGTTCTGAAAAAATTGTTTACGATGGATAATTTCTTGTAACACTCTTCTCAGAGACATATAAAAAATAGTTAGTCGTTTCAGTTGTAATTCTTACAGCAAGGTACTTTTTAAACAAATATCACAAAACAATAAATCACAGTTCATAAATATAGTTTAGTAAAAATATGTTTTAGTTCTATCAGCATGACTATCGAGATAAATCATAATTTTAATCTTGTGATGATTGCTGTATACATGACTTCTCGTCATCATTTCCGTTGAATTATGATCAAATTTCTCAATATTATTTCTATGCCAACGTATACACACTACTTTATACAAAATTTGTTATTTAATGAATTTCCTGTGCTTGTTACAATATCAGTGTAGTTGATTTATTTGATCTAATCTATAATTAGTTACTATCAGGTTAATATTAATTGGAATTTAATTTGAACCAATTGCGATGGAACGCACGCACAGGTGGTAATCTCCGTACACACCCATCTTTCTCGTTTCCTCTTCCCACCTACTTTTGGCCACTACTTAATTAAACTTTAAAATCTTTCAATGTTTTTGTTAAGTTATTCATCATTTCTCTTTGTAATTTATTCCAATCCTTAACAACTTTCACTGGGAAAGAAATTTTTCCTACACCCTTACGCCTGAAATCAAGTGGTCAAGGTCATCTTTTCCCTTCCACGCACCTCTCTTAATTCTTCCACCAATATCTTTCCATGTCTATCACCAACATATCCCTTGTACATTCCCATGACTCTCCTCACCCTCCTTCTATCTTCCAACGAACCCCACTCCTCCTCCTTCATCATATTAGAAACCGATTTTTTCTGCGGTAACGAAAGACAAAAAGACAAATCTAGCAGCCTTTCTCTGCACCCCCTCCAACTCTCTTCTATTTGATACCCAAGATGTGGGCCTTATACTACACTACCATATTCTAACAGTGGTCTGACAAAGTAATGTGATTAACTATGTAAGTATTTATCATACTCATAGGAATTTACTTCAAAACTATTAAATAATTCAATTGCTCTCACGAAATGGTCATAACGTTTAAAGGTATCAATCCAATCAAACTAATACTTAAAATCTTGGGAGTTTGGATAGAGCTTATAAGTGTTTAAAGAGTTCAATTTCAAATTTAAATTTGTTTGACATGAAGATCAGCGTAGGTTGTTGGCAAGATGTGCAAATCTCTTAGAAATGTAACTGATTTTTCCCATTTTTCTCAATACAGAATTTTCTGCTATATGCAGAGGATCAGTAAATCCATAACACAATGTACTGTTATCACCACTCACCGCGACCATTAAAAGCATTTTCTAATATGTTTAGCTGTCTTAAAGGTACAATATACTCTTCATCTGAACTATCAGTTCTATTAAAGCCATAACAATTTACCATGGTTTAATATATAGTTTTATAAATTAAGTTATAAACCAAACTACACTCTGAAAACTGTGCGTCAAAGTGAAACTGTTTGAACTCTGCTTGTAACTAGACTCAGTTGTCTAGGAATTACTAGTTCTATATGTATCCAAGTCTAGCTCGCCTACAGACCTTTAAGCGTCTAGCTTTCACTAATTCCTTGCTAAGACCTCCGCCCACCGATCACGTGCCAACCAACTGACCTGTCAGTATGTCCAAAGACGCGCTAGAAACTTATATTAAACGTAATTTTGAGATTTTGGTTCTCCAAAACTTCAAGACCATAACGAAATATTGAAATTATATTATAAAATCTCGCAAACTTCTGAGAATGATGAAAAAAATAATTTAAAAAATGAAATCACTTTTCTAAACAAATCATATAACAATAATCGTTTGTGATGTGTCAAACTGTTGGCGTAATCATCCACAAAATCATACCTCAATGATTTCGTCACATCGGTCTATATATTACTTTAGCGTTCCACGCTTGTGGGAATGCGCATGTAATTTTTGATTTGTAGCACGGAGAATGAGTAATATATATTTCAATTGATCACTGCTGTGCAGGTGAATATACGTAATGTAACATCAATGTTCTAAAACACCTATTCCAGCTCTTTTTCTCTTACCATTACTGTGAATTGTCTCAAGCCCTTTGGTTAACGGCTTTTTTTTTCGAATTTTATATGATATGCTACAAGCACACACTTATCTTGCAGATCGTCGACTGGTTTTCCAGAGATAATCTTTGAAGTTCTTTAATGCTGCATCTTATTTCTTCTTTTCAGTTTTCTCAAGTCTTAAGAGGAATGAAAACTTGTTATTCAAATTGCCATAAGCTATCTTTTGCTTTTTATAGTTCGCTTAAAAGCTGATCGTGAAATGGAAGAAATTTGTAAATGGTTACTTGATTGCAATAACTCTTTTTCCTCGCAAGATTCGTCAAACTAAGTTTCTTTTGATGGGGCGTTTTTTGGAGCTATTAAATTTACTAACGTGATATTTCCTTTTTTCAACCTCTTCAAAATTTCGAAATAATCTCTTTTCAGTAGTAAACCCAATGATTTGTAGAGGCCTGCAACGTCTTCAAGGTAAAAGACTTGCAGAGTAGCCAATACTAAATTAAATTGCTTCAAAATGGAGCTCCGTAATTCAGACATTATGGATGTCTCTAAAGTAGGTATATGCGATAGCAGTACTGCCTCTTAACTTCGGACAAAAGGTTTTTTGTTACGAATCGGTTTTTTTTTTTTAATCTTTCCAAGAACTGCTATAATTTGATTCCAGTACTTGTTCAAACTAGTACATTTATCATCTCTAGCTGACAACCGAGTATGCGATACTTTTATTAAGGAAACATTCTCAGGTTCAGTCAGGAATTCTTGTAACAGTTTTGATCGTTGTGTTGATACCGCGATACAACAACCCGGAAAAATTAACTAACCTGTCGGCAACACTCAGCATTTGACGACATAATCAAATTTAAAGAATGTGCGGAGCGTGGTACATACAATGTATATTTCCTTCATTCTTGCTTTAAGACCCCTGCAGCATCCATACATTTGGTAGCTCATTATCTTAAGATTGATCCCTGCAGTTATTTAAGCTGATGTTAAAAAAGGAACGAATTACAGAACTAAAAAGATATTTCATGGAAAGTTTCAGCAAATGGAATGAAAGCACAAGTACAGTGAAATCAAAGTGGAAAGAGTTCAAGGAGATAATAAAGGGTGAAGTAAAATTTATTTCAAAACAGAAAATAAAGATAAGTACAGTCGAAACAACTAAACAAGAAATTAATAGTTACAAAGAAGGTAGCTAAAGATGGGTTTGTGAAAAATGTTATTGGTGCAGGGAGACAACTGACCGATGCATATTAAAATTTCTATGGCTGTATTACAAAACTGAGAGGAAGAGAGGGTGTTGAGACAATTATAGATAAGGGTGGAGAAGAAGTTAGTGAGTATTTTAAAAAGGCAGAGATTTTAAGTAACTCGTTTAATAAGACCTTAGGGACTATGATTCAGGAATAGGAGGGTATAAATCAGATAAAAAACCTATCCACATAATTAAAAACGAGCATACTAAAAAAGTGAAATTTATACAGAGGGTATCACGAAGGAACTATGAAAGCTAAAAACGCATAAGGGGGCCGGTGTTGATAATATTACTGTGGATGTCTTAAAGATAGCAGGATGTGACATCTTCAGGTGTGGATTTAGTTGCACCCAAAAAAACTTTCTGATACGTATCAACCAAGCTTTTTAAAGCCATACTAATGAGAATAAGATTACTTCCAAATAAAATGTTCAGGAATGTAATAAAAAAATTACTTATCTATAACTGTTTATATAAAATTGAAGATTTTTATGAAATAGCAGCTAATATGATGTAAATTTGGAATATCTATAATTCATTGATGTGTTAATTTTTACTGTCTTTGTAATGCTACAGATGTTCTCTGTAGCTTATACAATAAATATACAATGAAATACATTATCTTCAAACCTTATTAAATTGAGTTTGGATACTTGTTGCTTACCAGATGACTGGAAGAGTGTGATAGTAGTACCGGTAAATAGGGTCGAAAACTACGAACCAATCAGTTTGACATTGGTGGTAGGTAAATTAATGGAGAGATTAACATGAAACCACATGAGACGTGTCTGTTGGTAACGTGAGTAGTTTTCAAGTCGGATGCGAATCTCAGCTAGTAGGCTATATGCAAGATATTTCTAACGAAATGGACAGGGTGGGTCAAATTGATAGTGTAGCGCTAGATCTTTTAACTTTTGAAAGGTAACCCATATAATGGTAAAAACTATTAAAACTATTGGAGTGTATGATGATTTGCCGGATGAAAGAATTCTTAAAAGGTAGAAAGCAAAAAGTTAGGATAGGAAATGCAGTATCAAAAGAAATGGAAGTTAAAATGGGAGTGCCAAAGGTTAGCGTATTGGGGCCATTGCTATTCATTATTCTAATAAATAATTCCTTTGATAGTTTAGTATCACAAGTTAGATTGTTTGCAGATAGCATAATATTATATAATAGGATCAAAATGGATGAAGGTTTTAGACAGTACAGGATTATCTGGACAGGAGGGCAAAATTTGGTGGGAAATGGAAAGGGGAAAAAAATGGGTGTGCAGGGAAATTGCCATTGGAGTGTGCGCTACATCGCAATTAAACTAATATTATTATTGTAATCGTAGGCTTCCGCGGCCGGAGTCAGTTGATTCTTGGTTGCCAACATGGGATACTGTTGTGTCCCGTCGAAGAACTTGCGCAACAGAGAGCTGAAAAGATTCAAAAACTGAAACAAGTGGGTATCGATTTTTACAATTCGGGAACTCGGGATAGGAAGAGTTCAGGAGAAATAAATTGAAGAACACAAGAGGTTATGAGGAACACACTTGTGACTCACGAAGCCGACAAACTCTCACTGAGAATACTCAAAAATTACGAGAGGTACCTATTTCCAGGAGTACTGAACCAACTAGCAGCAGTTCTCTCTGCCAAAGATCCATAAACTCTGAAAGAAGCTGAGTATTACAACGGCGACTACAGTAGCTGAATACACGTTGTCTTCTCCGCTGTACTCTTGCGCTCCGTACTCGTGGTGGCTGTCGAAGAAGTCGATCGGAGAAGTCTGGAGAAGTCCCGAGAATGCCCCTCTCTCGGAGGCGGGTCTCTTTTTATAGCCGCGCGTGACGCACTCCGCTGCCCTGCGCGTCCTTCTAGAAGCTTACGCCCGTATTTCGTCAGCCCACGCGCCACGCAGCCCTCTCTCTGATGCAACCTTGTCCTCACACACGTTCACTGTTGGCTCTCTTTGCCACCCATTGCACCATATTAACACTTGGGCGTTACTAACACTCAGGCGTCACTTTTATTACTTCGTAACAATACGATAAATACACAGAAGAGTTAACTCATTAGCTGCGCGGATAAAAAGGTAAAGGTTGATTATGATTATAAAGTGGAAAAGCATTGTTTATTGAAGAACTGAAATGTAAATATCTTGGCATAACATTTGATAATATACATATCTGGGCAGGACACATTGGACAAGTAGTATAAAAGGGTATATAATCCTTCAATTTTTGGAAAGAGTTTTGAAACGGTGTGCTAGAGAAGTAGGGAAAATAGATTAAAAAAAAAAAAACTTTGGTCAGATTATTCTTTGAATAGGGTGGTGTAGTATGGGGCCCATATTTTGGATATCAAATACAAGAGTTGGAGGGAGGGGGGGGGGTAAAGAAGGGCTGCTAGATTTGTCTTTGGAAATTATCGCAGAACACAATCAGTAACTGATAAGAGAGTCATGGGAGTGTACAAGGAGTATGTTGGTATTGAGGAAGATATTGGCGGGAGACTTAAAAGAGGTGCGTGGAAGGGATGAGATGATCATGACTACTAGCTGGCACTGGCCATTTCAGACATAAGGCTGCAGGAAGATAAGGGGGACAAGGATCGGAATAAATTAGCAAGGTAAATGGTGAAAATTTACTAAAAACATTGAAAGAAATTAATGTTCAAATTACTAGAGGGCAAAATTCGGTGGGAAATGGAAAGGGGAAAAAAATGGGTGTGCAGGGAAATTGCCATTGGAGTGTGAGCTACATCATTGTAGTCGTAGGCTTCCGCGGCCGGAGTCAGTTATACGGGTGACGCCGCGTCATGATTCGTGTATCCGACGTTTCGACAACCCTTCTGTGGTCTTCTTCCAGTGCAGAACTGCGTGTGCAATCAGTGTGTGGGGCTGTTATATAACCGAGGCCCGTGACCCATCTAAAGAATTCGATTTAACCGGCCAATCAGAAGGTCCGAACCGTCACGAGTTTCGCTGGCCTGGTGGGCGGCGGCGCGGTCTGGTGGGAGGTGACACGTGACCTGCTCTGTCCGCAAAATCGAGAGACAGGAGTCGTCTAGTTTAAGCCCGCTGTCTTCATTTATGTTGTTTGGCCGTTTGGCAATTTCCAACACCTCCTTGACCCTTCTTGGCCACCATTTATCTTCGCGCACTATCAGGGTGGTGTTTTCGAAATTTATCTCATGATTAGTTTCTGCTGCATGCCGTGCAATGGTGGATTTCTCGATGTTATTGGATTTATAATTGCGGATGTGCTCACGCAGTCTGTCCCCTATAGTCCGCCCTGTCTCTCCTATGTACACCCGGCCACAGGTGCACGGAATCTCATAGCCCCCCGGCTACCTGTAGTGGGGACAGCTTGTCCTTAATCTTAACAAGCTGGTTACTGACCTTGCTGTGCGTTTTGCAGACCGGTTTTATGTCAACTTTTTTAAATAGCTTTCCAATTCTGTCTGTAATGCAACTTATATAGGGTAGAACAACTACTTTGTGTTCCTGAGAGCTGGGTTGATTAGATGCTGTATTGGCGTCTTTCCCTGTCGTAGCTGCATGCAATGCCCTTTTAATACAATGGTTGTGATAAACATTGCACCTGAATGTGTGTTGCCGTGCCTCTAACTCCGTCGTCAAACTACTTTTGTCGCATACTTTAGTCGCTCTTGTACACAAGGTTGTGAGGACACCTCTTTTTTTTTCGCTGGATGGTGATGCGACGTGGCATGTAAATATCTGTTTGTATGTTTCGGCTTCCAATAAACTGACTGTCCAAGGTTCCCGTCGTTACGTTTGGTTAATAGAACATCTAGGAACGGCAGCTGTCCTTGTTCCTCCGTTTCCCTACTGAATTTAATTTTAGGATGTGCTTTATTTATATAGTCCAGGAACTTGTCACGGGGACTTCGTCCATGGGGCCACATAACGAAGGTATCGTCAATAAAGCGTAGCCACAGACGTGGTTTCGGAGGTGTGTTGTCCAACATTTCTGTCTCCAGCGCCTCCATAAAGATGTTCGCTGCTATCGGCGAAAGCGGTGAGCCCATGGCCGCTCCTTCCACTTGGGCGTAAAATTTCCCATCATATTGGAAGAACGTTGATTTGAGACAAAACTCGGCCAAGTCCACCCATTCTTCTGAATTGTTAAGGGCCGATAGCTTGGTGCGTATTATTGCCACTGTTTCTTCCACAGGTACGTACAAGTAAAGCGACACGACATCACTAGGATGTCAGTTTTTTAATTTTGAGTGATGAAATGATTTCAACGAAGTGCGAGCTATTTCTGACAGTCGAAGCGATGCCGTCTGACATGGTTTTAATTTGTCAGGAACGTAGTGCGCTCGCTAGTGGATGAGTCGGAGAATTAATTGTGCTGACAATCGGCCGTAAGGGAACTTTTGGTTTGTGTATTTTTGGCAAGCCATAGAAACTAGGAGTAGAGGTGTTGTTTCTATTTGTTCTAGCCTTGGTTTCCTGTTCAATTTCTGAAGAGTTAATGACAAGAAATGCTACTTCAGACCCCAATTTACGTAGAGGGTTCCTATCTAGCGGGGCATATGTCTTATCTTCTAAAAGGCTCACAACCTTATTGTGATAGGGTCTTCCGATTTCATCAGTACTGTTGCCTTTCCCTTATCTGCTGGGAGTATCACGATATCGTCGCGCTGGCGTAAACTGTTTAGTGCTAGTTTTTCCTCTCGATGTAGATTGCTGCGAGGGTGTTTAGCTCGACTGAGGATTCACGCCGTCTCGCGTCGAATTTGGTCGACATGTGCCATATATAAGTTCCCAATGGAACTCTCTAACCCTGCGACGATATCTAACGTCGGCAGCTTGGTGGGTACAGGAGCGAATTTTAGTCCTATAGCCAGCACAGCGTTGGTGGCAGCGTCCAGTTCTTCCCCAGTTTAGTTTACAACCGTGTTCTTAGTTTCCGTCTTTGTTGTTTCCGGGTGTTGTAGAATTTTCAGCTTCTAGAATTTTCGCATGTGTCTTGTCTTTGCTTCGTCCTGGATATGCACTGCAGATTTCGCTGTGGCTGGCGAGTTCTAGATGGAGATGGAATATGTTGTCTTCAATATGAGTCAGGTTACTTCTGGTGTGATGTATCCTTTCTCTCAAAAACTCAAAATCCGTGTTACGCAGAATTCTGAGGGCGGCTCTTGTGTTGAGGTGGTGGAGAAGTCTGTAAGTCACGTCTCCAATCATTTTTTTTTTCTTTTCGTCTTACAACTGTTCGACTACTTTCGAGTCAACTCGTGCCTCGGTCGTAATTCACTGATCAGAATTTTTTAATTAGGCTATTTTCGGTTTAGTTGCTCTTATCACAAGCATGCTTCCAATTTCTGAATCCTTCATGGGAAGCTAGTTGACCTAGAAAATATATTGATTATTCATTTTTCGCACATCTCATAACCTATATTTTGTTTATTGTTGTGTAAGCTGAAAGTTAAAAAATAAAGCCGTAATATTCAAACAGTATCGTGTTCGTAAGTTTTCAAAATTCTTGATCAAGCTTAATGTCTTGAACTAACATTTTCAGAACAATGTAATATTTAAAAATAAAAATCTATTTTTAACCATTTTTTAAATTTTTAAAATAAGATCCACAAATAATATAAAACTAAAATATTCTCATATAGGGTACTACAAAAAGAAATAGCCAACTACTCATACAATTAAAGAAAGTTTTCATCTCTTTACATGTTCCCCCAGAATCAGTCATTAGTTAGATAAGGTGTTTGTTCTCTCATCGACATCGCGGTGAGTGTCGATGGTGACGGCGAGGGTAACGGCGCGAGCGACCGCTTCGGCATGCGCTCACCCATTACTTACGGTGCTTTTGTTTCACAAGAACGAAACATCTACTGCGACCGCGACCTTCTTCTTCACCGCGACCTGCTCGGCATGTTTTGACCCTTACTGTTTCCTACGATTACGTGCAGTATCCAAGGATTTCATATTGTTCAGAATTAAGGGGTCTGATGGTACCTTGCCACATTTAATGCCAAAGACTTTACATTAAACGAAACACCTTCAAAATCTGACCAATATTTTTGGAGTGAACCCTGTTCACCACTTGTAGAGAGATAAAAAAAAATGTTGATGTATTCTCTGTAGATTGTTAATAATGCCCCAACTCATTTAAAAAAATATATCTGAAGCATGTGGGTTTTTTGTCAGTTATAGTTTTATTATATGTGCAGATTGCATCCAACAATTAGTTTAGAATGATTCATGAATTCATAGACCCCTCTGGCTGTCCCTGGTTTGACCCTAGTCCCATCCTCTGTGTGCTTGCAATTAAAAAAGTAATCAGTGTTAATAATCAGTTAATGTAATGCCAAAAACAATTCTCAAAACTTTAAAGAAAGATTACAAAGTTTTTACGTCAGATAGGAAAGTCTGTTTTTACCTTCATATAATCTTGGAGACAATTTAAAATCGCATTACAGGTATCAGGTATTATCCATCTAAAGCTTGGGGTGAAATGGCTGTAGCAAATTTCAGTTCCTGATAGGTAATTGAGGAGTGATGATTTTTGTCTCATCCCCTCTAATGATCAATGGGTTGACTATTCTGAGCAGTTTATTGTAAGTTATTTCATGCAGTTACATTTATAAATTTCTCCCCGTTCATAGTCGCGATTGAAGTGAAATTATGTAAGCAGACGTATATATTCACAGATTGTAGATCAGAAACTCACAGTTGTACACTTGATGGCCTGCGTTGACTCGGAGTGTAGTGGTGAGGTCGTGAGAGACCCCCCACTTTAGACTGAGTGGTAATGCATTAGGGCCAAATGGCTTCAGACAATATGAACCGTTCGGTGTAATGGGAGCCTTAACACCGCCACCGCTGACCTTCTACCAACGCTTGAACAACAATGACGCGCGTTACCGCAAGTCTTGCTGGACGGTCAGATTCACAGTATGAGAAGCAGCTGTCCTGAAATGTTGTACGAGGTCATCACACACGGTATTGACGTTCTGAATACCACCGCGAATGGACACTACATACGGTCTTTGCCACACATTGTATGTATGGGGGCACGAATACTGTACATGATGGGGGAGGAGGGCAGGGTGCGAATCAGCTTCGCCGCCCTTGTGGACGATACCCTAACTTTACACTGTTGGAAGTACTGTTTCTCCTTAAAGGCCTCTTAGAGTTAAAAATCTTTATTCTACGAGGGTGAGTCAAATGAAAACCTTAAATTTGTAATAAAAAAAAATCGAAATTTCGCGCCGTTATCCTGTAAGTTTTTTTTTTTTTTTTTTTGGCATTTAGCCTTAGGCTAATCTTGCCAGGATCAGAGGGTAGGGATACTATATTTTAGTTGTTAGTTTTCTTTATTTTAGTGATTTTATATTAGGTTTTTGGTTTTTACAACGTACTTGTGTATTGAATTGATCGCTTTTGCGTCTGGATCTGAAAGAGTAGTCATTAAGGATATTATGTCTGTCATTTTAGGAGCGTTTCTTATTAGTTCTTTTCTGGCTTCTTTGTATTCATCACATCTGAGAAGGTAATGATAAATATCTTCCATTGTCTCACATCTGGGGCAGTTCGGTGATTCCGCGATTTTCATGATGTGCTTCTTATCATTTAATAGGGTGTGTCCTGTGCGCAGTCTGTTAATTAGGGTAATCTTGTTCCTGTTTAGTTCTTTTGTTTCATACCATGGTTTCTTGTTGATCTTGTTACTTATTGCCCGATGCCAAAGTCCTTTTGTTCCTTTGTTGTTTTCCCATTTCTCTTCCCATTCTTGTCTTATCCGGATTGCTGTCCAATGTCTGAAATCTGTGAATGGAGTGGCCACATCCAATTTTTCATTGGCCGCTAGCTGTGTTTTTGCTGCCCTGTCGGCCATTTCGTTACCGTGTATTCCCACATGACTTGGCACCCACTGAAGACTTATATCCACGTCCAGTGTTGTCAATTTCTTTATCTCTCTAGCTACTTCGTATGCCAGATAATTTTTAGTTTTGCCTTTTGGGATTCCCATGATTGTCTGCAAGGCACTTCTGGAGTCTGAACAGATGACCACTTTCTTTAAATCTGATTTTCCGATGAATTGTAGCGCCTTAAGGATAGCAAATAGTTCGGCAGAGAAGCTTGAGAATTGGTTTGGCAGGCGGTATGCCTCTACGATGTTGCTCGCCGGGTACGCATAGGCGGCCGCACAGGCCTCCTCTCCCACCTTCGCTCCATCTGTGTATATCTGCGACCAGCCATTCCATCTAGTGTTTAAGATTTCCATCGTATTTTGAATCGCTTCTTCTGATGTGCAGAATTTCTTCGCTGTCATCTTTAGAGTGATGGTTGGATGCACACGAGTGGATAAGTCCGCTTTTTGCCATGGTTCGATCTCCGAATATAGGTCGTTGATTTCGCTTTTGTGGATCTTCCATTGGTTTGTTGATTGCCAGTAGTTTATAAGTCTCGGCGTCTTGTGAAGGTTTGGTGGTTTTCTTCGCATCTCGTGAGCTAATATCTGTATTTTCTTTACCAGAATGTGGTCTTTTTTAGAGCATACTTTTAACCAAAAGTTTAGTCCTATCTTTTTCCTTCGTAGGTATAGGGGAGGAATTACTGTTTCCGCTTCCATCGCTTCTATCGGAGTAGTCTTGATAAATCCACCAATTATCCTTATAGCAGCTGCTTGAACGGTGTCCAGTTTCTTTAGTAGCGTTTTGCTAGCGTTATCATAGAGCATCCCGCCATAATCGAGTCTGCTTCTTACCATGCTGAAGTATATATTGCGGACTAGCCGCGGATCAGCTCCCCAAGTCAATGAAGCGAGAACTTTTAGCACATTTATTAGCAGTAGGGAGGACGCCCTCAGCTCTGATATATGTTTGCGCCACGTGAGCTTGGCGTCCAGCCATATACCAAGGAATTTCACCTCTTTCACCTGATCTATAAGTAGTCCGTTAACAGTTATTTTGAAGTCATTTTCTTGGAAGTGCCTATGTGTGAATATGCATATTTTGCATTTTTTGATTGTTAGATCAAGCCCTATCTGTCTCAGATTTTCCAGGATTACTCTTATTGCCGCTTCTAGGATCGATCTGGCTTTTTCTTTATCTGGATGTGAGACATATATGACAAAGTCGTCCGCGTATTGAAGGAAATTCACCATAGCTGGTAAGCCATTGCGTACCTTGGTCGAGTAGATGTTGAAGAGGGTCGGACTCATAGGGTCACCCTGTGGAATGCCCTGGTAGACATGTCGGATAATTCTCTTCCCTTCTGCTGTTTCAATAATATTCACTCTACGTGAGAGATAATTGCAGCACCAGTTTGTCAATTTGTTGGGAAGCTCTATCTCTATCATTGTTTCTCGTAGGATGTCAATCTGGAGATTGTTATAAGCATCTTTTATGTCTAGGAACGCTGCTGCGTGGTAATTATTTCTGCCGTAGCTCAACTGGATGTCGGTGACCAGCGTACTAACGATGTCTATCGTACCGAAACCCTTGCGGAATCCCATAGTTCGAGGATCGAGCCTTCGTTGGTGCTCTATGTGCCATTCCATCCTATTCTTGATCATCGTGCACATTAGTTTAGCTAGGCAAGGCACTAAAGATATGGGTCTGTAAGAGGAGGCGTCGCTCTTGTTCCTGTTTGGCTTTAATACGGGCACGATTACAATGTTTCTCCACTGCTCAGGGACGTATGATGTGTTTATCATGTCGTTGAAGATATTTAAGATTTTTTGCTTGGCTATTGGCGGAAGGTTGTTGATCATGGAGTATGTTATCCTATCGTCTCCTGGAGCCGTATCCTTCTTCTTTATGGCACTTTCGAGTTCGTTCATGCTGAAGAATGGGTCTTCCGTTCTGTTGCTGTTTTCATTGGTCTCATGAACTGCGTTTCGTTCTAAATCTGTCGGTACATATGCCGGTGCAGTCAGTTCTATGAATTGTTCAGCGAGACTATCATCGGAGTATAAGTTGTTAGGTGAAGGCCGCTTTCCGTTAAACCATCTCATTTTCGCCCACATTTCTTGCGACGAAATGCCGTGTTTGATTGTAGAGCAGAAATCTCTCCATCCTTGTCTCTTCGTTTTCCTGATCGTATTTCTGGCTTCTGCTGTTGTCTGTCTGAGTATCATGAAGTTCTGGATAGTTGGATCTTTTCTGTACATTTTTGTAGCCAGGCGTCGTCTTGCAATTGCTCTGGAGCATTCGGTAGTCCACCAGGGTTTTCTGATGATCTTACTTCTTTCACTTATTTTATATTCTGGGATGCTTTCTTCTGCAGATTTACTTATAATGGCTTCCAGGTCATTGTATCGTTGTTGTGGGTCATTTGTATCTGAGTATGAATGCGCCATTCGCGAGTCGATTCTTTCTTGATATTGGATCCAATTGGCTTTGTTACAATTCCAGCGCCTCTTTGCTGGGATAGTCTTCTGGCCCATAGTGGAATCCAATGATATTTTTAGTACCAGATGGTCACTTCCTAATGTATCCTGTAGTATCTCCCACTTGGTCCTGGTCATCATGCATGCCGATATCAGAGAAATGTCGGGTGACGAGTTTCTTTGGTGTGGAGTCCCGAGTCTCGTTCCGTGTTTATTGTTCAGCACCGTAAGTGAAGACGACGTTATGGCTGACGCGAGTTCTTCGCCCTGAGGGTCCGTCTGTCCTGCCTGCCACATCGGGTGGTGTGCATTGAAGTCCCCTCCCACAAGACTTTTAGGTGGTAACTGGTTGAATATAGCATCCCAGTCTTCTTCCCTAGAATTGATTTGTGGCGGCTTGTATATTACAGTCACATTCTCCAGGGGCGCTCTGTGTTTCAGGTCAACTGAGAGAACCTCTATGCCATTACTGGGCTCCACTATGTTTCTGATGTCGCTAGTAACATCATTTCTCACAAAGATAGCAACTCCACCGAAACCGTTGCCCCTATCTCTTCTGTAGATATAGTAGTTTCTGTGCTTTACATTAGTGTCCCTACGTAACCATGTTTCGGTAATCAGTATAACGTGTGGGGCGTGCTCCTCTATTGCTCTCTGTAGGTCATTCCATTTAGGTAGTAGGCTTCTGGCATTCCATTGTAGTGTTGTGAATTTCGACTTTCTATCCATTATCTGTTATGTTACATATCTCCATTGTAGTATCACTCGCTCCCATTTCCTTAATTTCTTGCATGATGTTGCTGGTGGCTTCTTCCTGAATTTTTTGTATAATTTCCTTGGGTAGATTTCCTTTTAACTGTTGCATGATGGTTTTGATCACAATTTTCACTATGGTGCTAATGCATTCAATGTTCAGTTCCTTAGGAGGTGGCTCCGCCATCTGGACCGCATTTGTTTCTATTCTTTCTGGCACTGTCCTTCTTTGAGGTAATTCCCTGTTAGTAATTGTCTTTTCTTCCGTTGCTGCTGCGCTGTAGGTTTTAGACTGTAAGGGGGGGAAGTCCGTTGGCTTGTGTTCGTATCCTCCTCCCATTACTATTTTGTTACCAAGCGCCTGTTTCTGCTTCAGCTCCTCTTGTTGTTTTCTAATTGGACACGCCTTGTCAGTCGCCTTGTGCTCACCCCCACAATTGACACATTTGGTAGTCTCATTATGACAATTGGAAGCATTATGTTCCTCACCACATTTGGGAGCATCTCTCTTTGCTTCTGCAATTGGTAGATATGTGCCCATATCTTTGGCACTTGAAACATTGAGTCACGGGGTAGACATATGGTGTCACCTTAAATCTTAGGTAGAAGAGCTCCACTTCATCCGGTAAAAATTGGCTTTCGAATGTAAGTAGAACCGTTTGTAGAGGTTTTGTTTCAACTTTTCCATCCAGCCATATTTTTTTGATAAATCGTCTTACCCCTACTATTGGAGCAGTTGATTTAATGTTTCTAAGTAGTTCTTCTTCGTTGAGGTCTGTGGGAACGAATTTAATAACACCTTTGCATTCGACCCTGCTGGCAGGGATATAAGCTTTTAATCCCAGTGACTGTAAGAAATCGATGTTTTCCACGAAGCTGTTTGCTGCTTCCGCCTTTGCGAATTCCAGCATCATCCGGTTTTTACCCTGTTGGTTCATCCTCTGCAGTCCGTTAACTTTGTTATAAAATATTTTGCCTAGTTGAATTGGGTGAGGCATAGTGCCATTCATCTTTGGCTCAATTGTGACTACATAAGGTGCTTGTGATTGACGGCCATATAGTCTGATACGTTGATGTGGGGAAGTTGGCTTGTCTTTATCCCCGCCTTCGCTTGTAGTCACGGGGTTAAGTTGGTCACTTTTTGTCTTACCCGCTATTTCTGGGGTGTGGTATGGTGGCTGCTGCGATGTTGTCATCTGCTTTGTAATCTGTTCCTTATTCGAGTTAAGTAATGTTTCTGACGTCGTTGGTTCTTCTTTATTTACCTTAGGTACACCTCTTCTCTCCGAGGCTTTACGCTTCTTTCTGAGGTAATATTTCCCTTCTTCTTCACTATCCAAGGTAGATTCTTCCATCTTCTTTTTTGTTGACTCCGACATCTCTTGTTCTGATTGGTAGATAAATAAATCTTGCTTATCGCCAGTTGTTTTGGCTGTAACGCCACCACTAGATTCCGCCATATTGACTCCTTTACACGCTGCGCCGCTGCCGACGAGCTGTAGCTGTTCTGACGTGCACTTAAATTCCTTTACACTTGTTTTAACTAACTACTTTTGGGTTCGGATGTTGTGTCCCACTATAACTTGTTGTCACCGGTACACTCACTTGGCGCTATGGCCACTCGCTCCGCTGTAGACTCACTTCACTACCGACACACACGTAAACAAGGAAGCACTCTCGTAGCTGCTAGACTAGATCCGTATGCGACCGTAGCTAAACGTGAACTGTCCTGTAAGTTGGTAAGCGTGCTACAAGCAGCGTGCAGAATGGCCTGTAGGTGGCAGCTTAGTGCAGATGCACAAAATACCGTCACAGTATCAGTATAAAGATGGCTGCCCCGACTTGAGACTTGCACCAGGGAAGAACAGCGTTCTGTTATTCGGTTTTTGAGTAGTTAAGGTGTGAAACCTACTGAAATTCATCGAAGAATGAAGGTTCAGTACGGTGATGTTGTTTGTCACAGCAGCAAGCCTACGAATGGAGTAGGAAGTTCGCAAATGGTGTGACTTCAGTGGAAGATGCTCCTCGTCCAGGTCAGGCACAACGAGTTGTGACTACACAGAACATTGCAGCAGTTGAAGCCATAGTGATGGAAAACCGCCGAGTGACACTGAATGACATTGCAGCAATGTTTAAAGATTAGTCATGGTTCAGCACACCACATTGTGCATGATGTGCTCCAGTTTCACAAAGTGTCTGCAAGATGGGTGCCACGGCAGCTGACTCCTGAAATGAGAGAACAACGTGTTGAAGCTCGTGAAGAAGTTCTTCCGCGCTTTGAACGAGAAGGTGACGGCTACCTTGCAAGAATCGTTACTGGGGACGAAACCTGGGTTCACTTCCACCAACCGGAGACGAAGAGAGCGAGCAAGGAATGGCGCCATTTCTCATCACCAAAACCAAAGAAGTTTCGAACAGAACCATCAGCAGGGAAGGTTATGCCTGACTCTCTTTTGGGACGAAAAAGGCGTCATTTTGAAGCATTTACATGCCTAAAGAGACCACTGTCACCAGTGCATCATACACAGATCTCCTAAAAAATCATCTTCGGCCCTGCAATTAAATCAAAGCGACGTGGATTGCTGTCATCAGGTGTCCTTTTACAACATGACAATGCAAGATCCCACACTGCCTCTACAACAGTTGCAACGATCACAGACCGGCATTTTGAGTGTCTTCCTCATCCACCATACTCACCAGACCTTGCCCCAAGTGATTTCCATATGTTTGGACCACTCAAAGAAGCAGTGGGAGGAAAGAAGTTCCGTTCTGATGAAGAGGTACGCCACGCGGTGCATGAGTGGTTGCGCGGACTACCAAAAGAATTTTTTTTCCCAAGGAATTTATGCACTTTGTAAGCGCCGGAGGACTTGCCATTGAACGTGGGGAGATTATGTTGAAAAGTGATACAGCTTTGTACCACTTCTTCACAATAAATAATATTTAAAAAAATATTTAAGGTTTTCATTTGACTCACCCTTGTAACAGCATGTAATTAGTGAGCTTCCCCTGAGATGTCACAGAAGTAGGCGTTTATCTTTTTAATTATAATATTGACTCTTGTTTCCATTATGGTGGGGTGTAAGGGTTTGAGAGAGACATATTAGTCTGTCAGTGGAGTTACTGGTGCAGGATTTGTAACGAACAAGAGAGAAGAGAAACGGGTGAGTTATTAAGAACAGTTTAGTCACAGGATTATTTTGTCAACCCCTATTTCACGTGGTAGCACCGACGTTTGTACGGTCGAGGCTCTGGTGACTGAAATATTCCCCGAACAAGGAGTAAACCACTGCTTGGAGTCACTGGTGTAGGATTTGTAATGAACAAGAGAGTAGGGAAACGGGTGAGTTATTAAGAACCGTTTAGTGACGGATTATTTTGATGAGGGCAAAAACTAAGCCCACTCCAACCACGTTAGTACAAGTGTATATGTCGACGTCACTAGGAAGATGAAGAAGGAATAGAGAAAATGTATGCGAAATAATTGTAATTGAAGAATTAATCCAATATGTGAAAGGGGAGAAAAATCTAATCATCATTGTTGATTGGAATGCGGCTAGTGGGAGAAGGAAAAGAGGAGAATACTGTAGGAGAAAAGAAATGAGCGAGGAAGCAGGTTGTTAGAATTTTGTGAAAATACCATAAACTCACTATTTAAGTATCATGCATGAAGGATATACCATACACCTGGAAAAGTCCAGGGCATACAGGAAGATATCAGCTATCATGATCAAGGGATTCAGGAATCAAATTCTAGACTTAAAGCATATCCTGGAGCGGACATAGACTCCGACCACAATCT
>CM061920.1:170401573-170441736 GCA_031002005.1 Vandiemenella viatica
TATATTTTCTGCTCCAGGACAATTAGTTTATCAAGTACGTTCTAAACTGAACACACCATTGAATATGTCATAAGGCCATTACTTAGAACTCTGGAAAGCAGTGCATGCGATTTAAGAAAGAAACAAAAAGTAAACGCAGCAGTATCGGCTACGACATAGGATAGTGTTTGGTGTTAACGAAATGCGAGTTGGTGATGACAATTCTCAAAGGAACTATTCATTTTTGTGGCAAATTATAACAAAGTGGATAGTATAAGAACCTTCTCCATGATAAAATACATATATCTGGCAACTTTCATAGCGATCAGCCAAACGGTGTGGAAGTCTATTAATTTTGGATATACCAACATCCATTTTTATATTTTAGATGACATGAAATAATAGCGTCAGAGTATATACCAAAATCTAAAGACTGTATAAAAACGCTGCTACAAAATGCACTTTCGAAGAGTTATTATTTTTTTAGACGATTAGAAACAAAGTAACTCGTTGTCATTGACCGGTACCCACTAATAAGTGGATATGGAACCAGAACAATACGTCATTGATTTAAAAATTAATGGAAACGTTCTGTCACAGAACTAAAACTTTACAACTCAGTTATAAGGTTAATGTCATTTCATAAGTAAATTCTTTACGCCGCCAATGCAGTGATGCACAAATGCGTTTGGTGGCAGGCAACTAGAAGAACAGACAAGCCAACACGGTTGCAGCCACTTAAGGGGCTCAGGCAGTTAACCATAAGATAGCGTCAACGGCAATACTTTTTAGTAATCACATAAGTTTTCACCCTAAATGTTTGTTGTATCTTGGTACTGTGTCATCGTGAAAAATTTTGTGTTTCTATTTTAAACATATATACATTAATTTTTCGTATTTTCTAAACGAGTTTTGATGCAATATTAGATTTAATTCTGTTCTGAGCAAATCTTTTCGTGTCAGCATTTCTGCACACAAATTACTTGTACCGTGAATGTGATTGCACTAAGCCAAGCTATATTACATACAGCCATACAACTTCGCTATTATTCAATCACCCATTTGGTTCATTGCTGGAGTAAGGTCTAATAATACGTATAGTTCATTCTATTGTAAAAGTTTATATACCAATCCTAGCAAAATGGGTTTTCTGATGGACGCTGGTTCGAATCCCTGCTCAGCCATCCAGATTTCTGTTTCGCATGGATTCCCGAAACCATTCCAGGCGAATGCCGGGATGGTTCCTTCTATAGATCGTGGGTGAATTCCTTGACATTATTTATTCTCAGTATTTTTCCTCGTCTAATAAGCTCGATATCGACGAGATATAAAACCCTGAGCAATAATAAAAACATATAAGGGTTATAATATATTACCAATGTTTATAATAATATAATCCTTTTATGACATATTTAGTGACATAGTTACCGCTGTTTGAGTATTTTGTTTAGTTTAAAATGAAGCAGATATTTAGGTTCAAGGGTCGGCGCGCCTGCCGAGTGTGCAGGAACTGTACTCCATCACAAGTAGCAGAGGGGAAAGTAGTGGCTGGATATTACGCGGGCACTGAAAATGTACATGGTTTTCTGTGTGGTTGTACAAAGGACTGATCATTCATTTTTTAACAGTAGTTCCTCGAAACTGCTAAGGAACTGTTGCCAGATTTAGTGAAGTTATCATTATGAAGCAGTTTAATTTTAAATGATTTCGTTTGAATAAATTTAGGGGCGAGTTAAGTAACATTTTTACGGTCTACCCGAGATCGTGACAGCTACAACATTCATCCATGCTCACCGATGACATCGTAATACTCAATCAGGAATTATTATTTTCAGGCAGTAGATTGTCATATATCATGGACCATTATAGTCAAGCCGTAGTCAGGTTGTAACACACGCTGTACCAGCCTGGTACCGCTAAAACTACTTCGGAAAGTATTTGGAACGCTATCTTAGCTTTGACTACTATAGTAAAGTCGCGATCTCCTGTAATCCCCATTTTTATTTCGTCCGTGTTGAAGTTTACAATTTATACTACAAGGGCGGATCAAGAAAAACAAAAATACTTTCATGAATTTTTATTGATTTAGAAAAAGCTTTTGATAATGTTAAGTGGGACAAAATTTTCAAAATTTTAAAGAAATCGGTTTTAAAATATTGAAATAGAATAATACTTATAATGTACATAAGAATTTAGTAGTTTCGATGAAAATATAGAATCATGAGAGGCATGCATCAGTTGAAAAGAGTGAAGACAAGGTTGTAACGCATCCTCATTAATATTCAACTCGAATGTAGAAGAAGGGATAACGGAAGTAAAAGAGAAATTTGAATGTGGCACAAGTGTTAAAGGAGAAAAAATAAGTAGGCTACGATTTGCTGATGACATTGTCCAGTTAGCAGAACAGGCTGAAGATCTTGAAAAGTACTGAATGGCATGAACAAATTACTGAAGGAAGATTTTGTGCTAAATGTAAACCGAAGCAAGGAAACATTGATAAAATGTTGTGGAAATAATAGCAATAGTAGTAGATTAAATATAAAGATAGGATCAGATGCAATAGGAGAAATAGGTGAATTCTGTTACTTAGGAAGTAAAATTACAACTGATTGCAGAAGCAAGAATGATGTTAAAAGTAGAATAGAACTAATCAAAACACTCAGCTGCGTTTTTATTCAGAGAAACGAAGGCATTAATTAGTTTTTTGCTGTCCATCCTCTTGTTTAAAGAATGAAATTGCACGGCAAGGTCTTCCTTTACATAAAAACTAAACTATGTTGGTGAGAAACCCAAAGATTGTTAGCATCCTCTCCCGAGAGATATATTCATGCTAGATATTCATAGAAGTACTGGGTGCCAACATCCTTTCTTCCGGTATTGTTAGTTTTATGTATATATAACTGTGATGAGCGCAAATCCCGTGACCTATGTAATACATTCGTGCCGGCCAAAGAAATCTTACAAAATATTTTCACCAATGCAAAAAGGGGGACTGAGCTGAAAGACCATCGGAAGAAAGGTTCATCATGAAATTAACTTTTTTTTTCTGTATGAAGTTCGTTATGGCACAACAGTCTAGCAGAAGACTCGCAATTGTGCTGTAATGTGTCCAAACAATGTTGAGTTTCTTGTAACGGCATGTGAGAGGTTTCACGTCACTGAATGAATTCTGATTATGTCTGAGGTATTCTCAAAAATAGATTTTAAACGTGAATTCCAAGATACATCACACAGAGAGTTGATGATATTTTAATCTCATCACAGGAAACCATTTGTTTGCTTTCTTCTTTTTC
This sequence comes from Vandiemenella viatica, assembly GCA_031002005.1. Classification (NCBI taxonomy): domain Eukaryota; kingdom Metazoa; phylum Arthropoda; class Insecta; order Orthoptera; family Morabidae; genus Vandiemenella; species Vandiemenella viatica. The sequence goes on from CM061920.1 coordinate 170,404,846, forward strand.
TTCCATCTCATTCATTCAGTGGCAAAGGCTGGCCAGTTATTTTTTTCCAGGGCCAGTCACTCCAGCTAGGTAGTTAAAGTGAGTGGAGACTGAAAATGATAGACATTCTAAACCTCGAAATTTTTAGCTTTGAGGTTGAACGAAAACAAGAGTTTACAAAGCGATATCCGAAAGATAAAGAAGAGGAGACTGGGACAAGTAAGCGGAAACACGGCTCATAAATTATGAACCTCTAAGGTTTCTCTTTGATATAAACAAATCAGACAGATTTTTGATTCAATGTATTAAAAAGTAAGTGCGCAATGTTACTGTTTTTCAGTCGTTAGCTTCAAATTAAGGTCTGTGATAACAATTCTTAAATTTTTTAAAAAGTTCGCATGACATTTAATGACCGAGCGTGGTAGGTGAGCGTAACTCTGTGGCCTCTCGCTTTCGGGAGGACGCGGGTTCGAATCCCCGTCCGAATATTCAGATTTGGGTTTTACATGGTTTCGCAGATCACTCCAGGCGAATACCGGATGCTTCCTTCAAAATGCCGTGGCCAATTTCCTTCCCGTTCCTTGTCGCCAATCACATGCCGCCTCTAATTACCTTGACGTCGACGAGACGTAAAGCCATAAGACATTTAATTAGTCTGTAAAATTAGAGAGCATGAGTCACATTACATTCGAAACAGCTGAATTTGTTTAGGTGTTTCGAGCAATTCAAGAAAATTTTTTACTTGCTTAAAGCAGTACAAAAATCTTAATTATAGGATGATTACTGGAATTTATACTGCGAGGTTGGGAAATCAAAGCACTACATTTTAATGGAGAAAAACAAGTTAACGATGGACAAAGGAACTGAATGAAAGATTTTTGAATAATTATGTGCATACTTTATTGTTTTAGTTCTATTAGTTGAAAGAAATTAACATTTGATAAAATTAACTTTGCCTCCCGTACGTATAAACATTTAACTATTATTCAAAACTATTTCAGGTACAACTGCTAATTGTATCGGTAAACCGTCACGTTAATGTCACGTAGGCCTACTGCGGTACTGCTCATCGCCAAGGAGACATGAAAGGTCACAATGCAGGAACCGGCAGCGGTTATATCGGTTATCCTTGAAACAGTGTTCCACTCAAATAAGTGAAATCAACTTAATTTTATTTGAGCATATTCTCCGATGAAAATTTCCCTACTCATATACTTTTACATTAAACTACATTTTCTCATCATAGATAATTTGAATTAAGTTTCCCCACCCATCTAATTTTAATTTAAAAGTTCCTCAGCCTGTCAGTAAATTATTCATTATTTTACCCGGTAATTTTTCCATTTCCTGACTCAATTAGTACCTACAAAAGAAATTTACCACTTCTGTTCTCCCAAAACTAAACCCTAATTTGTAGTCATTGTGATCTCTGGCCTTTCACGCACAATACCTAATTGCTCAACCAATATTCATAGAGGTCTCATCGCTTAGATGCTCCTCACACACTCGTATCATTCTCTTCGCTCGCCCATTGTCACCCAATGACTCCCAGCCATGTTCCTTGATGACATAAGATACTTATTGTGTTCCGTAGTAACTCTCCTCTGAAACCCCTCCTACTCTTGTAGCTCATACCAATAATTTGTGTTCGTTACTACACCACCAAACTCAACCAATGGTCTGACCAAGGTTTTCCAATCCATTTCCCTGGTACGTTCCCAAATCACCGTCTCCAGTATGTGAAGGTTTTTTTAAACCACTTTTACCAACTGGCCAATTGAGTTTTTTTTATCAAATGTTATGCCAAGATATTTACACAAGTAATTTTTCCAGTCTGTAATAGTTAAAAAAATTTGGTTGGCAAATAAAGACCCACGATGTCATTAATGTTCATACGATGTTGAACTATCTACTAGACTAGACGACCCGTGCGAAAATTTCGCGAATAAAATGCGATGAATAGTGAGGTTGAATATAATGTCACCAAGTTCAGTCATTACTCTTCATACTCCTACTTCATTTATCGATTTTGGTTAGAAATCCAGGGAGATAAATGGCTCGAAACACAAAAAACGTATTTTAGAAATATTGACATTTTTGCGCTTTATGGGTCGAATTACGAAAAATTCCTTTCTTAGAATATAATGTTACCACGGCGGAAACCTTAGTCTTTAATACGATATGTCATTTATCTATATCGATTAGATATCAAGGGAAATATAAGGCTCGTGACACAAAAATACGTTGTAGAACAATTTATACTTTTTCCCTTTAATAGTTGAATTCCAAACACTTCTTTCTTAAAATATGATGTCAGCAAAGCTGAGACATTATTCCTCACAATCGTACTTGATTTATCGATTTTGGATAGATATCAAGGGAGATAAGTGGCTCGAGACACAAAAAACGCATTTTAGAAAAATTGACTTTTTTGCCTTTTATGGGTCGAATTACGAAAAATTCCTTTCTTAAAATATAATGTTACCACGGCGGAGACCTTATTCTTTAATATGATACCTCATTTATCTATATCGGTTAGATATCAAGGGAGATAAATCGCTCGTGACACAAAAATCGGTAATAGAAAAATTTATACTTTTTTCCTTTAAGGGTTGAATTCCAAAAACATTCTTTCTTAAAATATGATGTCACAAAGCTGAGACATTACTCCTCATAATCCTACCTCATTTATCGATTTTGGTTAGATATCCAGGGAGATAAATGGCTCGAGATACAAAAAAACGCATTTTAGAAAAAGTGACATTTTTGCCCTATAAGGGTCGAATTACGAAAAATTCCTTTCTTAAAATATAATGTTACCATGGCGGAGACCTTATTCTTTAATATGATACCTCATTTATCTATATCGGTTAGATATTAAGGGAGATAAATCGCTCGTGACACAAAAACGCATTGCAAAAATATTGATACTTTTGCCCTTTAAGGGTCGAATTCCGAAAACTTTCTGGCTTAATATATGACGTCACTAAAGCGGAGATCTTAATCTTTAAAACGATACTTCATAAAACGGTTTCAGATAGGTATCCAGGGAGATAACTGACTTGTAACACAGAAAACAGCATTTTAGAAAAATTTACATTTTTGCCCTTTAAGGGTCGAATTCCGAAAACTTTCTTGCTTAAAATACGATTTAACCAAAGTGGAGACCATAAGCTTTAAAATGACACCTCATTCATTGATTTCGGTTAAGTATGAAGGAAGATATAGGCTTGTGACAAAAAAATACCTTATAGAAATAATATATACTAGACGACCCGTGCGAAAATTTCGCGAATAAAATGCGATGAATAGTGAGGTTGAATGCTTGTAATATAATGAAAAGTAGAACCGTACTTTTGTAGCAATTTTTGTTTTTGTGTGTGTGTGTTTGTGTGTGTAATAGGTACACATCAAAATACTCGCAATATATTACGAAACAGTTAGGAAAATTTAAAACACTCTATATTTATGACAAACTGTCACTGACCTTAGCAGAATAAATTAAACCTGAACAAATTGCACACAACGTATCAATATCTCTGAAATATTTGTTGCTGTGCGAGGAAAATAAATACCTGGTGACAGAAAAATGCGTTGTAAAAATACTAATACTTTTGCCCTCTAAGGTCAGAATTTTGAAAAATTTCGTTCTTAAAATGTGGTAACGGAAACCGAAGACATTACGGAAACCTCAGTCTTTAAAATGATACCTCGTTTATCAATTTTGTTCAATTTTTAAGGGAGATAAATGGCTCCAGATACAAAAACGCATTTTAGAAAAATTGACATTTTTACCCTTTGAGGTTCAAATTACAAAAAATTCCTTCCTTAAAATATAATGTTACCACGGCGGTGACCTTATTCTTTAATATGATACCTCATTTATCTATATCTGTTAGTTATTAAGGGAGATAAATCGCTCGTGACACAAAAATGGGTTATAGAAAATTTATACTTTTTACCTTTATGGGACGAATTCAAAAAACATTCTTCTTAAAATATGATGTCACCAAAGCTGAGACAATATTCCTCATAATGCTACGTCATTTATCGATTTTGGTTAGATATCCAGGGAGAAAAATGGCTCGAGATACAAAAAACGCATTTTAGAAAAATTGACATTTTTTGCCCTTTAGGGGTCGAATTACGAAACATTCCTTCCTTAAAATATAATGTTACCACGGCGGTGACCTTATTCTTTAATATGATACCTCATTTTCTATATCTGTTAGTTATTAAGGGAGATAAATCGCTCGTGACACAAAAATGCGTTATAGAAAAATTTATACTTTTTCCCTTTATGGGATGAATTCAAAAAATATTCTTCTTAAAATATGATGTCACCAAAGCTGAGACAATATTCCTCTTAATACTACGTCATTTATCGATTTTGGTTAGATATCCAGGGAGAAAAATGGCTCGAGATACAAAAAAACGCATTTTAGAAAAATTGTCATTTTTGCCCTTTAAGGGTCGAATTACGAAAAATTCCTGTATTGAAATATAATGTTACCCCGGCGGAGACTTCAGTCTTTAATATGATACCTAACTGATCTATATCTGTTAGATGTTAAAGGAGATAAATCGCTCGTGACACAAATACGCATTTCAAAAATATTGATACTTTTGCCCTTTAAGGGTCGAATTCCGAAAAATTTCAGTCTTAGTATATGATTTCACTAAAGCGGAGATCTTAATCTTTAAAATGATACTTCATTAAACAATTTCAGATAGGTATCAAGGGAGATAAATGATTTATAACACAGAAAACAGCATTTTAGAAATATTGATATTTTTGCCCTTAAAGGGTCTAATTCCGAAAACTTTATTTCTTAAAATATGATGTAACCAAAGTGGAGACCATATGCTTTAAAATGACACTTCATTTATTGATTTCGGTTAAGTATGAAGGAAGATACAGGCTTGTGACAAAAAAATACCTTATAGAAATAATATATATGATTATGTCATATCCTAAAAATCTAAATTCTGATCGTAAACCAACACAATCATTCATAAATGTGATAAGTAGCAGCGGTCCCAATACACTAACTACCCTATGGACATAAGTTTCGAAAAAAAAGAGTATATTAAAACAAAAATAAATTTATTTTAGATACAATGAAATCCCCAAAAATACCGTATGCGATAGTGTTGGCCGAAAAGGTGGCGGCCAATTATAAACACATCTTTGCCGCCAACGATAGCATCTGCAGCAATGAAATGTAAAATCCCAATATGAATACATTCCTATATCGTAGGTAAAACCATGTATTTCTTGTTTAGTAACTTCTATGCAACTACCCATTTTTCGAGTTATCTTGCTTCATTAGTACGTATTTTGTGGCTTTTAAATGTACATTTTGTAAAATATCAATGCCTAAGCAACGTTTGTAATAAATTTCAGAACAAATGGACAATTAACTCTCGGTACGCCCTCATTGGACAACTGCCATATTGTCCATATTAATGCATGGAGTTAATTATTGTATATTAGTAAAATGATTTGCTTTTGGATAGTGGTTTTAATTTGACGATATGTTGGTTCGTTCAGTTATATTTGCTTTAAAATAGAAACTTGCTTGGATTAAAACTACGCGGTATCACATAAGTTCACATTTATTTCAGTTTCCTTTATTTTCACTGACACCGTATTACTGATGTCATTATTTCAGCTGCAAGTACGCAGTTACAACGGATCAAGTTTCGATCGTAATACAGTGAATGAATTAATGCGCATGTGAAAAAAGTTATGATTTTCTAACAGCAATATGAGTAGAGGTTGTGGTTAGGTTGAAATGCAGGCCGGACCAGAATAAAAACTGACACGTTGTGTTAAAGTAGAATGCACGATGGATTTTGTTTTATAATTTACGCGTTGTAGCATAAGATTTTAGGATTGCTAGTTAATTTTTAATTTCATTGCTTTCATATTTCTGTCGTTAATCACTCAAGAGCACGTAACAATTTCCAACTTTATGGCGATATAAACTACAATAGAAAAAGTTCAATACCAGAGTCAAGGTAATTCTAGTAAAGGTAGGGCCCCGAAGCGAAACGAGAGGCAATTGGCTGTTGAAATGACGTCACTGTAGGAGCAAACTCAAGCAATTGATGCAAGCGGTAAATGAGCGAAGCGCTCTGCTGTTCAAAACTATGCATTTGACGGATGCCAAACCAATTAATTCAAAGAAAATTTTTAAGTATTTGATAGTAAGATTCACATACCTTCTTGTGTTAGTTTTTTCTCCGAATTTGGAAAGGCCGATAAGAGGAACTGACATGATTTCCTCCTATGTGCCGCGGTCACCTTTTGCGTTCATATAGCGTAAACGAATAAACATTTTTGGATCGAATGGTTTTCATAAATCCTTTGTGGAAAGGAAAGAGCTGTTTTCATCCAACAGCTTGCATTTTTTCACAGCATTCATACATCTGTCTCAAAATTCTTTCTTGAATATCATGGTGAACACCATATCCACGTGCTAACGGTTTGTTGTCAGACTGTACTCTGCTGCTCATAGAATAAGTCGTTGACAAGCTGGAAAAAATTAGCAACGAGTTCTTCTTCTGGCATAAAATAGCGTATTGCTTGCGCTGTGGTCTTAGAAAACAATTGTAATGCCAAAAATACTCTCTGGCGCTCCCTTTCTTTAACTGATAAGTGAAACTGTGTAAGCCTGCGGGACATTTTCATTCCACCATTATCTAAATCAATTAATTTTTGAACCATCTTCTGCCACAAAGTGTTGCGAACAAACAGTTGCTGTTATTGTACTGAAATCGTCCTTACGATAACTTTTTTGAATCCGTATTTTCGTAAGTTGTAGGTCCTTGGAAAGGAATGATAAGTGATACCTGTACCTTTTGTTTTCCTGCTGTAAGTTGTACAGCCAGCGACAGCACATACAGGTGTGTTCATACAATTTACAGCTAGTTATAAAGAAAATCACGATCACAATACAGCACGCGCCCATATACTTGTTGTTGTTGTTATCTGGGTTTTAGGACGCGTCGACGACGGGGTCATTAGCGCCCTACCCATATACTTAAATGCTCCGGCAACACACAGTGCTCCTATTGTGGCGTCATGCGCAGAGCAAGAAATTTGAGCTCTCCCCTGACCAGAGTTATGGGAGTTATTTAATAATAATTCTAGATAAATAAATTGCCAGAGCATTGTATTCAAACCTTCAAATCTGACGGGCTTTGAAGACAGATGATATATAAGCACCGTTTCGGTAGATACGACTCAAAAAAAAAAAAAAAAAAAAAAAAAAAATAAGAACAGGTTTATACTTCATACTTTGGATTTATTAGTTTATCAACAGCATTAATTTTCGACTTTTAAACAGAAAAAAATCTTTGAATATGTGATAACGATCTTGTTTTGATCCTTGGAAAGCAGTGTATCCATATCTGTGAAAAGCAATGATTAAAAATGACAATACCTGCTACGAAGTAGGAGGATTTTTGGTATTGATAACATGCGTATTGGTAATTACAATTCTCAAACGAATTATTAGTTTTTATTACGTTTGATTCACTTATTGTGCAAAACTGAAGAGCTAAATAATCGAAGTCAAAAAAATGGAACAGAATCTATACACGATCGTATTCTTTTGCCAATGCAGAGTCAGAGGAGTGGCCATCTCAAATAGAGTGGTCTGTAAGCATATTTCTTCCAACTCGAAACGAAATTAATTTCCTCGGTATATATAAGTCTTAAAATATTTACACAGATTTTAGATTAGGTCTAAAAATTTGAAAACACCGTCCCAATCGCTGCTGCAGTTTTTGCGTGATATCGTTTCAAACCTTCCGACAGATGCAGTTTGCTTGCAGATTTATAATAATGGAGATAGAAATAGATTTGTGCGTGTGTTTTATTTTCGTATCGCAAATTTTAGCAATGTTCAGTTGCCGGGTTCAGACAACTGAGCCAGGTGGGCTGGCCTCCAGATTGGTAGCTAGTACCCCAATAATCATATATCTTTAAACGAGCAATTCTTGTGTATACATATATATATATATATATACAGGGTGTTACAAAAAGGTACGGCCAAACTTTCAGGAAACATTCCTCACACACAAAAAAAGAAAATATGTTATGTGGACATGTGTCCGGAAACGCTTACTTTCCATGTTAGAGCTCATTTTATTACTTCTCTTCAAATCACATTAAACATGGAATGGAAACACACAGCAACAGAACGTACCAGCGTGACTTCAAACACTTTGTTACAGGAAATGTTCAAAATGTCCTCCGTTAGCGAGGATACATGCATCCACCCTCCGTTGCATGGAATCCCTGATGCGCTGATGCAGCCCTGGAGAATGGCGTACTGAAATGTGCAGGAGCTCCATCGTGCATGAACCACATGTTGTGTCGTACTTGTAAAGGCACATCTTCTAGCAGCACAGGTAGAGTATCCCGTATGAAATCATGATAATGTGCTCCATTGAGCGTAGGTGGAAGAACATAGGGTACATACTAACGAAACTAAAATGAGCTCTAAAATGGAAAGTAAGCGTTTCCGGACACATGACCACATAACATATTTTCTTTGTTTGTGTGTGAGGAATGTTTCCTGAAAGTTTGGCCGTATCTTTTTGTAACACCCTGTATATATACTCCTATTTCGGATCTCGGAAACGGGTATGACGATTTGGATGAAATTTGATATTTAGATAACGTTTTGACTTTTAAGGTTACCTAAATAGTTGTCTTCCCTACAAAAAAGCAAATTTACAATTTTTTGGCTCGGTGTGTCGAAAACGGCACTAGCACCATCTCGTAGACAATTCAGGTACCAGAAAACCCTACAAATAGTTTCTCCTTGATTTCAAAGAATATTTAAACGAACAGATCTTGTATACTAGCTGACCCGTAGAAATATTAGCACCGCAAGTTTAATTGTAAAACATTTAAAAAGGAAGATAATAATACTACCGGCACCATTTATAAAGTAACCATCGTTTACTTTTGACCGTAAAAGTGGTTGTTAGTTTGTCATTAAATACTACCACGCGAGGTATGAGCATAGTTTTATCGGAGTGAATGAATTTAGCACTGATGATGTTCTATCATTACCGTGACGTCACAATCTGATGATGAATTCTTATAGAACTTGACGAAACATATCAAAAATAAATAATAAATGTTCTTGATATCTCGCTTGGTTTTCGAGTTATAGCATGTCAAAAATCAGTTATAGGTATAGTTCCTTGTGCTTTTGGCGACGTTTCTTCTGGTCCAGGCCGTATTTCAACCTAACAACAACCATTAGGAACAAAATAAAACATTGAAAGTACATTTCCACCGTATAGACATAGTAGTTTTGGTGGGGTTTTTTCTGGTCCAGGCCGGATCTATCAGAAAAATAAATTCTTTATTTGCGATTTGTCTCGACGAGATTCATACGAATTCATCATCAAACTTGGCTATGGCGAAATTTATCTTCTGGTCCAGGTCGCATTTCAACCTACCATATCAATTTTGAGATACGATATCTCGAGAACTAAGCGAGATATAAAAAAATATTTTTCACTATCAATTTTTCTCGTCGAGTTACATAAGAATTCATTATCATGGTTTATCGTAGAATCCCCTGAATTACCACCAATTAATTTTGCTCCATTAATTAATCCCTGACTGGCATTAAGATTTCTATTTAGCATAATAATAGCATTTTATGAGGCGGTATTGCAAATGGATCTAGCGATTTGGATGAAATTTCATATGTAGATAACGTTTTGCTTTTCAAGTTTTTAACACAAATATTTTTTTAAATTTTTTTTTTATTTTTATTTTTTTTTTTATTTTTTAAACGTAGAAGGTTCAGGTACCTGTAATTCTAATGATGTTAGTTAAGCTTCTCTTTGGTTAACTGTGCACCTCAAAACGCCTAGGAAGCCTTCAAATCGAAACATGCCAAGCGAAGATAGGTCACCAAGGTACTAATAATAATACGCACACATTTTTAGAACTATTAGCAGATGAAAACCAGTAACCAGACTGAGGATAGTGCCTTCAACAATTGGCGTGAGTTTTGAATGGGTTTTCATTGCTGCGACCCTCGTGTCTAACCTGTGAGATGGTGACGGCGCCGGTGTCGTAGTCCCTGGCGACGGTGAGCACGGGGTAGCCGGCCTGGCGAACCCACGGCAGCATCACTGACGTCACCGAGCCGCCGCCGGGCAGGTTGGCTGCGGGCGCCACGGCGTCCATGGCCGCGAACAGGTCCTCGTCCGTCGCGTTGCTCAGCTGGCTGCAAACACACCTCACACAGTCAAACCTGCCTACTACATAACTTCCATTTGCTACCAACACTGATTGACTAATCCATATCCTACTTACAAAAAACTAAAAGGCTGGTGCAGACTGTCTTAAACTTACTGGGCTAACTGGTAGTTGTGAAGACCCTCGTAGTACAAGTCAGAGGTCACCACGTGCTGCATCATCCTAATCAACGAACCGCCTGTCACAAAAAGGAATTAACAATATTAAATCTGACATCAGAAAGTGGAATCAGGGCAGCTTTTAATGAAACACTTCCAGAGAAATCATAAGCTGCAAAATCTAAATCTTACAATATGCTGAGCAATACTCGTTTGAAAACTAATAAAAGCCAAAGTTTACAGGGGAAAAAAAAAGAAAAAAAAAAGATCTGTTATATGACCATTTTGTAATTATGAAAAACATTAGTTCAAGAGTGGTTCTACTAGGCTTCAGATTAATATTGAAACGATAGATCAAGAGAAATACGAACATATTAATGGTGCTTGTGGACTTGAAATTAGCTTTTGATAACGTTACACGATCAACAGCATCAAAATTATAATAAAATCAGATATAAAACTTCGAAGGAGAAGAATATTTTACAGACTATACAAGAATAAGTAGACAACAGAAAAGTAGAGAATTACATAAACAAGAATCAATTAAAACGTGGGTAAGCCAAGATAAATCCTGTTCGCAGTAATCTTGATTTTGTATGTAGGAGAAGGAAATCCAGAAAGTGAGAGAAAAATTTGAATATGGCGTGAAAATTAAGAAACGATCGATGTATTGCTATTATTGACGATACTGTTCTGATAGCTGATAAGAGAGAGGATACTGGAAAAGTTATGATGTCAAAAATATTTGGAGAAGTTGGAAATGAATACAAGCAAAAACTGAAAAAGGTTCAAGAAATGCTGCAGAAATTTCTTATTGCATTCTATTCCTATTACGGAAAAGGCAACATGTATTCTGCAGAAACAAATTAATAATATGAAATTTATTTTTGTTTCCACATCAGTTTATATTTTATACCTCAAATAGGTTTGCTGAGTAAATTTCGAAGTCATTAATCGAGTGCGATATCAAAGGAACTCTGCATTCACAAATCTGCTACCTATACATGAGAGAAAGCAGATACGTGTACCAAAAATAAAATAATGTATTTTTTGATAAAACTTTCGATAGGGTTAGGTCTCTTTTAATTAGTGCGGCAATAATGAAAATTTGGTGGATGGATTTTTTTTTTTTTTTTTTTTTTTTTTTTTTTTTTTTTTAACAATCGTTTTAGATTTTTCCTCGAAGCACAACTTTCGGAATGCTCACTAAGGTACTTTGTACGGCGGTTTTTAAAATAAAATTACCCGATTACTTAACACTCAAATTTCATTAGCTACGACGAGTTGAAGAATTGAACGGGATTTAAATATTATTGAGACAGATTCCGACGACATTACCTTTGTAGTAGATGTTGCTGTCGGCGTCGTCTGATGTGATGGGAGTGCCAGAGGAGTCACTGTCTAACGGCATGGCTGTTTCCAGCAGTGTGGCTACCACGAACACTTCATCCAGGCGCCACGTCGGCTCCAGCTGGAAACATGGTGGACCTTCAACTGCACCGATTGCGATATTTTTCAGATAATATTCTTTATACATAATTCAATCGTTGATTACGAAAGCTTCCGCGGCCGATGTATGTATTATCTTGGTTTATTAAAACGTGACGTTTCTGTCATCGTGCTGTGTCTTTCATCAGAGTCCTCTGCCATCGTGCTGTCTCTTTCATCAGAGGACGCGGATGAAAAACACAGCAAGATCAGGTTATAGTAAATAGACGCGGCTCCACCCGGAGAAACGAGATAATATAATTCAAGCCTCATCATAATATGAGGAGGGAACCTTCTTGTAACGATAAAGTATCCATTCCGTGTTCTACAGGTATCGAGTAACAGCCCTTTCCGTTGGTGAGTCGAAGAGACGAGGTGCCGATTACGGTAATAACTAATAAGTATATAAGAAATACATGTGAGAAAATTATACTGTAAGAAAAATGGGTAAGTTGGTGGATGCGGTTCTGGTTGGATGCTTCCTTACGTAAACAAATACAGCGGATGTATCTGATATTATGTCAGTTTGATAGCTTCGAAATGGAAAAGATTTTCCTTGGGCAAATCAGACTTACCGGGAATACGCGGGGGAATTAGCCATCCTATATGCCTCTCCAACTGAAAATCACCGCATCACCTGTCGACAATACACTATTGTCGCTCAGGAAACTGACATTCGTGCTGTTAATTGGTTTATTGCATAGGCAACATATGTGGCAGCATATACTGAACGATACCTAGCTTCACTGCGAATTGATGCGTCGCGTTAGCAAATTTGATAGTTTCTGATTTGGGTTTATTTAATGAAGTTTGTGATGATAGGTTATCAGACTTTTCTCGGAAAAACAATGAGAAATGGAGCTGATTTTCAATATAACTAGTTGTAAGGAACTTTGGCCGATACCGGGGTTATAGTATCGCCTATGTGCCTTAACTCACTCTCTTGATCACACCTCCCAGTCCGATGAAAACTTGTTGAATACTTTAATTTAATTTGACCATGTTGCCAGGATACAACTAGAACGCTACAGGTCGCCACAATATTTGAAGACCCCAAATATTGAAAAGGTATTACAGCAGCTACAGAAATAAATCAGTTCACTTTTCCAAAATTCTTCAAGTTTATTTGAAATGAAATTCAAAGTTCAAACAGCATTCTTAAGTTGCTTAGGCAATCGAACAATCGTTCCAAAAATCACAGATTATGGAGAGAAGTAGAGACCGACCAACACCCCGTTGAAAATTAAAAGTTCATGTTAAGTAAACAAATGCCACGCCCCCGACTATGTTCCATCATGGCCGAACCCCGGTAGTGCCAACTGAAGACCTGAGCTACCAACCTAAAGTCGGAGTTGCCAACCTACCAGCGCACACACGCTTATAACATCTTATTAGCACGACTTCAAACCCGGAAAAGAGACAGAATCAGAATAGAATGGCGTCCTCACAAGGCGACCTAATTTATACCTTCGCTGACGTCAGAGCCAAAATACAACTTTCTGCTAACACCTCTACGATTTAGGCCAGAAATATCTCAGTAACTAAACGGTTATCCAAAACTTTAGGTGTGACAATGTTTCTACATATTTAATTGTGAAATAATTGATTTTTAGTGAATAATTTTAAGCAACTGGTTTAAAAGTTGTAAGTGTAGGAGTGAACTATTTCTCTACTCTGGGGAATTACTTTTGTTCTGGAAATTTCTATATTTCGTCATTTTATTAATGCCACAATTTATGCAAATATTATTATCATCACCGTTTTCTACTAAAATTCCTGAGTTTATTGGTGTAATTTTTATTAAGATTGGTGCAGGGAAAGTTTAACTACAACGTAACCAAAGTGCAATTTCAGTTTTAATTTTATAACTTTATTTCTATTAATTTTATCGCAAATCTAAAATTACCACGGGATTCTCTGAATTAAATTACGTATTCTGAAAGTTATCTCATCTCTGTCGTTTATCGTGGCAACCAGATTTGTAGCTCCGCTAATTTAGCTTTAAAAAATAGTTTATTGCGTTATAGTTGGACTTTTCATAAGTGATCATTAATCATTATTCACCGTAGTGTTCCAGAGACTTAGTCTCGGAACACTATGGCAGGAAACTCCGAAAATATACCTCCAATCAGTCAGTCAGTGGGCGCGGCGTTACATTCACACAACAGAATGGAGAATGCAGAGAAAGAGACAGTTTGGGGCAATGAAGAACTCCAGGCCCCTCTGTCACCTCAAGACAACAGCCAATTTCCAGTCATTCATCTACCGCAACACGGACAAGCATACCCTGAACTCCACCCGCACTCAGCAATAGAAGAGATGCAACTCGACCAGTTGGAAGCTCCCACTGCTCTTCAACAATCTCGACAAACTCCAAAAGGGCGACTCCACTCCCGCCCACGTTCACGCTCGCCGCAGGGGATCAACCATCCTAACCCAGTGAGTAAACGAGCGAAACAATTTGACTTAAAAGTGCAACAGGTAGAAGGTTTAGAAGCAATGACGCAGCCTAGTAATGTAATAGTTCCACTAGCTACGGAAAGCACACCCACTTACGATTCAAGCTCAACCCTAGTACTAACATCTCAACCGCAGTCGGCTTCAATTAGCAACCAAGCTAGCCCTAATAACCGTTTAAATCAAAATAATCAAAGCAATAGGTATTCACCTACAGACAATGGGCCTTACTTGGTTATAGTGGAAAGCAGGAATAATAATGTAGGCAGACTCCACCCCATGGCAGTAGGAAAATTACTCTTTCAACATAACAACCAACTAAGATCAGAAATTATTAATATAGCATCTACCGGTCGCAACAGAATCAGGATTGAAACAAAGTCCAGTGCCTCTGCTAACTCATTAGTTGATCTGAAGATAATTAAGGATAACCTTTTAGACGCATACATCCCTTTTTATATGACCAGGAAGCAAGGAGTAATTCGGAACATTGATACCACTTTATCTCCAGATGAAATCCTAAATGAAATATCCTCCCCCTTCCCAGTTTTAAAGGTTAGGAGATTCACAAAAAAAGCCATTGGTGAAAGTGGTAACCAGATCCGCCCTCTTCCAATGTGCATGTTAACTTTCCAGTCACAAACACTCCCCCAATTTGTCTATCTGTTCGGAATGCGATGCGAAGTGCAACCGTACGTGCCACCTGTTATCCAGTGCTACCAGTGCCTTAGATATAATCATACCCAAACCCAATGTAAAAGCCAACCCCGATGTAGCAGATGCGCAGGGCCTCATATTTTAAAAAACTGTACGGCAGAACTCCAGCCACACTGTATTTATTGCCAAGGAAACCACCTATCTACAGACCGGGCGTGCCCAGAATATAAACAACGAGTGGAGAGAAAGCAAAAAATGGTAAATAACAGTACTCATTTCTGGTTTCCAACCGTGAATACACGATCATATGCTAATGTATCAGCACCCAGCCCACATCCTGTCGAAATAAGCAACCAACTTCTCAAGGAAGCTCCTACTCTTGCAGTACCCAGCCAAGCGACCCCGCCAACTCTCCTTCCCTCTTCCTCTGCAGTGCACGACGGTAACAGCGGCGAAGTATACCAATCCTATATTCACGATACTATCTCACGCCGCCGTACAAACGCAAACCCAAGCCCTCCCAAAGCAGCGGGAAACAGGGTCAAGATCCCCTGTCATCTGTTCTGGAGAAGTGATGGCCCAATAAACCCAATAATCAATAACCTCCGCGAACCAACAACCCATTTATCTCACATTCTAGGGAGTACAGAAGCTACTACTCCAATCAGCAAATCTTCACTACTAATTGAAAATCTTCTGATTTTTATTACTTCCATGATCGAAGTGGCTAGATCAGGGGGCCCAATCGACCCGATCTCCATCGGCAATCAACTACAGGAAATACTATTTAACAACAGAACATAAACCACCCAACTATGGACAGCAACACAAGCAATTTTTTAACCTCTCAGCAACTAAACATACTTCAATGGAATGGGAGGTCGGTATGGTCAAATAGAGAGAGCCTTATTACAGAATTAATACGAAGCAGGATAGATATAGCGGTGTTATCTGAAACATGGTTTAAACCAAACACAAAAATCACGTTCAACTCATACACCCTCTACAGAAATGATAGAGCAGACGGAAAAGGAGGAGTGGCCATAATGGTACACAATAACGTGCCTCACGACCCAGTTCAACTCAACACGGACAATTTACCTTTCCAAGCAGTGGCGGTACGGATCCGAGCCAATCAATTACCATTCACTATAGTGTCTATTTACTGTAGCCCTAGCTCGGTAATCAGACCGAACGATTGGTCAAAACTGAACGGACAAATAAACCCACCATTAATTCTGGACGGAGACTTCAACGCACACAACAAGAGTTGGGGGTGCCACTACAACGACCCACGTGGTACGATAATTAGTGATATGGCAGAAGATTACAACTTGATAATTGTAAACGACGGTAACCCTACTATGCTCCAAAAACCAGGTAAACTTCCGTCGGCTGTGGACTTAACCTTATGTTCACCTAACTTGGCCTCTATTTCTAACTGGGAAGTCCAGAGAAACCCAATGGGATCCGACCATCTCCCTATTTTGTTAACAATAGGCTGCCCTTACACGAAGGATATCGCAAGCCACCCAACTATCCAATGGAATACAAATAGTGCAGACTGGCCCCATTATAGGAGACTAATGGAAGAAAAAATAAGCCAAACCAGCGAATATTCCACGGGCGCTGAAACTTACAGAAATCTGGAAAATATAATTTCAGAAGCAGCTGAAAAAGCAATTCGACGAAAAAAATTTAACATCAGGAAAAAACCGTCCGCCATTATGGTGGAATCCATTATGCTCCAAAGCAGTGACCCAAAGACGTCTCGCACTATCTGCATACAGAAAGAATTCTGATCTGCACCACTACATAGCATTCCTACAGACCAATGCCAGGACCAAAAAGATTTAAAAAAACCAAAAACACCTAAATTGGATAAGATACTGCGAAACTATGGGGAAGAACTCAAACGTTTCCTCTATCTGGGCCACAGTGAGAAGCCTCAAGGATAACAAATTCAACAAGGGCGCCCCTACTATCAACACATCGATTTTGGAAGAGATTATGGACAGAATCGCCCCTGCTACAGTACCGAGGGAGGAACCAAACTTCAGATTAACCCCTCACGAGCCTTCCGACCACTTTCTGTGCAGGCCGTTCGACATTAAAGAATTACATCAAGTCCTCAAGCGATCATCTGACACCTCCCCTGGGATAGATGGTATTCACTACTCGATGATATCAAACATGCCCCAAGCTGGCCTGCAGCTACTTCTAAATACTTTCAACCGGATTTGGATGAAGGAACCAATTCCATTAGAATGGAGAACGCAAGTCATAATTCCCGTGCTAAAACAAAACAAAGATCCCCTGGCAGCGACTTCCTATAGACCCATATCACTTATGTCCTGCGTAGGAAAAACGCTAGAGCGACTAATAAAAAATAGATTAGAATGGTGGGTGGAAGCGAAGAACTTGATACCTAACTCCCAAACCGGATTCAGAAAAGGGAAAAACACAACAGACAACCTCGCTATATTGACCTCAGATATCAACCTCACCTTTCTTAATAAACAATTCCTCGGAGCGATCTTTCTAGACATACAATCTGCATACGATAAAGTTAACATATCCATCCTCATGCATAAATTGCAAATGCTAGGAATCCCGAAGAAATTTGTGGCAGGACTTTTCTCCCTCCTATCGGAGAGAATAATATTTGTCAGTTCGAAGAAGAACAAGATAGGTCCGTGCATAGTCTTCCTAGGGCTGCCTCAGGGAGCTATATTAAGCCCGCTTCTATACTTGATATACTCAATGGACATTAATTCTCATCTTCCCACTAGAATCATCTCTTTACAATTCGCAGACGACGTGGTGATCTACGCCATCGGCGATACTCAGGATGAAGTCCTCACCCTTTTGAACGAAGCTATGACAGCCCTATCCATTTGGCTACATAACAACGGACTAGACCTATCCAACGCAAAGTCATCAGTGGTTTACTTCTCCAAAAGGAAAATCCTCTACAACTCCAGCAACCTACAGTTAGGACCATATAGTCTAGCTCTGAAAAGACAAGGCCGATTCCTCGGGATGATACTGGACCATCGCCTCAACTGGGCCCAACACATAGATCAACTGATAACAAAAGCCATCTCCCGCCTCAACATAATAAAAATGGTATCTGGCGTCTGGTGGGGCGCTCACCCTCAAAGCCTACTCCTGATATATCGATCTCTGATCAGACCACTAATCGACTACGGCAGCATGTTTTATCAAAACGCTAGGAAAGATGCCCTGAACAAACTAGATAGACTACAATCACGCTGCCTTAGAGCCTGCTTAGGAGCCGTTCGGTCCACTCCCACAAACGCATTACTAGTAGAATCAGGGGAACCTCCGCTCCACATTCGACGAGCATACCTAACTGAAAAATTTTTAATCGAAAGATTATCTCTCAATAGCCACCCCATTCATGAACGTCTCGAGAGGTTATCAACCATAGCAAATAGAGCGAAAAGTCGAGCTCGTCTTCCCCTGTTAAACGCCTATAAATTCTGGCTAAAATACAAAGACAAACTATCCTCGTATAATATGCTCCCAATCTTTCAAGAACCTTTCGAGCTTCGTCTAGACAGAACCCACACAATCCTCTGGGAGGAAGCCAAATCCGGAAATTTGATCCACAAGATATCCAGATTCCTATCAAAACCAGACAACAGCACTCTTAAAATATTCACAGACGGATCGAAAACCACTGGAAATAATAGAGTAGGAGCGGCATATTTCTGTCCCAACACAGGTAAATCGACTCAATTTTCGCTACCCGAAGAGGCATCCATCTATACAGCTGAAGCAAAAGCCCTGCTGGAAGCCATCAGATATAGCCAAAGTACCAACATGGACAAAGTCGTCATCTTGACGGACTCCCTCAGCGTACTAAAGAGCTTACAAAATACTACCTGGAATAGCCATATTCAAACTATTGTATTGGAAATTCTACAACAACTGAAACGGAACCGGGAACTTGGCATTACGACTACTCTGATGTGGATCCCATCTCACAGCGGCATCGAGCATAACGAACGGGTGGACGCCCTGGCAAAACAAGCTATCCATGAGGGAGAGGTAATCAACATGCAACTCCCGATCTCGGATATAACTCATAACATCAAATTAAGAGCCAAGGAAAAATGGCAAGAGGAATGGACGATCTCCTCAAAAATCAAAGCCTCATATTATGCAACCATTCAACCGATCATACCTCCAAAACCTTGGTTTTACAATTGGAACAGTAGCAGACGATTAATCACTACGATATCGAGAGCCCGATTTAACCACGGTAACTTCCCCAGCCACCTACACCGAATAGGGTTGAGAGATTCCCCATACTGCGACTGCTCAGACCAGGCAATAGGAGACATCAATCACATAATTTTTTCATGCAATAAATACCAACAACTCCAGGACCAAATGATGAAAGATCTTGCCAAGAATGGCTTCCCCCTGCCGACAAACGTAACCCTCCTTCTTTCCAGCAACAACAGAGTAGTACTTAACATCCTCGCCAGATACTTAAAAGATGGAGGGATAGAATTCTAGCCAACCCTGGAAGTTAAAACAGGAAATGACTATACTTCAAACCCAAAGCCCAAACCACAGCACAACCCCATATCCGCGCAAGCACAACAACCAGCATGGCAAAATTAACAGTATCCTAGATTCAATAAGATTGTAATAATTTAACTTAATAGAGATAAGGAAAAGTGTAGATAGACAAGTTACGTAAATGGACGTAAGAACCTTTGTTAAACTGTTAAATGGCTGTATGTTTTTTTTTTTTTTTTTTTTGTCTATAATATACTATTTTGTAATAACTTCAAGTGTTTTTAAAAAATATGATCTCTAGATGTATAATTATAAATTGTTTTGAAGATGGTGTTATAAGAAACTCATAATCTTTAGTAGTACAATGTAATAATTATGTAACTTTGTGCTGGCTGTATGGTCTTGTAACCAAGTGCCAATAAAATAAAAAAAAAAAAATCTCATCTCTGAACCTACTTTAGATCGGTCGAAATTAATTTCTAAGTTGACCTCATGGTCGTGATGAAAAATAAATTTTAAGATCTCTATAAAATCGGTTCTATTACTTGGAATTACTTGAAATTATTATATGTGATATTAGATTTTTAGTTCTTTCCGGAAATCTACTTTTTATTTCGAATGTCCTCTAGGATTTTGAGATAAAAAAATTATTAAAAGTGCAGAGCATCTGACGAAGTATAAAAATTGATTTAAATTATTAAACGTTCAGAAACTACGAAATTTTAGTGAATTTATATTTTAATTGCATGATTACTTCCCTACAATTACTTTATTTTGTTCGAAAGTGTGTGAAAACAGTGAAATGCCAAATATTAGAAATTGCTTGTGTACTAAACTGGATTATTTTGGATTATCATATTTAAGGTTAGTAAAAGGTGTTAATATCATTACAGAAAATTAGTATAGTTGGATTATTAAGTATTGAGTTACTTTCTTGCTCCTAAATTGGTTTAAAATGACAAAATGCTCCCCAGTTAGAAGCTCATAATTACAAAGTTGGATTACTGATGATTATTTAATTTTCAGTTGATTTAAAGTTTATTTATTATTATTCAAAGTTTATATTCGGCGTTTAGCAACTACTGAAAGTCTTTACTGCATTCAAATTGGTTTAGGAACTGTAAAGTTAACCTATATCAAAATCTATTATTCGAAATTGAACTTGTGGGATTAATCTATTTCCTCCCAACTGATGTTTTCTTTTTATTATCAAAGGTTTATTTAGAGCATTTATTTAATTTTGAATACTTTTATTATCCCTAAAGGGTTTTATTTAGTGTGTTTGGTTACTGTATCTCTATGCTATACAAAGCTTTACTCCCATAACCTATACATGAAATGAAAACTGTCTTTTACTACAGAGTAAACTTTACCCCTGATGCCTAGAGGTGAGAGGCTAGAATTTACTAAAATTCTAAGATGCTTACATAGTGCAGCCTGAATTTCACGATCATCAAGGGAAATACAGGTGAGGAACAAGCGACACAAACACAAATTCTAATTAAAAAAAAGAACTTATGAAAATATTTATAGTAAACAAGCGTTGCCCGGAGGCTAGATATGAAAGTTCTGATATTTTATTCTGTTTGATCTGTTAATTCTCAGCAATATAAAAAATTGCCCCGACAGCGACAGCGTCATCGGTATGGCTTACGCCATTTTGTTGTTGGCAGCTCATTTAAAACAACTGTGTAGTAGATTGCAAACAGCGAGGTGAGGGGGGGGGGGGGGGTAGAATTTCTTGTTGGTAATGTAGTTGTGCTGGAGTGATGACATAATTTACATCTAGACCTAGATCATGAGATTTTCAAAGGCCTTAACCCGTTCTAACACCAGTCAATACAGATTTTGTGTATTTCAACTATGCTAGGACGTTTCTTTGGCCTTTAACCGGTACGATTATCGGACAGCGACAATCGAGGCAAGCTACCAAGCAGTTTGAAACTCTGCTACCAGGTCACCGATATGGCTTAACATTGCTGTTAGTAATAAGATCCCTATTAGGTAGAAGTGCAATCAATGAAAATTGGCATGGGAAGCTCAGGAATCGTCCAACTCAGAATACCGTGTAGATCATAAAAGATATTCGCTAACAAGTTCTACCAGCGCGTTTCTTACTCTATTTCTCAATAAGGCAAACTGTTGTCGGTGAGGACACTTTCTGCTAACCTAAACATTCTTACTAAAAAGTGTATGCTGTCAGGCGAATTGCCAAAGTAATTCAGTTAAGAATTAATTCTTTTAAAAAATTAAACGTAGCTACTCGCTTAGAGTGGAGTGAGCATTCCTTATCAGGGTCAGACGGTGAAAACACGCATCGAACAACCAGTGACCAAATATACGGCGTGCGACCAGTATCTATCAGTGTTAAACTGCATTTCAAATACACATCCAAACAAAGAATGTATAAATGGTAGTTAATGTAATTAAAAATTAATCAATAATTCCATCTTAAAGTATGCCGCTAACTATGTTTAGGCAACGAAGTGCTAAAAGTGAATAGAATGAATTGAAAATCAATGATTATTAGTTACACAATATGAATTATTCATGTATAGTCTGCGATGAGAAAACTCGAGATAATACAACGTACATGCCTCGGCAGGTACGTGTTCGCGTTGCAAGTGAAGGAAGGTATGCGTGATATTGCAGGTTGTTACCTGAGCCGTGGCGAAGCTCTCGAAGAATGTGGCGAATCCCTCGCTGAGCCACAGCACTGACCACCAGTTGGGGCTGACCAGGTTGCCGAACCACTGGTGGCTCACCTCATGTTGAATCACCGTCAGCACGAGCTCCTTGGTAGCCTCCGAAGTGTAGTTCTCGATTATCAACAGGTACCCCTGCCTGATGCCCACAGTAAACAAGGCATATCACATAAACCAAAACATATCTACTAAGTTGGAAATTGACTTATGAGGTATCATGAACAATTTAAAAATGTATGAAGTAGGCCTAATGTGGCGTTTAGTTAGTTTGTGATGGTGCAAAAGTTAGGTATATAAGACGACGCTTGAAAATCTTCTTCATAAATTAGTTTAAAAAAATTAGAAATTTTTAATAAGAGAGTAGGAAACGAAGGGTCCTAACTGTTTCAAAGATACTGTAAAAGGGTGGGCGGAATCGTAAGAATGCTATCTTATTTTGGCACTAGCATCCCGTATAGATTCACGATTGGTTTTTATTAAGCTAGGTAGATAGCAGCGAGATAAAAATCAACAAAAATCATACCAACTAATTTCCATCTTAAACATAAAATCCTTCAGTGACGTGATGATTCGAAAGCGATTGGTTGCCTTCTTTCGGAGTTAAAACATGATTTGAGAGCACCTATTTATTGTCGGAATACATCGTAGACGGTTGTAGCAGTCAGCAGCTAAGTATCGTTGTGAATTGTTAGTGAACCTCGGATGTCATAAAGGGACAGTAAGCTATTTGTGCAGGGGATATAAGTAAACGATACCCACCTGTAGGTGACAAGCCCCCAGTTCTCCATAGCTCCGGCAGCGAAGTCTGGTATGGCGGCGTGGTCCATTTTGGTGATGTTTCCGTAGTTGTAAGGCACGTCGACCAGCTGCTCCATGATGGAGACGGTCCGAGGTCCGGAGATGGCGGCGTATTCCGCCTGGTCGAGTGTGTCGCGGTTGGTCCACACTGTCGTGTTGGACTGCGTCGGGTTCTCGACGGCCTGGAAGTCAGAGATCAGCCACGCCAGCAGGTACGCCCCAATCGGAGGCGTCTGCTGGAAAACCACGGTCTGGCGGCCGTCTGCGTCGTTCCTAAACAACACAAGCGTTCGCTTCACAAATACATCCACAAACTGATCTCGCAAAGTCAGTGGAAATCGCCACATTTTTTCGAGGTGACTATGTTGGTATATCATTATGTCATCCAACTACGAGGTGAAAGGTACAACAATTTTTATTTTTTTTTTATTTACAAGGACAGGACGCCAACTGATATCTAAAAATTTTCATTAGTACTTCAGGGACCCATTACTATTTTTCTGTAGAATTTTGTTCTAATGCGGCTACGTTCAACGAGTAGAAACAGAACTATACATTTCCACAGTGAAGCTTATGGTAAAAAAAAATGGTATTTCAGATATTAAGCGATAACCCTTAATTTTCACGTGAACGAAGCCCCATTACAACGAATTGATTTGGACATTACGTCATTAAGTGAAGGATTCCTTATCTGCTCATGAAAGAATTTTTATCTCAATCGGTGTGCCGGTCTTAGCGACTATTCCTCGTTAGATATTATCTAAATAAGTCGATTGATCTTTGAAGATAACATAAATTTATGACAAGAAGAAGACTTGGGTACAGTAACAACGCTTAAAAAAAAAAAAAACTTGGTCCAATCATCTACGTTTGGAAGGTTGGAAGGAGTGTGGTATCTCACAGCTTAAGGCGCTGAAATTAATGCTGTTAATAGTATTTCAATAGGAGCAGAAATAGCGACACTTCAAGGTGTGGCTAGGAAGAAAAGCTATGTAGAAAAACAATCACTGTAAATAATTTAGATCAGTGGCAAGTGAAGAATAGTGATTTAAAAGATTTGCAAATAGATTAATGCCGGAAGGAGAGTTTACGCAAGTCAAACGAGAGGTCGGAACATGTTGTTCCTAATGAAACCTGATAAAAAAAATTGTGAGGTCTCGGGTTACAGAAGGAAAAACTGATCACTAAGCAGCTTTGATAAATACAGTGGTTCAATAAATCAGTGGACAGAACTGAAGACGATTATAGGTACAATTATAAAATGCGCATATTTTAGAACTGAACAGATATTTCAGGAGAAAGTCCAGTACATGGAAGGATGGCACAAGTACAGTGGAGTCGAAGTGGAAACAGTTCATAGAGATAATAAGAATAAGTGAAGATGTGTTTACTCCATAACACAAAATACAAAAATTATAGAACACACGTATAATAATAGGGAGGTGATAAAGGCTAGAGAGATTAGTAAGACAATAGCATAAACAATTTAAGCGATAACGACACAGTATGAAACGCTTTAAACAATAAGCAAGGAATGAATAACAGCAAAGAAGGAAGTTAAAGATCGTTTTTTGAACAATATTATGGGTACAATTGACCAATCAATGATGCTTCTACAGATTTCTATGATCATGTTAGGAAACAGAGATAAAAGGAAAGTATACATACGATTGTGGATATGGATGAAGAACAATTTACTGAAGAGATGAAAAAGGGCACGTATATTAAGTTACTAGTTTAATGAGAGCATTAGGGACTATCATTCACAGGGGAGGGGGGGGGGAGCATAAAGGGATGCGTGAATAATATTACAATACATGTACCGGAATTAAAGTTAGGGGAATAAGACATAATATCATGCCTCAAAAATTATTTAGATTGGGTATGGATACTTGCTGCTTAACAGAGGACTGGATAAGTGCCTAATAGTACCAGCCCAGTTTATAAAGGAGACGAGACAAACAGTGTTGAAAATTACAGACCTTTTGGTTTGACGTCAGTGGTATGCAAATTGATGGAGCATTTGATATGCAACCATGTCAGAAATGTCTATTAGAAATGAAACTGCATTTCAAAATCGAGGACATGTCTTAGGGAAGGATTTTCAATTATGCAAGTTATTTCTGATGAAATGGACAAGGAGGCCGAGTTGATGGTGTAGTACAGGATCTCTTCATGGTGTTTGACAGGGTTAGACAGAAAAGTGTGGTAGATTACGGTAGGTAAAAACAATTGGACTCGATAAACAAGTGAGAAGTGACGCAAAAGATAGAAAGCAAATACTAAGGGCAGAAAATTCAGTATCAAAATAGGCTATTGTATGGCAACCATTGCTGTTGATTATTCTAATAAATGATTGTGTGGATTGTTTACTATCAGAAGTTACGTTGTTGGCTGATAACATAATTTTGTACAATATAATTACAAAGACTGGTGACTGTTACAGCTACCGGGATGTCTGAGCAGGGTATCTAGCTGGGATGATCAGCATATAATGAAAATAAATGCCAGGAAGATGAAGCTTATTAGGAAAACAGGTTAAAAAAAATAAAGATTATTTTATGAAAACAGGGTGAGGAAGAAATTTTTTGTTGAAGAAATTGAATTTAAACATCTTGCATAACATTTGATGGTAAAATTAACTGGGCAATACGTATTTGGAGAGCGATAAGGAGAGTTTTCGTAATCCTTCTTTTATTGACGAGGGTGAAGAGGTGGTCCATCCGAGAAGTGAGTAAATTTGATTACAAAATCTTGGTAAACTATTGTTTGAATATGTTGGGCATCAAATACAAGAGTTGGAAAGGCGAGAGGTGGAAAGATGGGCAGCTAGATTTGATTGTGGAAATTGCTGCAGAGCACAATCAGTAACTGATTTATTATGTGAGCGGGGTTGGGAGTCATTAGAAATTAGGGGACACGAGTGAAGATAATGTTGTGAACGTATAAGACATATATGAGCGATGTGGCTTGGATGGATATTGGTAGCGGGAATTTGAAATAGTGCATGCAAGAAAAGAAATGACCAACACCAGAAGCTGGCATTTGATTTCAGGCGTAAATTTTCTTTTGTAGATAAGGGAATTAAAAAATGGAATAAATTATCTAGCAAAATGATGAAAAATTAACTAGAAACCATTGAAGAATTCAAAATTAAAATTCTCAATTGGTGAAGGATGTGGGTGGTAAATTAGCAATGAAAAAAATAAGATTAAAAAAAAAAAAAGGAGTATGTAATGTAATGGAATAGTTGGTATATACAGAAATTTGTGCAGAGCTATATGGTTAATGTTAATGTTAAATTAAATTAAAGCAGGTACTCACGAGGAGGAAAGCGCTGGGGTGTTGAAGCGGACGCCGAGTCCCTGTACTGGGCGGAAGGTGAAACTCCAGGTGGGCTTGATGGCCGGCTCGTCGTAGCAGGGCATCGCCAGTCGAGCTCCAGTCTCCTCGAACTGCGTCACCCCCAGCCACCTGAGAGCACGGCACAGAGACAGCTCAGGAACAACAAACACAACTCAACCAATATCGCCGAACTTCAATTTAATAAAGAAGTAGCTGACAAGAAAACTGATTTTTTAAGCGTATATACCGGAAGAGTCTAATGCAGGTTTAACTCGCAAGCATTAAAAGTGACCTATAACGCTGAGATATTCTTTATTTCCTGATAATACATTATTAAGACAATTTACAGAATAGGTGGTATTCTAACGGACTGATTAGAATACTGCAAGAGTTTCAAGCGACGTAGATACCAGTCATGTAGATGAACGGTTTTTCCACGTTTCACTTCACACATCACAGGGGCACACAGTGTAACATAGTGAGCCCACTAAAATGATATTAAAGAGAGATTGTCGAAAGAGCTCCACTTATTTAGATGAAAATCATCATCATTATCATTGGGGAACATCTCCAGTTTCCCGGGTGTGGTTTACGAGCCTTCCACTGTCTCCTATCCAGAAAAGTTTTCTCTGTCAGTGATTTATTCCCAGTTAAAGCTTCTTTTCTCTAACTCGTCCTTCAGTTGGTCTGTCCCATCTTCTTCTTGGTCTTCCCACTGGTCTTTTTCCCCACTATCCTTTTATCCAAATAAGTTTTTGGTAGCCTTATACTAGTCTTTCTCTTGACATGCCCAAACCACTTAAGTTTTGATGACCTAAGTCTCTCTTCCATTGATTCCCTTAGCTCTAGGTTTGATCTAATCTCATCATTCTTTATGTGGTCAAATCGAGTTTTCTGGAGGGCCGTTCTAAGAAACTTCATTCACATGCTTGGATCTTGCTAAGGTCCCTTGATGTTAGTGTGCATGTTTCCAAACCATATGTGAGATTAGGAATGAGATATGATTTGTACAAGACAATATTTGTTCTTCTGGGAATTATCATGTCCCATAGTAAGCCCCGCACGGTACTGTACAAGTTGGCTCCTTTGGTTACTGTATTCATTATTTCTAACTCACTTCTATCGTTACTAGCAATTAAGCTCCCCAGGTAGCTCAACTGGTCAACAACATCAACTTGGTGGTCTTGTAATTTTATATGACAGTCTGTATTCTTTCGGCTTATTTTTTACGCTACGGATTGTTTTTTGGTTCAATTTCATTCCATATTCTTAAAACTTATCATTCCACATTTTCAGTTCGTTTTGTATTCCTTCTTCAGTTTCATCCCATACTGCCACATCATCCGCAAACACCAATGCCTGTAGATCTCTATTGATTGCTGTCTTTAGTTCTTTTAAGATGTTATCCATCATCGCTATGAACAGAAAGAGGTGAAAGGGCACTTCCTTGTTGTACTCCTTTGGTTGTACTAAACCATTTAGAGTAACCATGCCCAACATTGACACAGCTCTTGCAGTTGTTGTACATTATCTGGATCTTTCTAATGAGGTAGTCTGGTATTTTAAGTTTTCTTAGTCTTTTCCAGATGGTTGATCTTTTCTAGGTCCATAAATACAATAATTAAGTTTCTCCCTCTTTTCAAATATTTTTTCTACCAGCATTCTGAAGGCAAATATTAGATCTATTGTGCTTCTTCCAGCCCTAAACCCATGTTATTCCTCTTCTAAGATGGGCTCTAATATTGTTCGTACGCTGGCTTTAACTGTATTTTCCATAATTTTGAGGCCGTGGGATAGTGTAGTTTTCACTTTTCCTTCTGTTCCCTTTCTTGAAGATAGAAATTATCACCCCTTTTTTTTCAGTCTTCTGGTATTTGGTTATCATTCCATACTGCTCTGAGGAACTCTATACAGCCATTGTACCCCTGGTGGACTGCAGCTTTAATCATGTCGGCTGTAACTTCGTCGGCTCCTGCTGACCTTGCCACTTTTCGTTTTATGGAGAGCTCGCTCGACCTCTGATAAAGTTATTGGAGTGTCTTCATCTATCATTCCCTGACTTGTTTCTTCATCATCTATCCCATTAGGTCCATTTAATAGCTTGTCAAAAAATTGTTTCAGGGCTTCCCTGATACTTCTTATATTGCGAACTATATTTCCATTTGCTGTCTCTATTGTTGTAATTGTTTCCTTATCCGATCTTTTGTGTTTTACAATTCCATATAACACTTTCATATTTCATTTACTATCTTCTTCCAGTTTAGATGTATAATCTTCCCAGCTTTTCTCTTTTTCTTCCTGTAGTATTCTCTTAACTTCCAATTTGCTTCTTCTATATTCTTTTGCAATCTCTTCCAATATGCTGTTATCTGCTTGGTCACTGTTGTTTCTTCTATAGGACTTGGCCATATCCATAGCTTTTTTGGCTTTATTTCTTTTGGCTATTGCCTCTTTTACTCTGTCATTCCAACATGATGTCCTTTTCTCTTTAACTCTCCTGCTTGTTCTTCCACATATTTTTCTGCACTTTCAACGAAACTTGCCTTAAAATAATTCCATTCTTCGTGGCCCTTTTTTATATCTGTTGTTGGTATTAGATGAAAATATAATTTAATAAATAATAGCCGTAATAATATGGGTGTAAATAATAGTGGATGGTAGTGAAGAAAATAAAAAGAGCATAGAATTGACAGAGAAAAGAGTAACAGATGAGACAGCGATATATTCGCTTAGATTCAGGTATTCAGGAAAGATAGTATCTTTGCGCAGAGTTATTGTTGTTAGAGATGGCATAAGTAATGTCATGTACGGCTTTAAGAAAAAAAAGGGGCAATTTTGTTTGGAATAACGTTACTATTAAATTCAAGTCTGAAGGAGAGGAAAATAGGGAGTACAAATCATATAACTGAACAGTGGGATTTAGATGTTTGAATAATAGCTGCGGAGATGAAAGTTAGCTGATCGATCCTGCGTAGAATGTGAGCCTTGTAATCTTTCGGGTCGAAACGTTTGTCCAAATATATTTGTCAAAGTAATTTTTTGTTGGTACAGGAGGTACCGTTGTGAGAAGATAAATAAAAATAATTAAATTTCAAGTCACACAAAGTTAATCAAATCTGTAAGTATTACAGTGGCAACCATCTTTGCTGGAAGTCTATAGCAAAAGAGAAATACACTCCATACCAAGTTAGTTTATTTAGATTGCAATCACCTTATAAGCTACAACAACTAGCAACATTGCAACAACAGCTAAAGTAATGTATTGTGTTGGAATACTCGATTATTCCTGTTACGCTCAAGTCTCTCGCTGTGCATTTAGTTAACTGAACATTCACCTGCTTGTTTATGTTATTAGATTGCAAACCACTTGATAGATAGATAAATACAGTCGTAATTCACTATGTAGAATGTAATCAACAATACGCTAGACTTTTCCTAAACATTGTCATTACAGCTACTTGGGCCATCTAAAGTGTTTTTTGTGTGAGTATTTGAATCTGAAAAGAATAACGATCCATCAGTCCCGCGAGGCTCGGTGCCTCATCTCCTCTGGGTTTGAGGTGTCCTATGCAGAATCGCAGAATCGTAATAGAACACTGATATTGTCATGAGCGGAACCACGCGATCCATGTGCTACCTATTACCTGTGAACCCTGCAGAACTCTTTGTTAATGAGGCTCACCTGGTTTCGCCATCCTGCTCGTATGAACTGCGGTAGAAACCGTCCCAACCCATCGAGAATCTCTCCGGTGAAATCGATTTGCAACGTTTAGGCTGTCTCCGGCGCTGACCTGCAAAAAGAAGAGGAATGGTTCTCAGGTTTAGCACTCAGAGGTGTCTAAATTTTATGCAAACTAATTGAAGTTAATTTCAACAAGAACCAAATGGCACGAAAATTTTTAAGAAACACGCAAGCTGAAGAATCTTGAATAAAATTCGATGGTTTTGTCATATCCTACGTCATCGATGTAACTGACAGCAGGGTACGGCTAGCCTAATAGCAGATTTTGAATAACTCGTTAACCATTCTAAAATAACATAATTACATGAAAACATATTAAAAAAAAAAAAAAAACAGGAGTTAATTTTCACTGCACTTGTTGAAGGATCTGACATGGCTTTAATTTCACACAAATTGCAGATGAATACAATGAAATTGTTTGATGTGCTGAGGGAACGTTATTAACGGTAGAAAGAAATTTTGGTTCTCGAATCAAACTGCTAATGTTTCTACATTCGCATCATATTCTAAAATATGAATGTTCCAATAACTATGTATATTGTTCAAGACTATATATAAAACGTCAGCACTGAATTATTATGTATTACTTTGAAAACGCCCCTGGTGGTTTTTAAGACCTGGTAAATATTGATATAATCTCGACTATAATTGTCTTAGGTATATTAAGGTCTGTAGCATTTCTGGTCGAAACAAACTGTAACTGACTTTTTTACGCAAATCTTATCAATCGTTTTTAAATTCTGAACTAAGGAAATTAATTTTGTGATGTATTGTATATTAAAGGAGTAACATAAAAATGAGCAATTGTATCTTTAGAAGAAATCATTCTCGCTACATAATGAACAACAGTAAATTGTTGTCTATTACTGCCAACAGAGATTTCCTGTGTGCGTGCTTCACCTGCTGGTCGTCAGGGTGATGACGAGGAAGCTGCTGCCGTCGTCGAGCTGCTCGTAGCTGGCGGGGATGACGCCCGCGTCCCCACTCACCACCAGTGACGTCACGCTAGGCGAGCTGTGCAGCGTCAGTGTTGGTATCCGTCAAGACGGACACCTGGATCGTCGACGAGCCGTCAAAGGAGAAGCTGCGCTCCCTGTCACACACACCGCAGACAGTTTACTTATATCATTGACTGTTAGATAGTGGATGACTGTAAATGAAATGGTCTAGAGCAGTGTTTAAGCTCCTCTTACCCTATAAAATTGTGTTATACGCATGAGATAGCCAGTCCGCTATTGCGGAAATCTTGTCGCGAATCCTGCGATCAACTGGCGAACCCTAGGAGTTCTCGTATCCCACTTTGAGAAACACTGGTCTACAGGCAATGAAACAGTCGCAACTCACAAAAATTGTATGTAATCCTTCACGTTGGGGAGGTGGTAAAGATTTCTCATAATAGATCGCTAAAAAAATCAAATATGGCCATACCAATTATTTTTCTGAAATTTCTGTAATCGTTACGCGAATGCTGGGATGGCCCCTTCTGTTCTTCGAATAAAGTGCGTCATAAATAGATTAAAACTGCATGCATAAGTGCAAAGGTTGAAAGATCGTAGCTTTTGCATTAGTCTCCTAGAACAGTCAGTATTTGATGACCATGCTTGTCTGGAGGATCTGAAGACAAAAAAGGTTTTTTCGTTGTTTTTTTTATTATTTTTTTATTATTATTATTTTTTTTTTTTTTGCTTGGACTGTACATCTCAATGGCCTCAAGTACGATCTTAACTGAGGAAAGATTTTAAATGTCTGCAAACCGTGGTAGCTATGGGCGAATCTGATTTTCTATTTTTCTGATGCACGTTTTGAGGTATAAACAGGAAACCAACACAGCATTCTACAAGGAAACTGCTGAAAACTGCTGAAAATTGCTGAAAACTGCTGAAAACTGCTTTTTTTTTTTTTTTTTTTTTTTTTTTTTTTTACTATGTCACACCTTATGGTGGAGGGACAGAGTCAACAAAGTATTTTATCGTGTGACAATGTGGGAGGGAGAGTCATTAGCACATGTATAATTTTGTATCACATTTTGGCACGCAACGGCCGCGCTGTGGTGTCGCTTGTGGGCCGCCAGTGATATACACGAAAAGCAAATACCGCTTTTTAGGCTTTGACAAAATATTACTTCCCCATATTTATTTAAACGATCGTGTGGCATTTGTGATCTATATTTTTCATCATACAGCCACTAACCAAAATGTAATGGGAATATTTGGTCTAATTATATTTGGTTTAATTATGTAATTTAGAATCGAACGATGTTAAGTTGAACGGAGGCGGTGCGGTCGCATAGCGAGCCACACGCGCTGAGCCAGGAGTCACGTTTTGCTATCTCAAGCGGTTTGCACTTTTCACAGAGTAGACTTTGACCCGAACAATAACCGAGAGTGGTCTAGAATGTTCGAATGAGTAATATAAGGCGAGCGCGAGGTGCGTTCCTCCTTCAGAGTGACGGATCGAGAGTCTGCACGTCACTATGTCAATCAATGGATAGGTAATAGTCTCTCTCTCTCTCCAATAGTCTGGTCTCGCGTTAGAGTCGGTATGATACAACATCTGGCGGGATCTTCGAGTAGTCGTTGCAGTACTTGTGAGTATGTTGTTCCACCATCTAGACATTCTGCCGAAGATGTAAGTTGATAGGAAGAGTACGAGAATAGCCTCGCAGTCGGCCTGTAATGGATGAACTGTATTCTGTCAACATTTGATAATAAATAGTATTGTACAGCAGTTAGGCCGTGTTCTCACTGGTAGAGTAAAGAGAACCTACTGTCTGTCATGATCAGCCTAACTTGTCCTACCAGCATGTGTACGACATGGGTCTATGGCCTGCAAACCATAGTGGTGTCACCTCCTGACAATAGACAATAGCTAATAGCCTTACAGCTGAGTTGGAGTGCGGAGCCGAGGTCACCAGAGGTCAACCAGCTCAACTGCAATAAGGTTGGTAGCCGAAGCAGCAATCATACTCTCCGCCGGTTCCACATAACGCCCACAGTATAAATAATACTCCACTCGGAATTCTGATAA
Organism: Vandiemenella viatica; assembly: GCA_031002005.1. NCBI lineage: Eukaryota > Metazoa > Arthropoda > Insecta > Orthoptera > Morabidae > Vandiemenella > Vandiemenella viatica. The sequence goes on from CM061920.1 coordinate 170,438,002, forward strand.
GTACGGCTGTAAGTCACTGTTCCATTGGGTGACTTTAGGTCGCTACAAAAACAAGCATAACATGAGACACAACAAGAAAGAGGTTTTGTCCGCCACGAAGATTCGTCTTCAATGAACTACAGCTAGACGTGACAGGGAAGTTCTTTGATAGACGATGACGATGCTATATGGTTACATGAAGAAGGTGCTGACACATCGAATGTTCCTAAAATTATCCAAATCGAGAACTAAGTGACCTCTATGAATAATACCAAAAGAATAGGCTCAAAGACCATGGACACAAGATTATTAAATCGTTTTATTCTTTTGATTTGTTATGTTTTGTCAGTTTTCTAAACTGTTTGATTTGTTGTTGATTTTATGAAAAAAATTGTTTTAAATAGAAATATATAAATAATTTTGGAACTGTTGTTTTCATTTAATAATTTCTAGATTTAAAATTGTAAAATATGTGACGTCACAACAGGGGAGGTGGGCCACATAAATGTGACCACCTATGACAAGGAGAGGGGGAAGCTCCAAAATTCTTGAAATTCGTGTAATGTAATTTATGTATGGCCCCTAGTTTAGAGGGTATCTACAGAGTCCAACATACCTCATAAGCTATATCACAGGCATTTTTCTGAAAAGGGTTTACATCACTCAAAGTTTCTTTTAAATTTGTTACAGATAAGGACGACAATATTGCAGAAAGCGCAATGTGTGTGCTAATATGTTGAATCTCATAACTCACCAATAACTGATCACAAATTTCGCTGAATGGAAGAGTTCCTCCACCCAAATCCTCCATAAGTAATTGGAACATGAAATTTCTAGAGACCGGTTCTGTAATGGACTTGCCACGGAGTGTTTCTCAAGATACTGACGACAAAGTGTAAGTTGCATTGCAACACAGCGCTCAGAAATCCGTCCGTCATGCTTCACGGGAAATTGATGTCCGAAATCAACCATTCATAAGGTCCTCCATAAGCGGCTACATCTTCAGGTCTATAAATTGTAACTTACGCCAGCTTTACAGGCAAATTACCTTCCTACACGTGCTGAATTTGCTTCTTCTGTGCTATTCTCTATCGAAGACGATAATGGGTACCTGGTGATGTTCTCTGATGAAGCTCCTTTCTTTGTCTTTATATAGGTTAATCACCATACCTGAGGATGTGTTGTTCTGAAAATCCATACATCAACCACGAACATGTTAGAGGTAGCCTCAAAAAGAACCTTTGAAGTGTCCTTATGACCGATACAGTAATGGAAGTTTTCATTGCTGAGAAGACAATTACAGATGCCATTTACTTCGAAAGGATCCATCAGTATCTTCATCCTCTAGTGATAGACCTGAACCCAACCATAATGTTCTAATAAAACCTCGCACCTGCTCATTGATCTGGCGATGTTATAGGGCTTCTGAATAGACATTCCCCTTGGTAAATTGATTGGTTGTGATGGGTCAGTCACTTGGCCATCTCGCTTATCTCATTTTCCGCCTTCGATTTTTTCTTGTGGGTATACATTGATGATCGTGTCTTCCAAATCTTTGTTCCACGTTTTTCCACATTTCGTATGCGGATAGTTGCAGTTGCGAAATCGCTGTAGCAAGTGTGGTTGGAGCTGGAATATCGTCTCGACATCCTGAGGGTTACTGTAGGTACTCATGTGGAAATAGAGAAAATGTATAGAAAACCTTGAAAGATATTGAAAAAAAAATCGATCTCCTATATTTTACGCGGAATGTTTTATTGTAATAGTAGCAGGATTTTGTGGACATCTTGTATATAACTCTACTACTTGTTATTTGATACAACCATGTGTTAACAAGTAACCGATCAATTTTAATGGAAATAAAATCATTGCAAATTAGACTTCATCGAAATAAAGTTACCTATGTGCTTCAAAGTCATTTTCCAAAATGTCATTCTTTAACCAATTTGAAACATTGATGGGTGACAGATCGTGCCTGGTACCAGTAGTAAGTGTTTGTTTCTGTCAACAATAATATGAATTTCTGTACTTGTAGTTACTACTGTTATAAAACGATAACAAAAATCGCCAAGCGATAGTATCATGCTGCTCCTGCAGAAGCATTTTTGCTGACTCTTACAACTCTTCTCAATAACTTTTTTAACAACAGATTAAAATTATAAAAAGTATTAAAGTACTGACTCCAAATTCTCTCGGCTTTGACTTCATATACTGGCGTTTTCTGGCAAAGTTGATGTTGATTCACCTGTACCGTCTTTTTAGTCGATCAATGAGAAACGCGTGTATCAAGTTTCATCAAATTCGCACCAGCCATTTCCGTAATTAAACCAAAAGTCTATTCACGAGCTCGAAGCACAGAAAACGGAGGCTGAATGCTATGGTGCAAAATGTCATTCTCGTTCAGGTTGCATTTTAACCTAAAAACAACATCGTTATTAATGCTGCTCGAAAATGCAAACATAATCTACACGTGCATTAATACATAACATATATATAAATCTGTATCTGCAATTACAGATTTTGGAGAGGCTAACGCTCTGAAAACTTGAGGTCTAAGTAAAAATCTGATATACGTCTTAAAACGCTACGTCCTCTGACGCTGGCGCAGAAAATTTGTTCTGAATTTCAGTTTTTTTCTAGGAAGAATCTGGCATAACCCGAAAATTACTCAATCCATTTTAAAGGCGTTTGCGTAGCTTAAAAGTAAGATTATAACTTTCAATCTAATGTATGTCTCATTATGCTGCGTCATCCGTCTTGCAGCTCAAAACTAAAATCTGTTCAACAAATTAAACCTTTTTACATACCGGAAAAGCATCTCCAAAACACTTTAAAAAACGAAATAGGCGAAGTTCAAGAAAAGAACCTTAATATTTTAGCGATGTGTGTAAGTTTATTCCAGGAATGTTGTATGCAACAACTAGTTGGTATTGAATGTTTGCTGTTTCTGATGAAAAGTTGGGAATTTCATTTATTGCCCCTTTTTGATAATCCCTGGTAAATGAACTGCACTGTTTAATACTATTCTTGTCCATGCTGAGATCGTAGCTCCTTTTGTAAAGGCCTGAAGCCGATCGCAGACGTGGCATTTACGTGCAGTTGTCAGTGCTTTTCGTAAATAATATGTTCTTAAGAGGTTGCCATCTCGAAGTCTCTTAGTTGACGGAGCATTCAGCTTGTATCTAGTGGAATTTTCGGCGTTAACCTTATAGTGTGAGACACAAAGACCTTTGGTTATCTCCAGTACAAGTGGGTAGTGTAGGTGATTGCCAGAGTTTCTTTAACAACTTGGTGTTACAAGAATGCATATTAGTTGGTCATTAAGAATGTATATGAAGATATTATAATATTAGAGTAATTCCATACGTTACAACTTGCTGACAGGAATGTATAATAATTACACCTTTCATTTCCATTACATTGACTGAATTTCTCGTAAGTGGATCAGATCAGCTACATTCCTAAAGCTGCTTGGCAATTTTGCTTGTAACTTCAATTCTCGGGGCAGGATTAGGACGAAAGATCAGAAATTAAGAAAATTATCGAACATGTTTAGATGGACAATCCTTCAAATCTTTAAATGTTGTTCGAATCGATTCGTTTGGTTGTATTAGCACAACTAGAATAATAACTCACTGCTCGTCCAGGTAGGGAGTGATGGTGACGTCTATAGCTGTGGGCAGGCTCTCTCCAGGCAGCCTGGTGTAGGCGTCCGCACGAGGTGTGGGCGCCCTCGCTCTCCTAGGAAGAGCGCTC
>CM061920.1:170442736-170553885 GCA_031002005.1 Vandiemenella viatica
AAGGCTTTAGGGAGATGGTATTGACCTCGGAATACAGTGACCTGGTATTTATAGCTGCTTGGAAGAATACTAGTACGTGCAAGAAGGCAAGAAGTGAATTTTTTGTTTACTGCGCAATCGCAATAACTACTTTTTGTAGCGGATGTAACATTCCACTAGTTGAGCAAAAATCCTGTGCTTTGTAAATTACATAAATTCACAATATTGGTAGGACACGCTGAGATAATTAAATATTGGCGGAATAATATTAGGAGCACTATGCGAAAGAAAAGTGATGACAACATTAAATATATCACTTGATTTCATGGATAACGGTGTGTGAAAAACCTCTTTTATACTCCATAAGACCCGAATTGTACCTTCTGTCCCTGCTTGGGATGTAGGAAACTAATGGGACATGGCTTTCATGGAAGAATCTATGTCTAACCATTCAATAATACGATTTCCACAGATGATAATACGATAAAAATACATTTTAATGCTGAATGTAAGGTATTTAGGTGGTAAAATTAATAACAATAGAGTAATAACAACTCGAAATATGAATAAAATGTGTAAAAATGGTAGTCGAGTGTCCTCACAACGAAACAGTGTCTTAGAGTTATGATTACAACCTTTGATACAAAATGGCGTAATAGCGAAACAAAGATGAGTAAAGATTAAGAAGCGTTACGTTATGATGATGCAATATTGCATAATAATAAATCAATTAATGCTCAAGAGTAGTAGTAAGGATATGTACGTTTGGTATTAAATAGGTCACGCGCCCCGCCCCCCCTGCGGCCGCTTCCCCTATAATTAGGCGCCACCGCCCTGTAATTATCTACCTGGCTGCCCCACCCCCTCCCCTCCCCTTCCCTCCTTGTAACCTGACACCATCCCGCTGACCTTGAAACCTGCAGGTGTTCCTTCCGTGTAACCTGATACGCTACCGCCGACCTTGAATTCGAAACCCCTCGCGGCCGCTTCCCCTATAATTAGGCGCCCGGCCGACTGTGCGGCGTCTGGCCTATAATTATCTACCTGGCTCTTTGTAGGTCACGCGCCCCGACGGCACCGCTTACTGTCATTATCTACCTGGCTGCCGGAGCTCTTTGTAGGTCACCCGCCCCGCCCCTGCAGACACGACGGCGCCGAGGCAGGACACGCGTACGCACACGCGTCGTCCCCTCCAAGTCCAAAATGGAGTTACGTGGTTTATGGACGCACCCTTAGCATAACAAATTTTCAGCTCCCCCTCTACTTGCCACGCATTCGGGAGGACGTGAGTTCGTATTCCCCGTCCTACCATCGAATTATTATTATTATTAAATACAATGAGAGACGAAGAAGGGGGAGAGAGAAACTTGGTGCTGGCCCATTCAGTCTTACTCTTCCGAACATGCGATCTTAAAATACTAATTATTCGCTAATTCATCGTAACTACTGAGATAATTAGCATTTTTTCGTAAAGTGCGGTCAACGGTACAAAACCCCCGTCGGTTTAATAAAGCGGGAAGGAATTCTGCATGTTGAAGAAGGGAAATGGCGAAACCTGGTGTCGGCCCATTCAGGCCTAATCTTCCGAAAGATACCAAAAGGTTTAACGTCCCCCTTCAAAGGTAGTTTACTAGAATTCGGCGAGTTTAGTTTTGCGCGAGAAGGAATTCGGCCATAGCCTTTTGAAGGAAGCATCATGGCATTCACCTGGAGTGATTTCAGGAAACCATGGAAAACCCAAATCTGGATGCACGGATGGGGATTCGAACCCTCGTCCCCCGAATGCGCGGCCAGAACGTTAACCGTTCACCTACATTATGGGCGGTTGTCTCGCCATAGACATTAGCTAAATGTTCAGCTGACTAAATTTGCATTTTCTCTTCTGAAGAGCTGGACTTAATAAATTTTATATTTGGAAAACTAAATTTTCCGTTCGTCGGAGTGTCAAGAATGTTTGCACTTGGCTTTTATAATGCCACGTTTAGTTGTTGTCGTATCCATGTTTATACACAGAATCTTTGACATTTTTATTTCCTTGGTCAGTTGTTGAAGGGACTAATAAAATACGCAGATTTTTACTATTTACATAATATTTAAGCAAAAGAGAGTTAATTCGCTATATACCTGAATTATTTTTGCATTAAACTGAAGCTACATCAACTAGAAGGATGCAATATGGAGCAAATTTACAGCAGCATCCTTCAGAATTCAGGGCCCGAACTTCATCATCGTCCAGTAGCGTTGCAATATCGGGAGAAACATGAGGCTTAAGGTTGCAAGCGCACAGATGATTAAAACTAACTTCTAGAAAGCTAATGGAGTGACATTTCTTGAATTCACGCAGCACTAGACTTCTGGGATTTGAAATGTGGTGCTACAGAAGAATGCTGAAAATTAAGTGGACAGACAAAGTAAGAAATGAATTAGCTTTGGAAATGATGGGTGAGGAAAGAAGTTTGTGGAAGAAGCTTACAGAAGGAAGAGACAGGCTTGTAGGTCATATTTTGAGACATGCTGGAATAGTTAATTTGCTGGTGGAGGGAACAGTCGAAGGTAAGAACTGTAGAGGAAGAAAGGGATTAGAATATATGAAGCAGATAATTGAGGACGTGGGTTGTAGGGGATATGTAGAGATGAAGAGGTTAACACTAGATAGGAAGGGATGAAGGATTACATCAAACCAGTCGAAAGACTAATAACAGCAAAAAAAATAAATTATTCTGATCATTAACTGAAGCTGGTTATCGCTTTCTCAAAATGATTGATCTTAATATTTCGTTGAACGCGATACGTGGAGAAACTTTAGCTATATGAATTGTTTCCGAATTTACATCGTGAGACAACAGAATACACATATCACAGTGTTTTATTAGTGAGCTATGCTTCTAGTAGAACAATGTTATCTAGTAAAAGAAACAATAAGCCTCAAAAAAAAAAGAAGGAAAAACCACTAAAATAGATCTTGTCTGAAGTATAAACAAACCTGGTTTTGAGTTTAGACCAATCAGCTCTCTTTCGATGATAAACGGTTTCAACAAGTCCAAGTCAGTTTGTTGGAAACAAAACCTTAAAATTCTACTTCGGTTATGATCGTTCGACAATTTAATAGTTTTACTTGAAATTTATACCAAGCGTCTTGCATTTATACGCCTTCAAATTCTACATTATCACTGAAATTTCATTTACTGGCTATTAAGAAGGCATCTGCATTGATAGAGGAAGGTTATAATGACACAGTTTTGCAGTTATAACCGGTAGGGTTAGAAGATATTAGAGTATAAACCGATTAATGGTATGTTTTCGAAGAACAAAGCTGAAGTATAGTTTCAGAGCAAATAAAATCTCTTGCCGTGATGGGATTCAAAGCGAAAACATTACTATTCCATCTTATTCTTCCAACTACCATTCAGTGTGTTAAAAAATGCTGTCTTGCCAATATAGTTACTAAGGTTGATTCTTTCTTACAAACTACAAAAGACGCAAATATGTACTACACACCAGTGGATAGAGGAAGGTTTAAAGTTTGTAATTCCTACCTGTTAGTTCCATCGGCTACCGCTAACAGCGCTGCTGTCTGTTACGTGGATATGGCCACGGTAGAAGTCGTTTTGTGCGCTACGTTATGCAAAAAGTAAATCCATTATTGATGTGTAGCGTGCATTCCGTCGTAAGTTCAATGAAGTGTCTCATCGTCATAAACAGATTTACGATTGGAATAACGAATTCGTAGAAGATCGGTGCACAAGCAAAGGGAAAACCACTGGTCGTCCTCGAATGTCAAATGAAAATGTTTAGCTTATCCAAAGTGCTTTCGAAGAGATTTCTCAGAAACCCAACAAATGCTGAATGTTTAAAGTAAAACGTTGAAACTTCCTCTTTCCAGTAATGTGTGACATGTATTTGTATATTTCATAGTTTGCAAGAAATAAACATTCAAAATCTGCTCCTGTCTAGAACTTTATTGGGACTGAACTATAGTATCGGCGGTGGAAGCGGCAACGGGGAACTACATTGGGAGCCATGGAGCGGAGTTCGCCGCCCAATAGGAAATTGGTGTACGAAATGACGACTTGCAGACTTACAATATAAAAAATTCAGGTGACCGGAAGGTTTCGGCTTCCATAAATATTAAAAACCCCGACTGTGCAAGGGTAGCGCACATGCTTTGCGTTGCAAGGGTCACCGGTTTGAGACTAGCCTGGGGCCTGAATGGTTTGATCAAATGTTTGACAGCGAAAAGTGTCGGACGACACATAGTTTTCTTTTTAATATTACATCAACAGTCTCGAATTTAAGAAAATTGTCGAAATCATGTGGATCTGAAACAAGCATAGAGGTTGGCGGTCCACATAGCTAACTCTGGGTGTGACAATGCAGCATGGAGTAAACTGGTGGCAAAAAAATATTCTTGGCTTAAGAAGGTTTTAAAATAGACTACAAGCCACATTTTAAAAGGAATATTGCAACTGTAAGTAGGAATGTAAACCGTTTTACTGCGTAAATCTCGGAGTCTAACCGTCATGCCTGCAAAACTTTTCTGACTTGGAGCTTAACTTTTTTCATGAAACTATAAAATTTTATGAAACAGGCGATATGCCTCAGTACTTAGGTTCTTGATTTCTAGCGCTGAGATACCAGCACTAAACACTGGCGACAGATAATGGAGTTACCGAAGTTCTAATAACTGATCTTCAAATCCTTAGCCAGGAGCGTAGCAAGTTTAAGGTCCCATATCTGATCTTCACTCTTTAAGTAGCTGGCAGTCAAACGCGTGAAAAATTACATCACCTTACACTGATTTCAAAATGCCTACAGTCGCAATACAGAAATTCACCGAAGACAGCATCCACTAAGTTCTAGATCATGTTAGATCATTCATAAATTTTTTCGTCAGTGCCAGTATACGAGTCTGTTTCGTAGACTAAATGGATCTCGTGTACAACCTCCAAAGGGCACATGTGAATAGTTCTTATCCCGACACATGCGAAAAATGCGGTACAGACCAAAGTTAGTTGGAAAAATGGAAGAATGCATACTTTCTGCAGAAACAGCGGTAACAGATGCATAGCATATTGTCGTATCTAAAAGTTGTCACGAACTGCACCACTCAAGAACAAGCTAGGAAAGGTGCCAAGCACAAACTTCGAAAGTATATATCTTTTAGGACTTACAGAATATTGACAACTTATACATGCACACACCAGTGTCAAGGATCATGAAAATATGCTCGGCCTCACAAATATTGACAGATGTTTCGGAATTTCTTGAGTTAACAGTCTGATCCTCATTCTGTTTCTATTTACCGCATACTTTGACAAGGCGTGTTGTGGGCATTCGCCTGCAGTGATTTCAGGAAACTATGGAAAAAATAACTTAAATCTGGATGGTCGCTTCCCGAATGCGATGCCAGAGTGCTATCGCTCGCCCAATAGTCATCGTCAATCCTCTTATGCACCCCACCTCATAAAGTCCCGAAATGTTATGAAAACCGCAAAACATAGTGAATACAGGTAAAAATCGCCAAAATTATGTAATATTCGCTCTACGAAAGAAGTTATAGATTGATATGGTTAGAAGATGATTGAGGATGTATCAGTTTCATTAAGAATTCACCATTCCTCAGTTTAGATGTCCTAAATTACTTTATATGGACACAGTTAGCTTGGCAGGTAGAGTTCCATAGTGAAAAGGTTGTCGGTGTTATGAAGGACGATGCGAATTGCACCTTGATTGTGGAGTTTGCTGGGTTACGGGGCAAAAAGTGTGCATTCTGGCTCGAGACCGACCGAACCTGTAACATTTTTATTTTTTTTTATTTTTGCTGGATACCAGTTAACCAGTGGAGATGCTACATTTTGTGCTTAGGTACATCTCTTGTGGTATAAACTCGTAACCTTTCTCCGGAGCAGAGCCTTCGTGGGTGAATCCTCAAAAATTAGACCATACTTTAGGTATGTTTTCAACCAGAGTGAGAAACATCCACTTCATTCATAAATGGTTACAACAGCTATCCATTCACCCACATGCATAGAAAACCCTAATCCATATGCCTAGATCAGGATTCAAACCGGTATCCTCCTGAATGAGAGGCCAACACTCTCGGTGAAATTATAGGTGACAAAATTATAAGTGTTTGATTTAAAAGTGACATGTTTACAGCGTCAGCTAATCTTCTCCACAATTTGAGTAGCTGTATGGTGCAAATTGAAATCGACGTTTCACGAAATACGTCTTATACCCGTTGCGTTTTACAAAATAGTCTTCATTTATAATGACAGCCTATATACCTCGTGTTGCTAAGTTTCGCTTCACGCACGTTTAAACTAGCATTAGGGGCCATATTGGTGAAATATGGGACAAGCGGTCTTCCACAAACAAGATTTCACAGGATTACACCCACCACCACTCGCCCCGAAAAAGTCCTTTATCAAGTTATTTTTCATGAGTCCTTCATCACTTACTAGTCTTAAGACCCAATCGTAATAGACACCAACACTCGATAAGACATAAATTTTTTCCGGATATAAGTACTACGTATGTGCCACTCTCCATGAATATTATTAAAAGTGTGAAAATGTGCAAAATAGATAAAAAAAATTAATCAAAACTGACCAGTCAGAGAAATAGAACAAAGTATCGAGCATTACAGGGAGCAAGAGAGAAGCATAATTTCGTGAAAAATATACAGTTTCAGTAAGAAGAATGAAAATCCTATAACTTACCTTAAATTTCATAAAAATCGGTAAAAATGATTAAAATACATAAAATATTGCCAAAATTACGTAATTTCCTTCCAAAACAAGATGTCGTTGGTTGACATGACAATTACACCTGCGTGCACCACAGAGTGCAGTGCACAACTATATGAAGTGTTTTTCATTACTACAACTGGCTACAGAAAAGTGTCATATATGTACAAAAAAAATGTATGTTTCGGCTGTAGCAACAGTTCTCAGAGAAACCTGCACGGCCACCTCCACCACACACATCACATTACCGTCAGGGGAGTGCAAACGATGAAAACTACAGATGTTATCGATCAAAGGGCCAAAGGTTAGGAAAACTATGTGATGAGTATTCACAACGCATACAATCTTCCAATCATGATAGGGTGAGCAAAGGATGAAAGCAAAATATGTGTGCATCACAGAACTCAATGAATTCGATCAAAGGTGCTGACATAACGTATCAGCGACACAAGTCATTACAAAAACCACTATCATGAAGGTGGGATAAGTTAGCGTAAGTTCAGGTTAATTCCTATTTTTCATAAATTGGGAGTGCATGTGACACGATTGGCGTGCTCTTCTTTGAATTTGCAATATGAATGAAATTTGTAAAAAAGGTCTCAAAAAGTGTGCGAGGGCGATTTCTAGGGGGGGGAGGGGGCGTCTCACGGACCTGATCTTACAAGACGGGGGAGGGGGGGGGGTGTCAGAAAATCCTGAAAAATACCTCACGAAATTTAAATTATGGATGCAACAGACGAAACTCTGCAACTGGCATTTTCGTCCGGTTACTACGCGGTGAAGAGCGTGAGCATTTAAAATGCAGTGTTCGAGAATGCGGAAAAAGAACTTTTTAAACCACTTTATAGTGAAAATATAGTGTGAATTGATTCTCGCGTATCTGTTGGTCTCATCAGCAATAGGATATCATATGATATTCCGTTAGAAATATCAGGAAAAATGACAAACTGCTGGAATGTTAACGTAATCCACACTTGTGTCCTGCAGCTTAATCGACAAGCACATACTGTTCAAACGCGTCACTAAAGCATTCTCTTTTCAACACATTTCGCTCGCACAATCTGTAGCTTCAAACTCTGAAAAATGGTCATTTTCCACTAGCTGATGTATACAGCATAGGAAAATTACATCGAGATCCTGTCGAAGGGTTATCACTGTCATCCATATCAAAGTGATCATATTCACTGTCGCTTCCATTAAGAATCTCCATGATTTCTTCCGCGGTACAAACACGACGGCGTATTCGGGAGGACGATGCTTTGAATCCCCGTCCAGGCATCCAGATTTGGGTTTCCATGGTTTCCCCAAAATACTCCAGGTGAATGCCGGAATGTTTCCTTCAAAAGGCCATAGCCGAATTCCTTCCCATTCCTTGCCCCCCAATCTTTACCATCTCTAAAGTCCTCGCTGTTAAGAGACGTTAAGCAGTTAAAAAAAATAATGACTGTATGCCATTTTCTCAGCGAAAACTAAAAGGAAAGAGCAACACAAATTAGATCGCAGCTGCCAATCCTCAAGGGCCGAATGAGGAAAACAACTAACCACCCTGGGTGGAAATATGGCTTCATAGCCAGGCCGCTAAGAGGCTAGCGTGTTAACACGTCTGGAGTACAGACAGGGCGGCGAGGCGGCGCGTGTATACACGTCTGGAGCAGAGACAGAGTGGCAAGGCGGCGCGTGTATACACGTCTGGAGCACCTGGGCGCAGTAGTAGCCTCGCGCGTTAACGCGTCTACAGCAGTCAAAGGGTTAAACTTGCTACGCTCCTGGCTAAGGATTTGAAGATCAGTTATTAGAACTTCGGTAACTCCATTATCTGTCGCCAGTATTTAGTGCTGGTATCTCAGCGCTAGAAATCAAGAACCTAAGTACTGAGGCATATCGCCTGTTTCATAAAATTTTATAGTTTCATGAAAAAAGTTAAGCTCCAAGTCAGAAAAGTTTTGCAGGCATGACGGTTAGACTCCGAGATTTACGCAGCAAACCGGTTTACATTCCTACTTACAGTTGCAATATTCCTTTTAAAATGTGGCTTGTAGTCTATTTTAAAACCTTCTTAAGCCAAGAATATTTTTTTGCCACCAGTTTACTCCATGCTGCATTGTCACACTCAGAGTTAGCTATGTGGACCGCCAACCTCTATGCTTGTTTCAGATCCACATGATTTCGACAATTTTCTTAAATTCGAGACTGTTGATGTAATATTAAAAAGAAAACTATGTGTCGTCCGACACTTTTCGCTGTCAAACATTTGATCAAACCATTCAGGCCCCAGGCTAGTCTCAAACCGGTGACCCTTGCAACGCAAAGCATGTGCGCTACCCTTGCACAGTCGGGGTTTTTAATATTTATGGAAGCCGAAACCTTCCGGTCACCTGAATTTTTTTATATTGTAAGTCTGCAAGTCGTCATTTCGTACACCAATTTCCTATTGGGCGGCGAACTCCGCTCCATGGCTCCCAATGTAGTTCCCCGTTGCCGCTTCCACCGCCGATACTATAGTTCAGTCCCAATAAAGTTCTAGACAGGAGCAGATTTTGAATGTTTATTTCTTGCAAACTATGAAATATACAAATACATGTCACACATTACTGGAAAGAGGAAGTTTCAACGTTTTACTTTAAACATTCAGCATTTGTTGGGTTTCTGAGAAATCTCTTCGAAAGCACTTTGGATAAGCTAAACATTTTCATTTGACATTCGAGGACGACCAGTGGTTTTCCCTTTGCTTATGCACCGATCTTCTACGAATTCGTTATTCCAATCGTAAATCTGTTTATGACGATGAGACACTTCATTGAACTTACGACGGAATGCACGCTACACATCAATAATGGATTTACTTTTTGCATAACGTAGCGCACAAAACGACTTCTACCGTGGCCATATCCACGTAACAGACAGCAGCGCTGTTAGCGGTAGCCGATGGAACTAACAGGTAGGAATTACAAACTTTAAACCTTCCTCTATCCACTGGTGTGTAGTACATATTTGCGTCTTTTGTAGTTTGTAAGAAAGAATCAACCTTAGTAACTATATTGGCAAGACAGCATTTTTTAACACACTGAATGGTAGTTGGAAGAATAAGATGGAATAGTAATGTTTTCGCTTTGAATCCCATCACGGCAAGAGATTTTATTTGCTCTGAAACTATACTTCAGCTTTGTTCTTCGAAAACATACCATTAATCGGTTTATACTCTAATATCTTCTAACCCTACCGGTTATAACTGCAAAACTGTGTCATTATAACCTTCCTCTATCAATGCAGATGCCTTCTTAATAGCCAGTAAATGAAATTTCAGTGATAATGTAGAATTTGAAGGCGTATAAATGCAAGACGCTTGGTATAAATTTCAAGTAAAACTATTAAATTGTAGAACGATCATAACCGAAGTAGAATTTTAAGGTTTTGTTTCCAACAAACTGACTTGGACTTGTTGAAACCGTTTATCATCGAAAGAGAGCTGATTGGTCTAAACTCAAAACCAGGTTTGTTTATACTTCAGACAAGATCTATTTTAGTGGTTTTTCCTTCTTTTCTTTTTTTGAGGCTTATTGTTTCTTTTACTAGATAACATTGTTCTACTAGAAGCATAGCTCACTAATAAAACACTGTGATATGTGTATTCTGTTGTCTCACGATGTAAATTCGGAAACAATTCATATAGCTAAAGTTTCTCCACGTATCGCGTTCAACGAAATATTAAGATCAATCATTTTGAGAAAGCGATAACCAGCTTCAGTTAATGATCAGAATAATTTATTTTTTTTGCTGTTATTAGTCTTTCGACTGGTTTGATGTAATCCTTCATCCCTTCCTATCTAGTGTTAACCTCTTCATCTCTACATATCCCCTACAACCCACGTCCTCAATTATCTGCTTCATATATTCTAATCCCTTTCTTCCTCTACAGTTCTTACCTTCGACTGTTCCCTCCACCAGCAAATTAACTATTCCAGCATGTCTCAAAATATGACCTACAAGCCTGTCTCTTCCTTCTGTAAGCTTCTTCCACAAACTTCTTTCCTCACCCATCATTTCCAAAGCTAATTCATTTCTTACTTTGTCTGTCCACTTAATTTTCAGCATTCTTCTGTAGCACCACATTTCAAATCCCAGAAGTCTAGTGCTGCGTGAATTCAAGAAATGTCACTCCATTAGCTTTCTAGAAGTTAGTTTTAATCATCTGTGCGCTTGCAACCTTAAGCCTCATGTTTCTCCCGATATTGCAACGCTACTGGACGATGATGAAGTTCGGGCCCTGAATTCTGAAGGATGCTGCTGTAAATTTGCTCCATATTGCATCCTTCTAGTTGATGTAGCTTCAGTTTAATGCAAAAATAATTCAGGTATATAGCGAATTAACTCTCTTTTGCTTAAATATTATGTAAATAGTAAAAATCTGCGTATTTTATTAGTCCCTTCAACAACTGACCAAGGAAATAAAAATGTCAAAGATTCTGTGTATAAACATGGATACGACAACAACTAAACGTGGCATTATAAAAGCCAAGTGCAAACATTCTTGACACTCCGACGAACGGAAAATTTAGTTTTCCAAATATAAAATTTATTAAGTCCAGCTCTTCAGAAGAGAAAATGCAAATTTAGTCAGCTGAACATTTAGCTAATGTCTATGGCGAGACAACCGCCCATAATGTAGGTGAACGGTTAACGTTCTGGCCGCGCATTCGGGGGACGAGGGTTCGAATCCCCATCCGTGCATCCAGATTTGGGTTTTCCATGGTTTCCTGAAATCACTCCAGGTGAATGCCATGATGCTTCCTTCAAAAGGCTATGGCCGAATTCCTTCTCGCGCAAAACTAAACTCGCCGAATTCTAGTAAACTACCTTTGAAGGGGGACGTTAAACCTTTTGGTATCTTTCGGAAGATTAGGCCTGAATGGGCCGACACCAGGTTTCGCCATTTCCCTTCTTCAACATGCAGAATTCCTTCCCGCTTTATTAAACCGACGGGGGTTTTGTACCGTTGACCGCACTTTACGAAAAAATGCTAATTATCTCAGTAGTTACGATGAATTAGCGAATAATTAGTATTTTAAGATCGCATGTTCGGAAGAGTAAGACTGAATGGGCCAGCACCAAGTTTCTCTCTCCCCCTTCTTCGTCTCTCATTGTATTTAATAATAATAATAATTCGATGGTAGGACGGGGAATACGAACTCACGTCCTCCCGAATGCGTGGCAAGTAGAGGGGGAGCTGAAAATTTGTTATGCTAAGGGTGCGTCCATAAACCACGTAACTCCATTTTGGACTTGGAGGGGACGACGCGTGTGCGTACGCGTGTCCTGCCTCGGCGCCGTCGTGTCTGCAGGGGCGGGGCGGGTGACCTACAAAGAGCTCCGGCAGCCAGGTAGATAATGACAGTAAGCGGTGCCGTCGGGGCGCGTGACCTACAAAGAGCCAGGTAGATAATTATAGGCCAGACGCCGCACAGTCGGCCGGGCGCCTAATTATAGGGGAAGCGGCCGCGAGGGGTTTCGAATTCAAGGTCGGCGGTAGCGTATCAGGTTACACGGAAGGAACACCTGCAGGTTTCAAGGTCAGCGGGATGGTGTCAGGTTACAAGGAGGGAAGGGGAGGGGAGGGGGTGGGGCAGCCAGGTAGATAATTACAGGGCGGTGGCGCCTAATTATAGGGGAAGCGGCCCGTGATGTGATGTACGCTACTACGATCCGCTGTTCACATTACATGAAAACTATAGGTCCCCTTTACTCGATATAATGACCCGAAAGTCGATTTTAGGGGGGGGGGGTTTCGTCGAAAAGTGTGGATGTAACCAGCTTTGGAAGGGTGAGATCTCGCACCGGATCTCACCACAGGAGGGAATCCGGAAATCCGGAAAAACACCTCACGTAATTTATGCCCCCTATTGTAGCTACGATAGAGATGCATACGTAGCAAATCGAAACACTGTTACTTGGACGAAGAACTAACCTTTGGGGTCTCCGGTCAATAATGCCATACGCATTTACTTTTACCATCACGGTGCCGTCACCAGATGATCGAACAAGCTAAATGGTAAACGGTAATTATTGTTAGGGGGCCTTAAATGGTAAATTGGGATCAAAGTTTCTCATTAAAAATTATAAACATTATAAACTGATCAGGTTGACGTAGAATAATATACAATGAAAATATGACTTTTATAATGAATTTATTTCGGAAACACATTTATATAAATCAACACGAGTCATTGGTCTGTGGGTGCCACAACGAGAATTAACATACAACCTACGACAATTAATTTAAGCCTAGAGGAATAGCAAACACTGATTCTGCAGGCTTACTGTCTTTACTTTGATAAGGTTCACGAGACAAGTCGTTATTAATGACGCTTGGGGGCTGAGAACCTTAAAGGCGGTAGAGCAAGAGACTATCTGAAACACTGGACTCGTCGAATTATTCAAACACTATCACGAAGACAGTCGTGGGCCGCTTTGCTGGGTTCCGAAGAGTTAGTAGCCAAACGATGCGGTGGCAATTGCGGATCACATTACCCGTCCTTAGAGAGCGTCGCGTCGTGACGTAGACCTCGGCGTCGGGATGATGTCAGGCAGGGTGCACGGCGGGTGGACGCAGGTGTTGATGCGCGGTCACGGCTGTGGACGCGGATCCACCTCGGCCTAGCGGCGCCCACGAACACCTTCACATCCCACAGTCCCGGAACCGAATGTATCCACCACTCTCTTTCCGAAGCTTCTCATCCGCAGAAAAAAAAAACCCGCATTCTTAGTTCGGCTCCTAATTGGTCTCACCCTATTGCCGCCCTGCCTTCAAATTAACCGGCTATTAATGTCCCTTATCAGCTGAACTCCAGGACAAAACCGCTCTCCACTGACCACTCTGTCTGTGGTGGAAGTCTAACAACCACTTCGGCTTACATGGTACGAAAAGCGGCTTTGTCGTATAGCTTGCGACTGAGTGGTTACATGCTCGAGGTTCCTTCTCTCAAATTATGGGTTTGATCTTTTTCTTCATCTCTGAAATTTTGTATTATAATCTCTGAAACTCCCTATAGTTTATTAGGTAGACTAGCGTAAGGCCCATTACATGAGAAGCGTGAGTTTCTATCGAAAATTTTGAAAGCACATACCAATAATTACTTTATAAGTTGTGATAAGAAACCCTTTCTACACTTGCAATGAGAAAATGAATATCACAGCTCTGCATGGCGTTATAATGTTTTTTTTTCCTTTTTTCTTCCTGATCTCAGGTTTTTTCTACTACTTACAATTACTTCAATAAAGCCCGCCAAAATTGACGGAATTCGTAGTGAAAACGAATCTGGGGAAAGAATAATTTCAGAAACGAATAATGAGTATTTACTAATTTGGTATGTTTCGTAATTGCTTACTTTTCATGTAATTTTTTCTGTTTCTCATCTCAAGTCAAAAAATTCTTAGATTGTGTTGTGACTCGGTTCCTGCTCGAGAGAATAGATCGAAAATATCAGATGCTTTCCTCCTTACGTGAATTTATCTATTTAATCGTCTTTAATAAACAAATAGCAACATGCCAATTTAGAAAAACGCCGTATAGCTCTCTGCCTTGCATTATAATTTTTTATCTCTGCCCTTCGTTTTTGTGTGCAGTTACTGCCTCAACAGACACTTGTCTTTAGCTGGCATCGCATTTACACTAACAACTAACAATTTTAAGGGAAAATAATATATAGGTTGGAAAGTGTATGATTACCAAGATTAGTGCAAAACAATAATGATGAACATAATTTTAAGACAAGGCAGGCAAATCATTTCCATTCAACTTATAAAAGAAACAGTAAACCACAGAAATCAGTGTTGCACAAAGGATTAAAAATACATAACTAACTAGCTGGTACCCACGACTTCGTTAGTGTTTGTAAAGAATTTGGATTCACAGATACCGACATCTAACCACCATAGTGCACGATGGGAGACTGGATGCTATTACCACACACAAACGCCATTTATCTGCGCTATGTAGTTCAGGCAGTAAAGTAAAATTTACGGACACACATGTCTTTGCTCGAAATACGAAAATATCCTTGATCGGCCACTTTCAACCACCATATCTCCCACACTCCCACAGTTACTGAAATTCGGCCAACGTTGTGATCGAAAGGTGACTTTGTGTTACTACCACACACAAACGCCAGTGATCTGCGATAGATAGTTTTCGCTGAAAAGTGATACACCAAGACACATGCGTCTTTGGCAGAAATATGAAAGTGGCGCAGGTTGACCACTTTCAACCACCATATCTATCTATCTATATATATATATATATATTAGCCATAGGCTATCTTAAATAAAATGCAGTTTCCTGGTTAGACAAGCAGCGCTGTGGTGGCCTCTAGTGTAACTAATACTTCGGGCATTATCGAGACTCGCCGAAGGTTTCCGGGCTATACAGTTTACGTCCAATCTCCAGCTTCGACGTATTTTATTAGAGTGGATGCAGTGCAATTGAGTTCGTATTTAAGTTTTCATATTACGTGCCAGGAACTATCTGAAAAAAAAAGCTAACCATTGTCTACATATTTAACTAAGCAACTGGTAGATTTTAAATTCTAAACTCCCGAATAGCATATCAGTTGAAATGATATCGCAACATTGCGACTGCTCAATCTAATGTTACTGCTCTGGTGTTACCCATCTTATCGAAGTTTCAATTTTCCCACAATTACAAACAATCGGAGACATATATTAAGCACAAAGTCAGACAGATAATCGGAAAAAATCAAGTTCCAAAAGACGTTTCTGATATTTATTTCATGCGTCAGTTCAAGCAGTAGTTGAAACAGTGCTTGTCCTAGTCGCACACATGGAAGAACTCAAAATTCGCCATTGATGAGTACAGACTGGGTGCGCCCACTGGAAATTATTTGAAATCTTAGATTCTCATAACGCTAAAATTTCGTGGATTTTTAAGCAACTTTTAACAGCTCATAGATATTTTGAGGAATTGTGGGTTGAGTTTCAGCTGTTTGAATTTTATAGCCTTCACACTTATAAAGAAACAACTTTAAAATACTAAAAGTATTTAAAAATAAAATTTGATGACTCCAATTGAAAAAGTTTTTCCCAAGAGGAATTCAAGCTATTTTATGTAACGAGATTGGGGAATTTCTTTTCATGTCTTGATGTATCGTGCAGCCAAGGTCACACAGGTATTAGTCGCCTCGTATTACTCTGTTATATTCGTTCGTTCAATCAGATATCTTCAAGGAGCTACTTGAATTGATATCACAATCCGCATCTGATAGCTATTCAAACTCACAACAGCTCACGATAGAGATTAAAACTTCAACAATACCTTGACTCTGATCTATAACTGTCACGTAGCATTATTCGTGCATATTCAAAGGGATTCAAAAAACATTTACACATGAAGGGTTGAGATAGACTACTTTTAGAAAGGATATTATTTTTTCTGACAAAAGCACCAGTGGAAAATGAAGGGAGCGTAATTAGCTGGCACAGAAATTCAGTTTTATAAAAGAAAAAATTCGAGGACATAATCCGTTTAGCGTCACAACAACAGAGTTTACCGCAAAAGGTCATTGTGTTAATCCCATAAATCTGTTAAAAAAAATCAGTACTTAATGTTAAAAAAGTTTAGGCAAATTAATTCTGAGTTGAGGAAAATGTGTAATTGGATGTAGGCATCCAAATAAAATCGACCAGGAAGTTATATTGCTGAACGTATACGACAATACTCATGTATCTGATCAGATTTATATATAGGGTGATTCTGTGATGATGTTACAAACATTGAGGAATGATGGAGAAGGGAAAATGTATCAATTTAAGGTATAAGAGTCCGCAAATGACCGAGTCGAAAGTTGTAAGAGAAAATCATTCTGATACCTCTAAAGGGCCCCACACAGCAAATTGTTGGCTAACTTGGTTATGTTGTAGTTGAAGTTGGAGTGTGTGGGGTAGGTTAGCAGACCAAAACACAAGTGGGGCAACCAAGTTGCGATTTTAAAACTCTTTTGATATTTGTGGGTGGGGCTGGGCATAATGTTGTGTCAACCAGTTAGAGTTGTCCAATCTGACTGCCAACATCAGTCTGCTCTGGTAGGTCATTGAGGCAGTATTAGAAATCTGTGCAAGTAAAGGAATGGTGATGGTAATTATTCAAAATGGCGATACATGGAAAATCGGCATAGAAAAGTTACGCAGTCTACCACAATTATAAAAAGTAAAATCTGATTACAAAAAAATAAAAAAAAATAAAAAAATAGAAGTTGATAACTGATATCAAAGAAGTGGAGCAGGTCACCGCAGTTGAAATTATGAAGAAATTTATAACAAATATGCGAAAACGCTACATCTTGGGCTAGGGGGAAAAAGCGAAAGATATGGAGCAGAAGATGCATGTGAACCTACCTTGTGATTTTTCGACAAATTAAATTATTTACAGGACCAGAGAACACAATTACTCCTCTGACACTGAAGAAGACCACAATGAAGAATAAGATAATGATGACCCTGTTGTAACAGCCATCAAACCTAAAATTAAATGGAGTTGTATTTTATGAAGCATTTGTAGCAAGCTAGACTTCGGTTGAATAGGATCTTATATGTTTGTTTTGCAATTTACTGTAAATCAATGTGTATAGACTTTGCTTTATGAAAAGAAGTTATTTAGAGGCCATTTAATATGTTTAAGAACAGAATTGTGCAAGAGAATTGCTTAAATGTTTGTAATTCCAAGTATTAATGCAAGTTACAATGTCTAAAGGACAGTTTGCTACAGTTTAAAATGATTTCTGTGAAAAAATTTTTGTTTAAGTATCTTTAATTTCCATTTTGTATTGATGGTAAATGATTATGTATTAATTCTGATTGTTTTTAATATGTTTCAATTGTTTAAGCATTGTTAATGTTCGAGAACTATCTGTTGGAATCTTTTGAAGTGTTCTAGAAATATCGATGAAGCTTATATAAATCAAACATCCGAGACAGAAAAGCAGTTTTCGCCAACTCAATTTACGACGGCCAAGTAATGTATTGTCTGTGGAAGAAGTGTTGTATGCAATCTCTGGATTGTATGTATGCATGTAAACAGTATCGTTGACATGTTTATGAAAATAAAAGCAAGTTTTAAACTGAACTGTACCGTGGACTAGTTATTTATCATATTAATTAAACCACGAACAATCCAATTCTGTGTTGGGCTCAAGATTAATTTATAGCTATGCAGTTAAGTAGAATTGGAAAAAATATTGAGAATTACAAATTATGTTTAATATTTACAGTAGATCATCGGTTACCCGACCATCAGTTAACCGAACTCACTCTAGGAAAAAAAAATTGTTTTATGGGAATTGTCAATAATTTTATTGCAAATTCGATAAATAATATGTATTACAGTTCGAATGTCAATTGTAATTTAAAATTACCAAAAAAGTAAAAAAAAATTAAAACAAATGGTACAGTAGAACTCCAATTATCCGAATCAATTGGGACCGGGCCCCATTCGGATAGTCAAAAATTCGGATAATCGTTTTTTTTTTTCTGAAAAAGCGTCTATTTTAATTAATTATTGTATGTATGTTGAAAATGTCTTCTTTTCCTAAAGATTTTGGGCCCTTTTCCACTACAGGCATGAAAATTTCGCAGTACCACTCAGTAAACAAAGCTACAGTCATCCGAACTTTGTGTTGGTTTTTATAAAAGAGGGGAAACCTCTTCGCAGTACGTTTCGGTCTTAATTGAAAAAGCGACTCGGATAATCGGCTATTCGGATAATCGGAGTTCGGATAATTGGAGTTCTACTGTATATAATTAAGTAAGTGGAAAGTTTATCATTCCAAAGAACCATCGTGGTGTACTAAAAACTTAGTTTTCTCCTTTTGGCAATTAATTCTTCGATTTTCGGCACCTCTGTTTCCTTTTTTTCCTATTATTATTTCGTAAAATTTATTCCAATTTTATATTTGAATCTTCGATAAGAAATTTTTCAACTTGACTATTTCTAAAAGTTTTCCTACTGTTATCAACAGAACTAAGTTTTTCTCTGCGTTGAGAATTGTATAGTCTTCTCGGGAGACTAGCCAAGTAATCAAGGTGTTTCCACACGATATTCCGGAGATCTAAAACTCTGTCGCTATCTTCTGAAGACACCTTGATTACTCGATTAGTCTCCCGAGATGATTATATCAATGTTATTATTCAATTTATTGTTTGAAAATACGTAGATGCCGAGCGTTTTCATGAAAATTTTGATGTACATATGAGTCGAATCCATTCGGGAAAGATCAGCAGTCGGTGGAGTCGAATGGCGTTCCCACTCGAGGTAGATGACTCATTAGCGGAGATAGGCTATGGATATCCCTCGGACAATGGAGAGTAGCTACGAGAACACAGCGGATCCAAGGATCCGATTTATTAGACTCGGTCTCACAATACACAACGACAGATAGCGGCGTGATGTTGCCCCGATGGTCAGGTATGAAGAGAGCTCCGTGTGCTGTGTGCTGCCCTTAAGTAGCCTCTCATAGATGTCACTGTGGCGCTGGCATCCTGCTCACTGAGTCTGTGGCGCCATCTAGTAGCTAACCCCATACACCAGATCCGACACGGCCATCCTGCTGAGACAGCCGTCCCTGGCTGTCGGTCATAGGCCCCGGGTGCTTGACTTGTCGGAGCTAGGAATGGGAAAGAAAGTCGGCCATGGCCTTAAGAAGGAACTATCCTGGCATTCGCCTGGAGTGATTTCGGGAAACCATGGAAAATCGAAATCAGGATGGTAGTTGGTTGTTGCAATGGAGTCTTCAAGAATGCCTGTCGCAGGCAGTGCTCTGTTGCTTTTCTTGTGATCCCAGAAGGGCTTGTAGTATCCGTCACGGCTGTCTGGTTGCCCGACTGGGTGAGGTTGGTTTGGCCGTCTCCTTATCACAGCTTCCGTCGAATGATTGATGATTCTGAGAACAAAAGATGGTTAACCGCAGTATGTTCGGCTATCCTGACTTAAAGGACAATTTTGTTGAATAATGACATTATCAAAGTAATGAGGGAAAAACTAAGATAACCCAGGTTTAATGTATGCCTTTCCGATTTAACATGAAAAAAAATTGTTATCTTCATAACATGAAAGCAAGTTTTTAGAAAATCATTTTCTTCCTGGCGAAGTCCCAAGGAAATTTGAAAAGTGTTTTCTCGACACTAAGGTGAACAAATTTCTTTCCAAGACTTGCAAAACAACGAAATTCCATAATTGGACCATCCATAGACTTTCTTGTAGTGATGTTTTATACTGCCAGAATATAAAATTTACTCTTATAGGCGAGAGCCACATAAATCATAAATTTTACTCTTCAAGGCGAGGTCCGATACAAGGTAATAACATTTATTGTTCGTGGCGATGTCCGATACAAGGTAATAATATTTACTCTTAGTAGCGAGGTCCCATACAAATTACAAAATTTAGCTCCTTATAGCGAAGTCTTGGTAAATTTTAAAATTTTGCTCTTTATGGAGAGGACCCTGCAGATTTTAAAATTATGGTGTTGGTATCAAAGAAATTGTAATATTTCATTCCTAGTAGTGAAGTACTTGGAAATTGTGGTACTTTGACGGCAACGTCCAACATGGATTGAAAAGTTTGTTTTCCTTTTAAGAGATTTTGATTGAACCATCGTTCTACATTGGGTCGTGTGGGTAAAGTTTTTTTGAAAAAAGCTCTTTGCTCATGTTAGTATCCTGCTAAAGTTTCGCCCTAGGCGCTATTAATGACATGTTTTAGTTCGACACGAACTGCTACTGCTGAGAAATGAATCCACATGCTGAAGACTCACGAGAAGTAGTGCGTGTGTTATATTGATAGATAGATAGATATGTTCACTTTGATCCCATGTGAGAATAATCTCGGGGATGTGGAACAGTACATACACTTATTAGTAATATCTATATTACTATATAATTGATAATATTATTATATATTGACAACAAGTTAGCAACAACCCATTAGTATAACCAATATCTCCTGTAATCTACAAATACAATCCCCAGTTAATTAATACTTATTTTGTGGAACAGTGTATACACTTGTTACCAGCATCTAATAACCACTTATTTTCTTACCAACCAGTTACCATGATAAGTTTCACTGTAATTTGTGACTACATATTATATTATGTTAGTTGCTATTTATGTGGAACAGTACACACACCTATTAGCAATATGAATTATATCACCAACAACTCATAAGCAGTCAATTACTTAAAAACCTGTTAGTATGCTAATTTTCACAGCAGTTTTTGAGTGCATGCTATCCCATGTTAGTTACTATATATGAGTGAAATTTTGTAAACAGTGTAATTAGTTCATTTGTCAAAAGTTTCAACAGAAAGAAAAACCATATATCATTTTACGTAGTAATTGTGGATAATTTTGTCACCTTCCCCTTCCATACACCATATATACTATTTTATCAGTCATTCTTAGTTACCAAATTCCAAGAAGAAAATTCTTTCACAGAGTAAAATGGGTTCTGAAGCAGAAACTCTTTCAGTTTGGACTTAAAGTAGATGGGTTTTTGTAGATAACATTTAATTTCTGTTGGTAATACATTGAATAAGGAAGCTCCAGTAAGTGTTATCCCTTTATGTACAATTGACAGTGATTTGTAATTCTTGTGAATATTATATTTATTCCTAGTATTATGGCTATGTATGTCAGCATTAAGATTGAAGTGTTCAGGATTTTCCACTACAAATGATAGTAAGGAGTATACATACCGTGCTGGCATTATTAGTACACCCAAGTTTTTAAATAGATTTCTGCACGACGTCTGTGGGCTTGCTCCACAAATAGTTCTTATAGCACGTTTTTGCAATTTAAATACCCTCTGTTATTGTGACGAGTTTCCCCAGAATGAGATGCCATAAGTGAGCAGGGAATGAAAATATGCAAAATATACTAACTTTCTGGTTTCTATATTAGCTATTCTAGATATTACTCTCAGTGAATATGTTGCAGAATTCAGTTTTTTAAGAAGTTGTTGAATATGCTGTTTCCACTTCAATTTGTCATCTATATATACACCCAGGAATTTTGTGAAACTGCTTTCATTGATTGCTTTTCCTTCTGATATCATATTATAGCTGTCCTTTGTTTTATTTTTTGTAACAAACTGAAGTAACTGTGTCTTTTCTACATTAAGTATTAGTTTGTTGGCATTAAACCACCTGTTAATTTTCTTTATAACATCATTTGCTGTGTTTTTAAGGTTTTGTGCTGATGGGTCTTTCAAGGATATGCTAGTATCATCTGCAAAGAGCACCATGTGTTCATTATCACCTAGTATATGTGGGAGATCTTTTATATAGATTAAGAACAGCAGAGGGCCAAGAATTGAACCCTGAGGCACACCACATTTAACTATACCCCATTCTGAGTTTATAACATCTTCTGTGTTAGCATCTTTCAGTGATACACATTGTTTTCTATTTTCGAGGTATGATTTAAACCAAAGTCCTGGCTTACCACTAACTCCATAGTGGTCTAATTTACCTAGTAGAATCTCATGATCAACACAGTCAAAAGCCTTAGCAAGATCACAGAATATACCTAGGGAATTTAATTTTTTATGCATTGATTCCAGTATGTCGTTTACATAAGCAAAAATTGCTGAATCT
Organism: Vandiemenella viatica; assembly: GCA_031002005.1. Lineage (NCBI taxonomy): Eukaryota > Metazoa > Arthropoda > Insecta > Orthoptera > Morabidae > Vandiemenella > Vandiemenella viatica. Next base: position 170,465,124 of record CM061920.1, read on the forward strand.
GTTGAAACGCCTTGTCTAAAACCAAACTGTACTTTACTGAGTAGGTCATTCTTTTGTAGATGTGCATACACCCTTCTGTACATTGTTTTTTCAAAGATTTTTGAAAATGCTGGTAGAAGTGATATCGGTCTGTAATTTTCAATCTTTGAGGTATCACCCTTTTTATAAAGCGGTTTGATTATTGACTTCTTGAGTGAGTCAGGAAAGATACCTTCTTCAAAAGAACTATTACAAATATGACTAATAACTCTACTAATGCTGGTGTTACATTGTTTTACAACATGGGTTGAAACCTCATTATAACCAAATGACTTTTTATTTCTGAAGGATTTAATAATTTTTTCAATTTCATTTTGACTGGTGGGAAATAGAGACATAGGTGCTGTTTTTGGTGACAAGGCTTTAAGTATTGTTATAGCATCCATATTCCCAATATATTTTCCTTTTATTTTTTCAGCAACTGTTAAGAAGTAGTTATTGAAAGCACTTCCTACATAAGAGGGGTCATTTGCTGCGTGTTACCTTGGTGCCGGAGTTATGGAGAGCAGAGATGAAAGGTGAAGAAACTATTTGTGCAGCTGGGTGGGTAGAGAAGACAATGACCCTTGCTGTTTGGTTTTTGAATTACTCGTTTGCCATTTTTTGAGCGGTTGAGCAATACAAATTTTGCATTATTGTGGAAATAATCTTTTGGGTCGTGCTTACTGCGGAGATTTCCGGACGCATATCGGCTTCGAACTTTTAGACTTTCGGGTGTTATACTCTGTGGGCAGCCAATAGTCTAACAAAGTTGGTTTTCCGTGGCGTGTAGCGGCAGTTAATTGTTAGTAGCGGCGCGGCTGTTCCGGGTTCGGAAGTCAACATGTGCCATCCGCTTTTCCTTCCTGGTACTGTAAGTACAAATCGAAGGTCTGCAGGTACGCTTGCCCTGTTTGCGGATTTCCTCGCCCTTTTGCTAGTCTAGCGTATTGGTGTTTCCTACTACGAGCTTGAAGAGTGTGGCATTAACTTGGTAAACTGGGGTTTGAGTTGTCGAAATTTAAAGCCCTATAAACTGTCGCAGTTGCGTGATGATCCATAGAGAGAAGGAGGAAGTTGATATGTGCACGCGGGTATCCTGTTTTGGTTGGGTTAAACGTTTCCATCTGTTATGACAAATCATAAGTATTTGATTTGGCTTTTAAGAAATGTGTATCAGCCGGCCTCGGTAACGTAGGGGCTAGAGTGCTAGCTCCACGTGCCGAAGGTCGCCGGTTCGAATCCGGCCGCGGGCATGGATGTTAAGTGTTGTGTGTCTGTGTCTGTGCGTGTGTCCTGTCCGTCCTGTGGCGTCCGCACTTTGAAGACTATATAAACACTAGATTTAACTGATTCACTGGAAGCATTAATATAACACATTGAGCTGGCTGTATGGCCTCAGCTGCCAAAAGCAAAAAAAAAAAAAAAAAATGTGTATCAGGCTGTATTAAAGAAACTCGCGGCGGTTTAGATCTTCAGCCCGTGTTTTTAACCGTCAAATCCTGTCAGTAATAGATGAAAAAGTTGTCGACATCTGCTATTGCTATGGTGTACGCTACTGGGCCTGAAGATTTTACGACTGTTCTTTGAAAAACTGAGCCTGCCGTCGGGTGTAAAGAAATTTAAGCCGAGTCCTCGGCTGCACGTATTTGATGGAAGCCGCTTAGAATATCCTAACACAAACAAGTGAACCATTTGCTATATGTTCTTCAACTAGAAGGCTATAAAAATTAATCTGTAATGGTATTGTCATTGAACTGATGTGCTGTCGGAACAGGTGATACTGTCGTTTTTCATCCCATACTGTGACATAGACGTCGTAACAATTAAAATTTAGCAATCAATCAACATTCTTTCCAAATGGTTGCGGAAGTGGGGCACATCTAACTGTGAGACCAAATTTTTATACTCTGGTGCCCAGCTAACTCTAAGAATCTCAACATTAACGGCGAGGAAATACCATGGCAACTAGCAGATAAAGCAATAAAATATCTAGGGCTGCATATGGATCGTTGACTCACGTGTAAATACCATACCAATCATAAGATGTCTGAAGCCTATGGTCTCATTTATCTACATTAGGAACGTACTGAAGTTTTCAATATGGTAAAATTACGATTCAATATCTTGAGAGTGGTTCCCATGTTTTCAACAATCTGCCCTTTTCGCATGTTCACCGATTCGATATGGTCAATTGGGAAACTCATAAACACTGCTTCCTGGGCGGTTCCATTTATGCTAATTCCACTGGGAACAGTTTAAGAGGGTTCTTCGCACTTCACCGTTCCTGCTGGACAATAACTTGGCGAGGTACCCTCAACTTTCTCAATTTGCAAAGGAGATCGCTGACCTGAGTGCGACCGTGTTTACTCCCACACTGCGTAAAACATATGTTGCCAGTTATCAATTCATGCGCTTATTGATTCTGCTCACACCAGTCTCTATTAAATTAAATGTTGAGATATGGTAACACCACATAATGCTAATGTAGATAACTATAGTATAGGGAATAAATATAACATGAACAGAGAAAGTGATATTATTCACAGTAGCTTATTGATTCAATATCCTGCCACAGAAAATGATAAATATTATTTCTAAAAAGTTTTTTTTTCATGAGTCATTTATCTTCCTTGATACCTAGCCGAAATTGATACACCAGGTATCATTTTTAAAGATCAAGGTCTCCTTTTTCGTAACATCATCGTTTAACAAAGGAATTTTTAAAAATTCGACCACTAAAGGGCAAAGGTATCAACTTTCAAGGTCACACATACGAGATAGTTCGCTGGCATTCGTAACGATTGATCACATATCAGTTTAGTTGTATTGCAGTGGGCTCTGTGACACTTCGGCTTACAGGAAGGGATGGCTTCGGGTGTTTAAGTCATAGTTAAGGGCTGTGGGATAGCATATATCAAGTGAAATCATAATAATATTGCTACAAACGAACCGTTTCTTCTTCCGGCATATTACCACCAAATCCACTATACATTGTATTTCATTCTCGAAATTTTCGGGCGGGTCACTGTTTCGATACATAGTTGCTGTATAAACATTTTATTTATGAAAATATCGTACGGTTTATCTAGTAAACTGTTATTTACGAAAACCTAACGACTTTAAATCCAGATTAAAAAAAGATTTTGCTCTATAATTTATTTTACTCCGCGAAAGATTTTTTTTTTTTTTTTTTTTTAATTTGTTAGCTAAAGATAAATGAGAAAATATACTGTTTCTTGGGTACGGAGTGGTAAGCTTTTAAACTTATTGGCATTCACTAAAATGGTGAATGATTTGTTTTGTTGAATCTTTTTTCAAATATAGCAATGTAATGTCTCTAGAAACTGCAGTCATGTATAATAAACAACATGGGATTATATGTATTTGTCTTTAATACTGGTAAATGAATATACTAATGAGAATTTAAGTGACTAACCGGTATTCAGTAATTGGTAATTGGTGTGTTAATAATTACTAGAGGTCGCCCTGTGGTCGAAATTTGACCATAATTCATTAAGTTAATTTATTGGTTTTTTTTTGTAAATAGTTTTTTGAATTTTTTCTATTGCGTTTGTTGCGAGCATAGATATATTATATACTGTACACATGTTGTTGACTGCGAGAGTGTTTATCTTGTGTTGTTTGCCTTAATTATAAACTAATAAAATTAAAAATTTAATGTAATAGTTAAAAAGCACAATTATCAGCTATTATTTGCATGTATTTTTCGATCAAATTATTTATCAGTTATATTTTTAAAAATTATTATTGGATCAAATAAAACTGACAAAAAAATTTAATTGAATATTAAATAGTTTGAAATTTAATGATTCAAAACTTCTGTGTAAACGATGTTTTTTGTTTAAACTCTTTCATCATTTGCTAAATGCCCTTGACCATTATATTCTGAAATATAAAATCTTAAACCATCGAATGATCAAACTCTACCTTCTGCGACGTACAGTTGACCATATGTAAAGAATGGCTGCCTCAATAAAATTCCTACTTTTTGTCCTTGAGTCTTATTTATTGTCATTTCAAATGCAAGTATAATTGGAAATTGAGTTCTTTGAAACTTAAATGGTAAAATAGTACCGGAAAAAGTTAAGTTTATATGTGGAATCAAAATTCTCTTATTGCGTGCGGTTCCAGTTAAAACTTCGCAATCAATAGCATTACGATACACACACTTGACGAGCATTCTTGCTCCGGTGACTAATGGTTCCTTTGTATTTAAGTTTCTGCGATTAACCTTCAATACTATCAGATTTGGTTCTAATAGTGGCTCACCATCATATTACAGCTAAATAAATTTGAACTGCATCATTGTAACATTGTATATCTAAATCACGATTTGGTTTAAAGCGCATACAAATTTTTTTATTCTGATTTTCAACTCTCTGACAAAGATCTTTCATTGCAATGAATGACTGAACAAAAGGATTAATGTATTCCGAATATGCTCCTTTACGAACAGAGACAATTCGAAATTTTGCTTCTTGCTTATATAAGTTCAGAGATTTATCTCGGCTATTTTGTTTCACCAAAGATCACACACCGAAGACCACAAATTATCTTAGTGCCGAAAATAAACATAATATAGTTGGCTCCGATTTCACGCACACACACACGCAATTAATGTATTTGTGGGACATATTATATATAATTTTGGTTTTCTGCATTTCTTCTTCATATATATATATACGATAAACTTCAAATTCCTCCGTTTGCGCAATATTCTGACAGTCAGCTGCGTCATCTATCGTTCGTCCGCTCAACCATTGCCAGAACTGAGCAATACGTAGAGTGCTTTGGCGGCATCTAGGCGAACTACGTAGCAGAGCGAGTGTTTTATTTTATTTAATTTATTGTATTTGTAACACATATTATATATAGATTTATCTTTCTGCACTTCTTCTGCATATAAACTTTAACTATGCCAAATCTCACACCTCTCCTTGCGCGCAATATTCTTTAAACGGGATCCGAATTTTTCGCTTAGCGTATTAATATATAGGTAAGTACTGTTCCACATCCCTGAGACGTTCACACGTGGGATCAAAGCGAATGTACTTAATCTAATGCTTTATTACACACAACGTTATAACAAAGATGAATGGAACCAAGCAGTTACTTCAGAATTATTACTGTTTGTCCTTTAAGCAGAACAGTAAATTGAACCACTTATTACGCTGTATACTCTTTTACTGCTTTCTGGCTAAGAAGTCCGCGGAAATGGTGGCGCACATACAGTACTTGTAACCAATTCAATATTAGCATTCAAATTCTTTAAGGATTTACGCCTCTTTTGATATAACATTTTAATTAGTTAAAATTGTAATGGAGGGCATGCTCCAGTGGCAATTTCCCTACACACCCATCTTCCCAGTTTCCTACCCGCACCTACATTTGCCCTGTACAAATTTTAACTTTAAATGCTTTCAACGTTTTTGGTAAATTATTCATCATTTCTATTGGTAACTTATTCCAATCCCTGACACCCTTACCAAATAATAATAATAATAATAAAATCTTCCAACACCCCTTGTCAAACAACAGTGAAAATTATTTATTTACTGTTTATAACATGTTTGACTTGATAGTTTTGATATTTCACTATGAAAGTTGTTATTTACCTAAGGAAAGGTGTAATCGGACTTCGTTTTAATGTACTTTGGTCGCCACCATTGGATGGTTCGGGAATATTACGTGCACTTCGTAGAAAAAATAAACACTCCGTTTTCATAAATACATGAACACATTTATTCTGCTAGTTACTTAAGTGTACTAATTTCCGACCACCAATGGAAAATAAAATGTTAACACTATTATACACTTCACAATAACATTTATCCGAAGATTGCAATTCGTTAGAGTGGCAAGTAACTTGTAAGCACTTAATGTAATATAACTTCCAACTGTTCGTCATACACCGTCTGTTCTTAATGCTCGTAACGGCTAAATAAACAGTCTTTACTACGTGGAAAGTCACTCCTTGAGTTCACTAATCTCCTTGAGTAACGAATATTGCCAAATTGATTTCACATTAGCATCCACGGGCAATTATAAACACGGAATAATCACGCCGAAATCCGTCGTACACATGTGCAGTACCGCGTACACTTACTCACAAACCAAAACTCATATGTTTGGTCTCCGACAACTAACATAGGCGTAAAATATGCATTACGTATTTAAATCGGGTTAAACACTCAACACTGATTTTATGTATGTACCCGTTAAACCACTAAGAGCACAACTTAAAACACATTCTTTTGTTCCGCCATGTGTCTACTTCAACACTCGCTGGAAAAAAACCAAAACAAACTCTCTGACCTACTACAGCTAGTTGTTTCAGAGATAACTATATCATCGACTACATTAAAAACCCTTTCAAACTAATTTCTAAAATTTAAAGGAGGGCGGTTTGTACACTGTATTGTGACACCCTGTGCCAGAAATCGAGTGCCAGCTCGTGGTCATGGTCATCTTTTCCCTTCCATGCATTACTTTTAATTCTTACACCAATATGTTTCCATGCCTCATCACTACAGTTCTGATCTTTATGACCAAAAAAATCGAGGAATATGCAGGCCTTAACCTTAAAAATGGGTAAATATGACCTAATAGAGACAAAATTGACTAAACACTAAATTTATTATACATTAAAACATACTAATTGTACATCATTCATTTTATGTAGACAGCATAATTTGCTTCCATGCACTCATTGTATCATTTTTTCGGAAATTATTTTTCTTGTTCCTGTAAAAGAATAGATTATTAGAATTTTACTTTTAGAAATGGGAACTTGCTATGAATCTCAACGTCTCAAAAGTAACAACAAAATCTAACTACTAATAATTCTTTAACAAAGATAAGACGTTTCCGAGAATATATTGTATTAAAATATTAGTGTACTAACAACCACAACCGTAGCATTAAACAGCCCTTCTACTTAATTGTGAATCGTGTTAATTATGCTTTCATTTTTCTAACATAAATTACTGCATGTCAATACTTGAAAATAATTTCAATTCGTCAGCAAATTTTCAGTAGGCCTATGTTCATGCACTAAACAATATTCACAATTACTAATTGAATAATTTGATATGTAAGTGTGCTGCTGCGAATATTGGGATTAACTTTACATCGTGATACAATGAACGTGTTATTGCGCTTGCTTCATTCCTATTGCATTTCACTCTGAAGGTACAAGATGAAATTGTAATAATTTGTTCTACAAAAACGAGTACTCTTAATGCAGAAAATGTTGCTACTATGTGAAATGTAGTTCCTATGCATTTAATGTGTTAAGGTGTATGAATATTGTTTGATTCTATACTAGAACTGTAGGGCTGAAATGCAGCCTGGATCAGAATGTGCATCTTATAGCATAAGGTACGAGGAATTTGGTTATTATTAGTCAATAAGCTGTTAGTGACGACGTGTATCGCGATGTAAATAACTTTTGAATATTGTATATATAAACGAACTAGTAAAACAACTTCTAAAAGTTAGCACCAATAAACAGTGTTATGGAAATATATTCATGTTTATAGAACTGACGGATCACTAATATTACAGTTAATTAAAAATAAAAATACAAGACGAAAGAAACATGTAATATTTTAAAGCAGAAAGATGATTCAAATAAACTCAAATAATGTTTATTGCTGGTTTTCATCGCCAAAGTAATGCATCCTCTTTAAGAAACGGAAATAACCGAATCCTCAGTCCCTTTGAATAATTTCTATTTCATTTAGGAAAGCAACACGTATACATCATTCTATAGAAGAAAAATTCACTAATAACTATCGTAAAACACAGTAATCTTCGAAAAAACAACTCACACTTCGCACGCACAACAGTTTACAAATAGCTAACTTCTTAACGGTTTACCTGCTTCACGTGACATCAGAACGGTTTTGTGACGTAGGCACCGAGCCTTCTCTGTAGGTGGTGTTGAATCAGCCGCTCTCTCTTGATCACCGCAATTCCGACCAGTTTCCATGTAAATTTTACCTCCAGTCACAGTTTTGGGGCTAACGCTAGCCATCCACCAACCTGAAATTTTTTAACTCGAATCTCACTTTATTTGATGCAGTTGGCTTGGTGGGTCAATTACGGCAGTCTATATTCGATGGCACTGTACACCAGGGAAATCACTTCAATAATTGTTGAAATGTGCCCTAGATAAGAATGCTTTTCGACACGCTATATAGAGCGACCTTAGTGAATTTCAGAATGTTGCTTCGGATCAGTTCTGAACGCCAACAATACCATTGAAATAAGTTGACACTACAGATAAGCACAGTCAAGGATGCGTTCGGATGAAAGCGTGCTGCAGCAAGTGTCGTGGAACCGTGACCTGACAATGTTCCCTTTGGACTAGCCACAAGTCAGAACACTGACACACAGACACTTTACACACAATATTCGTGTTACATGAAATAATACTACTATTGGTATAACCTGTTGTTACTCCGTCGTAATTTTTTTTTTTTTGTTTTTTTTTTTTTTATCATTTGTGTTCTTCCAGAATTTTTTTACCACTATTATACCGGTGTTTGTATTATAATTATGAATCTCCATCATCAGTGATTTTTATCTGCCAGCAAACAGAGCTGTAAGAAGGTATTATTTGTTGCGTGCAGGATGAGGCTGTTGCTGGTAGTAGCCGCCTGGCTGGTGGCTTGCTCGAGCGCTCTTCCTAGGAGAGCGAGGGCGCCCACACCTCGTGCGGACGCCTACACCAGGCTGCCTGGAGAGAGCCTGCCCACAGCTATAGACGTCACCATCACTCCCTACCTGGACGAGCAGTGAGTTATTATTCTAGTTGTGCTAATACAACCAAACGAATCGATTCGAACAACATTTAAAGATTTGAAGGATTGTCCATCTAAACATGTTCGATAATTTTCTTAATTTCTGATCTTTCGTCCTAATCCTGCCCCGAGAATTGAAGTTACAAGCAAAATTGCCAAGCAGCTTTAGGAATGTAGCTGATCTGATCCACTACGAGAAATTCAGTCAATGTAATGGAAATGAAAGGTGTAATTATTATACATTCCTGTCAGCAAGTTGTAACGTATGGAATTACTCTAATATTATAATATCTTCATATACATTCTTAATGACCAACTAATATGCATTCTTGTAACACCAAGTTGTTAAAGAAACTCTGTATATTAGCAATCACCTACACTACCCACTTGTACTGGAGATAACCAATTTTGTGTCTCACACTATAAGGTTAACGCCGAAAATTCCACTAGATACAAGCTGAATGCTCCGTCAACTAAGAGACCTCTTAAGAACATATTATTTACGAAAAGCACTGACAACTGCACGTAAATGCCACGTCTGCGATCGGCTTCAGGCCTTTACAAAAGGAGCTACGATCTCAGCATGGACAAGAATAGTATTAAACAGTGCAGTTCATTTACCAGGGATTATGTAAAGCTTCAGAGGAAATCCGAAAGGGGCAATAAATGAAATTCCCAACTTTTCATCAGAAACAGCAAACATTCAATACCAACTAGTTGTTGCATACAACATTCCTGGAATAAACTTACACACATCGCTAAAATATTAAGGTTCTTTTCTTGAACTTCGCCTATTTCGTTTTTTAAAGTGTTTTGGAGATGCTTTTCCGGTATGTAAAAAGGTTTAATTTGTTGAACAGATTTTAGTTTTGAGCTGCAAGACGGATGACGCAGCATAATGAGACATACATTAGATTGAAAGTTATAATCTTACTTTTAAGCTACGCAAACGCCTTTAAAATGGATTGAGTAATTTTCGGGTTATGCCAGATTCTTCCTAGAAAAAAACTGAAATTCAGAACAAATTTTCTGCGCCAGCGTCAGAGGACGTAGCGTTTTAAGACGTATATCAGATTTTTACTTAGACCTCAAGTTTTCAGAGCGTTAGCCTCTCCAAAATCTGTAATTGCAGATACAGATTTATATATATGTTATGTATTAATGCACGTGTAGATTATGTTTGCATTTTCGAGCAGCATTAATAACGGATGTTGTTTTTAGGTTAAAATGCAACCTGAACGAGAATGACATTTTGCACCATAGCATTCAGCCTCCGTTTTCTGTGCTTCGAGCTCGTGAATAGACTTTTGGTTTAATTACGGAAATGGCTGGTGCGAATTTGATGAAACTTGATACACGCGTTTCTTCTCATTGATCGACTAAAAAGACGGTACAGGTGAATCAACATCAACTTTGCCAGAAAACGCCAGTATATGAAGTCAAAGCCGAGAGAATTTGGAGTCAGTACTTTTAATACTTTTTATAATTTTAATCTGTTGTTAAAAAAAGTTATTGAGAAGAGTTGTAAGAGTCAGCAAAAATGCTTCTGCAGGAGCAGCATGATACTATCGCTTGGCGATTTTTGTTATCGTTTTATAACAGTAGTAACTACAAGTACAGAAATTCATATTATTGTTGACAGAAACAAACACTTACTACTGGTACCAGGCACGATCTGTCACCCATCAATGTTTCAAATTGGTTAAAGAATGACATTTTGGAAAATGACTTTGAAGCACATAGGTAACTTTATTTCGATGAAGTCTAATTTGCAATGATTTTATTTCCATTAAAATTGATCGGTTACTTGTTAACACATGGTTGTATCAAATAACAAGTAGTAGAGTTATATACAAGATGTCCACAAAATCCTGCTACTATTACAATAAAACATTCCGCGTAAAATATAGGAGATCGATTTTTTTTTCAATATCTTTCAAGGTTTTCTATACATTTTCTCTATTTCCACATGAGTACCTACAGTAACCCTCAGGATGTCGAGACGATATTCCAGCTCCAACCACACTTGCTACAGCGATTTCGCAACTGCAACTATCCGCATACGAAATGTGGAAAAACGTGGAACAAAGATTTGGAAGACACGATCATCAATGTATACCCACAAGAAAAAATCGAAGGCGGAAAATGAGATAAGCGAGATGGCCAAGTGACTGACCCATCACAACCAATCAATTTACCAAGGGGAATGTCTATTCAGAAGCCCTATAACATCGCCAGATCAATGAGCAGGTGCGAGGTTTTATTAGAACATTATGGTTGGGTTCAGGTCTATCACTAGAGGATGAAGATACTGATGGATCCTTTCGAAGTAAATGGCATCTGTAATTGTCTTCTCAGCAATGAAAACTTCCATTACTGTATCGGTCATAAGGACACTTCAAAGGTTCTTTTTGAGGCTACCTCTAACATGTTCGTGGTTGATGTATGGATTTTCAGAACAACACATCCTCAGGTATGGTGATTAACCTATATAAAGACAAAGAAAGGAGCTTCATCAGAGAATATCACCAGGTACCCATTATCGTCTTCGATAGAGAATAGCACAGAAGAAGCAAATTCAGCACGTGTAGGAAGGTAATTTGCCTGTAAAGCTTGCGTAAGTTACAATTTATAGACCTGAAGATGTAGCCGCTTATGGAGGACCTTATGAATGGTTGATTTCGGACATCAATTTCCCGTGAAGCATGTCGGACGGATTTCTGAGCGCTGTGTTGCAATGCACTTTGTCGTCAGTATCTTGAGAAACACTCCGTGGCAAGTCCATTACAGAACCGGTCTCTAGAAATTTCATGTTCCAATTACTTATGGAGGATTTGGGTGGAGGAACTCTTCCATTCAGCGAAATTTGTGCTGATCAGTTATTGGTGAGTTATGAGATTCAACATATTAGCACACACATTGCGCTTTCTGCAATATTGTCGTCCTTATCTGTAACAAATTTAAAAGAAACTTTGAGTGATGTAAACCCTTTTCAGAAAAATGCCTGTGATATAGCTTATGAGGTATGTTGGACTCTGTAGATACCCTCTAAACTAGGGGCCATACATAAATTACATTACACGAATTTCAAGAATTTTGGAGCTTCCCCCTCTCCTTGTCATAGGTGGTCACATTTATGTGGCCCACCTCCCCTGTTGTGACGCCACATATTTTACAATTTTAAATCTAGAAATTATTAAATGAAAACAACAGTTCCAAAATTATTTATATATTTCTATTTAAAACAATTTTTTTCATAAAATCAACAACAAATCAAACAGTTTAGAAAACTGACAAAACATAACAAATCAAAAGAATAATAAACGATTTAATAATCTTGTGTCCATGGTCTTTGAGCCTATTCTTTTGGTATTATTCATAGAGGTCACTTAGTTCTCGATTTGGATAATTTTAGGAACATTCGATGTGTCAGCACCTTCTTCATGTAACCATATAGCATCGTCATCGTCTATCAAAGAACTTCCCTGTCACGTCTAGCTGTAGTTCATTGAAGACGAATCTTCGTGGCGGACAAAACCTCTTTCTTGTTGTGTCTCATGTTATGCTTGTTTTTGTAGCGACCTAAAGTCACCCAATGGAACAGTGACTTACAGCCGTACTTATCAGAATTCCGAGTGGAGTATTATTTATACTGTGGGCGTTATGTGGAACCGGCGGAGAGTATGATTGCTGCTTCGGCTACCAACCTTATTGCAGTTGAGCTGGTTGACCTCTGGTGACCTCGGCTCCGCACTCCAACTCAGCTGTAAGGCTATTAGCTATTGTCTATTGTCAGGAGGTGACACCACTATGGTTTGCAGGCCATAGACCCATGTCGTACACATGCTGGTAGGACAAGTTAGGCTGATCATGACAGACAGTAGGTTCTCTTTACTCTACCAGTGAGAACACGGCCTAACTGCTGTACAATACTATTTATTATCAAATGTTGACAGAATACAGTTCATCCATTACATGCCGACTGCGAGGCTATTCTCGTACTCTTCCTATCAACTTACATCTTCGGCAGAATGTCTAGATGGTGGAACAACATACTCACAAGTACTGCGAACGACTACTCGAAGATCCCGCCAGATGTTGTATCATACCGACTCTAACGCGAGACCAGACTATTGGAGAGAGAGAGAGACTATTACCTATCCATTGATTGACATAGTGACGTGCAGACTCTCGATCCGTCACTCTGAAGGAGGAACGCACCTCGCGCTCGCCTTATATTACTCATTCGAACATTCTAGACCACTCTCGGTTATTGTTCGGGTCAAAGTCTACTCTGTGAAAAGTGCAAACCGCTTGAGATAGCAAAACGTGACTCCTGGCTCAGCGCGTGTGGCTCGCTATGCGACCGCACCGCCTCCGTTCAACTTAACATCGTTCGATTCTAAATTACATAATTAAACCAAATATAATTAGACCAAATATTCCCATTACATTTTGGTTAGTGGCTGTATGATGAAAAATATAGATCACAAATGCCACACGATCGTTTAAATAAATATGGGGAAGTAATATTTTGTCAAAGCCTAAAAAGCGGTATTTGCTTTTCGGTGTATATCACTGGCGGCCCACAAGCGACACCACAGCGCGGCCGTTGCGTGCCAAAATGTGATACAAAATTATACATGTGCTAATGACTCTCCCTCCCACATTGTCACACGATAAAATACTTTGTTGACTCTGTCCCTCCACCATAAGGTGTGACATAGTAAAAAAAAATAAAAAAAAAAAGCAGTTTTCAGCAGTTTTCAGCAATTTTCAGCAGTTTTCAGCAGTTTCCTTGTAGAATGCTGTGTTGGTTTCCTGTTTATACCTCAAAACGTGCATCAGAAAAATAGAAAATCAGATTCGCCCATAGCTACCACGGTTTGCAGACATTTAAAATCTTTCCTCAGTTAAGATCGTACTTGAGGCCATTGAGATGTACAGTCCAAGCAAAAATAAAAAAAAATAAAAAAAAAAACGAAAAAACCTTTTTTGTCTTCAGATCCTCCAGACAAGCATGGTCATCAAATACTGACTGTTCTAGGAGACTAATGCAAAAGCTACGATCTTTCAACCTTTGCACTTATGCATGCAGTTTTAATCTATTTATGACGCACTTTATTCGAAGAACAGAAAGGGGCCATCCCAGCATTCGCGTAAACGATTACAGAAAATTTTCAGAAAAAATAATTGGTATGGCCAGATTTGATTTTTTAGTCGTATTTAGCGATCTATTATAGAAAAATCTTTACCACCTCACCCAACGTGAAGGATTACATACAAATTTTGTGAGTTTTGCGAGTTTCATCTGCCTGTAGACCAGTGTTTCTCAAAGTGGGATACGAGAACTCCTAGGGGTTCGCCAGTTGATCGCAGGATTCGCGACAAGATTTCCGCAATAGCGGACTGGCTATCTCATGCGTATAACACAATTTTATAGGGGTAAGAGGAGCTTAAACACTGCTCTAGACCATTTCATTTACAGTCATCCACTATCTAACAGTCAATGATATAAGTAAACTGTCTGCGGTGTGTGTGACAGGGAGCGCAGCTTCTCCTTTGACGGCTCGTCGACGATCCAGGTGTCCGTCTTGACGGATACCAACACGCTGACGCTGCACAGCTCGCCTAGCGTGACGTCACTGGTGGTGAGTGGGGACGCGGGCGTCATCCCCGCCAGCTACGAGCAGCTCGACGACGGCAGCAGCTTCCTCGTCATCACCCTCGACCAGCAGGTGAAGCACGCACACAGGAAATCTCTGTTGGCAGTAATAGACAACAATTTACTGTTGTTCATTATGTAGCGAGAATGATTTCTTCTAAAGATACAATTGCTCATTTTTATGTTACTCCTTTAATATACAATACATCACAAAATAAATGTTGGTAATTTCCTTAGTTCAGAATTTAAAAACGATTGATAAGATTTGCGTAAAAAAGTCAGTTACAGTTTGTTTTCGACCAGAAATGCTACAGACCTTAATCCTAAGACAATTATAGTCGAGATTATATCAATATTTACCAGGTCTTAAAAACCACCAGGGGCGTTTTCAAAGTAATACATAATAATTCAGTGCTGACGTTTTATATATAGTCTTGAACAATATACATAGTTATTGGAACATTCATATTTTAGAATATGATGCGAATGTAGAAACATTAGCAGTTTGATTCGAGAACCAAAATTTCTTTCTACCGTTAATAACGTTCCCTCAGCACATCAAACAATTTCATTGTATTCATCTGCAATTTGTGTGAAATTAAAGCCATGTCAGATCCTTCAACAAGTGCAGTGAAAATTAACTCCTGTTTTTTTTTTTTTTTTTATATGTTTTCATGTAATTATGTTATTTTAGAATGGTTAACGAGTTATTCAAAATCTGCTATTAGGCTAGCCGTACCCTGCTGTCAGTTACATCGATGACGTAGGATATGACATAAACCATCGAATTTTATTCAAGATTCTTCAGCTTGCGTGGTTCTTAAAAAATTTTCGTGCCATTTGGTTCTTGTTGAAATTAACTTCAATTAGTTTGCATAAAATTTAGACACCTCTGAGTGCTAAACCTGAGAACCATTCCTCTTCTTTTTGCAGGTCAGCGCCGGAGACAGCCTAACGTTGCAAATCGATTTCACCGGAGAGATTCTCGATGGGTTGGACGGTTTCTACCGCAGTTCATACGAGCAGGATGGCGAAACCAGGTGAGCCTCATTAACAAAGAGTTCTGCAGGGTTCACAGGTAATAGGTAGCACATGGATCGCGTGGTTCCGCTCATGACAATATCAGTGTTCTATTACGATTCTGCGATTCTGCATAGGACACCCTCAAACCCAGAGGAGATGAGGCACCGAGCCTCGCGGGACTGATGGATCGTTATTCTTTTCAGATTCAAATACTCACACAAAAAACACTTTAGATGGCCCAAGTAGCTGTAATGACAATGTTTAGAAAAGTCTAGCGTATTGTTGATTACATTCTACATAGTGAATTACGACTGTTTATATCTATCAAGTGGTTTGCAATCTAACTTAAGAACATAAACAAGCAGGTGAATGTTCAGTTAACTAAATGCACAGCGAGAGACTTGAGCGTAACAGGAATAATCGAGTATTCCAACACAATACATTACTTTAGCTGTTGTTGCAATGTTGCTAGTTGTTGTAGCTTATAAGGTGATTGCAATCTAAATAAACTAACTTGGTATGGGAGTGTATTTCTCTTTTGCTATAGACTTCCAGCAAAGATGGTTGCCACTGTAATACTTACAGATTTGACATTGGAATAAACTTTGTGTGACTTGAAATTTAATTATTTTTATTTATCTTCTCACAACGGTACCTCCTGTACCAACAAAAAATTACTTTGACAAATATATTTGGACAACGTTTCGACCCGAAAGATTACAAGGCTCACATTCTACGCAGGATCGATCAGCTAACTTTCATCTCCGCAGCTATTATTCCAAACATCTAAATCCCACTGTTCAGTTATATGATTTGTACTCCCTATTTTCCTCTCCTTCAGACTTGAATTTAATAGTAACGTTATTCCAAACAAAATTGCCCTTTTTTTCTTTAAAGCCGTACATGACATTACTTATGCCATCTCTAACAACAATAACTCTGCGCAAAGATACTATCTTTCTGAATACCTGAATCTAAGCGAATAATCGCTGTCTCATCTGTTACTCTTTTCTCTGTCAATTCTATGCTCTTTTATTTTCTTCACTACCATCCACTATTATTTACACCCATATTATTACGGCTATTATTTATTAAATTATATTTTCATCTAATACCAACAACAGATATAAAAAAGGGCCACGAAGAATGGAATTATTTTAAGGCAAGTTTCGTTGAAAGTGCAGAAAAAATATGTGGAAGAACAAGCAGGAGAGTTAAAGAGAAAAGGACATCATGTTGGAATGACAGAGTAAAAGAGGCAATAGCCAAAAGAAATAAAGCCAAAAAAGCTATGGATATGGCCAAGTCCTATAGAAGAAACAACAGTGACCAAGCAGATAACAGCATATTGGAAGAGATTGCAAAAGAATATAGAAGAAGCAAATTGGAAGTTAAGAGAATACTACAGGAAGAAAAAGAGAAAAGCTGGGAAGATTATACATCTAAACTGGAAGAAGATAGTAAATGAAATATGAAAGTGTTATATGGAATTGTAAAACACAAAAGATCGGATAAGGAAACAATTACAACAATAGAGACAGCAAATGGAAATATAGTTCGCAATATAAGAAGTATCAGGGAAGCCCTGAAACAATTTTTTGACAAGCTATTAAATGGACCTAATGGGATAGATGATGAAGAAACAAGTCAGGGAATGATAGATGAAGACACTCCAATAACTTTATCAGAGGTCGAGCGAGCTCTCCATAAAACGAAAAGTGGCAAGTCAGCAGGAGCCGACGAAGTTACAGCCGACATGATTAAAGCTGCCAGTCCACCAGGGGTACAATGGCTGTATAGAGTCCTCAGAGCAGTATGGAATGATAACCAAATACCAGAAGACTGAAAAAAAGGGGTGATAATTTCTATCTTCAAGAAAGGGAACAGAAGGAAAAGTGAAAACTACACTATCCCACGGCCTCAAAATTATGGAAAATACAGTTAAAGCCAGCGTACGAACAATATTAGAGCCCATCTTAGAAGAGGAATAACATGGGTTTAGGGCTGGAAGAAGCACAATAGATCTAATATTTGCCTTCAGAATGCTGGTAGAAAAATATTTGAAAAGAGGGAGAAACTTAATTATTGTATTTATGGACCTAGAAAAGATCAACCATCTGGAAAAGACTAAGAAAACTTAAAATACCAGACTACCTCATTAGAAAGATCCAGATAATGTACAACAACTGCAAGAGCTGTGTCAATGTTGGGCATGGTTACTCTAAATGGTTTAGTACAACCAAAGGAGTACAACAAGGAAGTGCCCTTTCACCTCTTCTGTTCATAGCGATGATGGATAACATCTTAAAAGAACTAAAGACAGCAATCAATAGAGATCTACAGGCATTGGTGTTTGCGGATGATGTGGCAGTATGGGATGAAACTGAAGAAGGAATACAAACGAACTGAAAATGTGGAATGATAAGTTTTAAGAATATGGAATGAAATTGAACCAAAAAAAAATCCGTAGCGTAAAAAATAAGCCGAAAGAATACAGACTGTCATATAAATTACAAGACCACCAAGTTGATGTTGTTGACCAGTTGAGCTACCTGGGAGCTTAATTGCTAGTAACGATAGAAGTGAGTTAGAAATAATGAATACAGTAACCAAAGGAGCCAACTTGTACAGTACCGTGCGGGGCTTACTATGGGACATGATAATTCCCAGAAGAACAAATATTGTCTTGTACAAATCATATCTCATTCCTAATCTCACATATGGTTTGGAAACATGCACACTAACATCAAGGGACCTTAGCAAGATCCAAGCATGTGAAATGAAGTTTCTTAGAACGGCCCTCCAGAAAACTCGATTTGACCACATAAAGAATGATGAGATTAGATCAAACCTAGAGCTAAGGGAATCAATGGAAGAGAGACTTAGGTCATCAAAACTTAAGTGGTTTGGGCATGTCAAGAGAAAGACTAGTATAAGGCTACCAAAAACTTATTTGGATAAAAGGATAGTGGGGAAAAAGACCAGTGGGAAGACCAAGAAGAAGATGGACAGACCAACTGAAGGACGAGTTAGAGAAAAGAAGCTTTAACTGGAATAAATCACTGACAGAGAAACTTTTCTGGATAGGAGACAGTGGAAGGCTCGTAAACCACACCCGGGAAACTGGAGATGTTCCCCAATGATAATGATGATGATTTTCATCTAAATAAGTGGAGCTCTTTCGACAATCTCTCTTTAATATCATTTTAGTGGGCTCACTATGTTACACTGTGTGCCCCTGTGATGTGTGAAGTGAAACGTGGAAAAACCGTTCATCTACATGACTGGTATCTACGTCGCTTGAAACTCTTGCAGTATTCTAATCAGTCCGTTTAGAATACCACCTTATTCTGTAAATTGTCTTAATAATGTATTATCAGGAAATAAAGAATATCTCAGCGTTATAGGTCACTTTTAATGCTTGCGAGTTAAACCTGCATTAGACTCTTCCGGTATATACGCTTAAAAAATCAGTTTTCTTGTCAGCTACTTCTTTATTAAATTGAAGTTCGGCGATATTGGTTGAGTTGTGTTTGTTGTTCCTGAGCTGTCTCTGTGCCGTGCTCTCAGGTGGCTGGGGGTGACGCAGTTCGAGGAGACTGGAGCTCGACTGGCGATGCCCTGCTACGACGAGCCGGCCATCAAGCCCACCTGGAGTTTCACCTTCCGCCCAGTACAGGGACTCGGCGTCCGCTTCAACACCCCAGCGCTTTCCTCCTCGTGAGTACCTGCTTTAATTTAATTTAACATTAACATTAACCATATAGCTCTGCACAAATTTCTGTATATACCAACTATTCCATTACATTACATACTCTTTTTTTTAATCTTAATTTTTTTCATTGCTAATTTACCACCCACATCCTTCACCAATTGAGAATTTTAATTTTGAATTCTTCAATGGTTTCTAGTTAATTTTTCATCATTTTGCTAGATAATTTATTCCATTTTTTAATTCCCTTATCTACAAAAGAAAATTTACGCCTGAAATCAAATGCCAGCTTCTGGTGTTGGTCATTTCTTTTCTTGCATGCACTATTTCAAATTCCCGCTACCAATATCCATCCAAGCCACATCGCTCATATATGTCTTATACGTTCACAACATTATCTTCACTCGTGTCCCCTAATTTCTAATGACTCCCAACCCCGCTCACATAATAAATCAGTTACTGATTGTGCTCTGCAGCAATTTCCACAATCAAATCTAGCTGCCCATCTTTCCACCTCTCGCCTTTCCAACTCTTGTATTTGATGCCCAACATATTCAAACAATAGTTTACCAAGATTTTGTAATCAAATTTACTCACTTCTCGGATGGACCACCTCTTCACCCTCGTCAATAAAAGAAGGATTACGAAAACTCTCCTTATCGCTCTCCAAATACGTATTGCCCAGTTAATTTTACCATCAAATGTTATGCAAGATGTTTAAATTCAATTTCTTCAACAAAAAATTTCTTCCTCACCCTGTTTTCATAAAATAATCTTTATTTTTTTTAACCTGTTTTCCTAATAAGCTTCATCTTCCTGGCATTTATTTTCATTATATGCTGATCATCCCAGCTAGATACCCTGCTCAGACATCCCGGTAGCTGTAACAGTCACCAGTCTTTGTAATTATATTGTACAAAATTATGTTATCAGCCAACAACGTAACTTCTGATAGTAAACAATCCACACAATCATTTATTAGAATAATCAACAGCAATGGTTGCCATACAATAGCCTATTTTGATACTGAATTTTCTGCCCTTAGTATTTGCTTTCTATCTTTTGCGTCACTTCTCACTGTTTATCGAGTCCAATTGTTTTGACCTACCGTAATCTACCACACTTTTTCTGTCTAACCCTGTCAAACACCATGAAGAGATCCTGTACTACACCATCAACTCGGCCCTCCTTGTCCATTTCATCAGAAATAACTTGCATAATTGAAAATCCTTCCCTAAGACATGTCCTCGATTTGAAATGCAGTTTCATTTCTAATAGACATTTCTGACATGGTTGCATATCAAATGCTCCATCAATTTGCATACCACTGACGTCAAAACCAAAAGGTCTGTAATTTTCAACACTGTTTGTCTCGTCTCCTTTATAAACTGGGCTGGTACTATTATGCACTTATCCAGTCCTCTGTTAAGCAGCAAGTATCCATACCCAATCTAAATAATTTTTGAGGCATGATATTATGTCTTATTCCCCTAACTTTAATTCCGGTACATGTAATTGTAATATTATTCACGCATCCCTTTATGCTCCCCCCCCCCTCCCCTGTGATGATAGTCCCTAATGCTCTCATTAAACTAGTAACTTAATATACGTGCCCCTTTTTCATCTCTTCAGTAAATTGTTCTTCATCCATATCCACAATCGTATGTATACTTTCCTTTTATCTCTGTTTCCTAACATGATCATAGAAATCTGTAGAAGCATCATTGATTGGTCAATTGTACCCATAATATTGTTCAAAAAAACGATCTTTAACTTCCTTCTTTGCTGTTATTCATTCCTGCTTATTGTTTAAAGCGTTTCATACTGTGTCGTTATCGCTTAAATTGTTTATGCTATTGTCTTACTAATCTCTCTAGCCTTTATCACCTCCCTATTATTATACGTTGTGTTCTATAATTTTTGTATTTGTGTTATGGAGTAAACACATCTTCACTTATTCTTATATCTCTATGAACTGTTTCCACTTCGACTCCACTGTACTTGTGCCATCCTTTCCATGTAACTGGACTTTCTCCTGAAAATATCTGTTCAGTTCTAAAATATGCGCATTTTATAATTGTACCTATAATCGTCTTCAGTTCTGTCCACTGATTTTATTGAACCACTGTATTTATCAAAGCTGCTTAGTGGATCAGTTTTTCCTTCTGTAACCCGAGACCTCACAATTTTTTTTATCAGGTTTCATTAGGAACAACATGTTCCGACCTCTCGTTTGACTTGCGTAGAACTCTCCTTCCGGCATTAATCTATTTGCAAAATCTTTTAATCACTATTCTTCACATTGCCACTGATCTACATTATTTACAGTGATTTTTTCTACATAGCTTTTCTTCCTAGACCACACCTTGAAGTGTCGCTATTTCTGCTCCTATTGAAATCTAAACTTACTATTAACAGCATTAATTTCAGCGCCTTAAGCTGTGAGATACCACACTCCTTCCAACCTTCCAAACGTAGATGATTGGACCAAGATTATATTATTATTATTACTATATTACTATTTTTTTTTTAAGCGTTGTTACTGTACCCAAGTCTTCTTCTTGTCATAAATTTATGTTATCTTCAAAGATCAATCGACTTATTTAGATAATATCTAACGAGGAATAGTCGCTAAGACCGGCACACCGATTGAGATAAAAATTCTTTCATGAGCAGATAAGGAATCCTTCACTTAATGACGTAATGTCCAAATCAATTCGTTGTAATGGGGCTTCGTTCACGTGAAAATTAAGGGTTATCGCTTAATATCTGAAATACCATTTTTTTTTACCATAAGCTTCACTGTGGAAATGTATAGTTCTGTTTCTACTCGTTGAACGTAGCCGCATTAGAACAAAATTCTACAGAAAAATAGTAATGGGTACCTGAAGTACTAATGAAAATTTTTAGATATCAGTTGGCGTCCTGTCCTTGTAAATAAAAAAATAAAAATAAAAATTGTTGTACCTTTCACCTCGTAGTTGGATGACATGACATGATATACCAACATAGTCACCTCGAAAAAGTGTGGCGATTTCCACTGACTTTGCGAGATCAGTTTGTGGATGTATTTGTGAAGCGAACGCTTGTGTTGTTTAGGAACGACGCAGACGGCCGCCAGACCGTGGTTTTCCAGCAGACGCCTCCGATTGGGGCGTACCTGCTGGCGTGGCTGATCTCTGACTTCCAGGCCGTCGAGAACCCGACGCAGTCCAACACGACAGTGTGGACCAACCGCGACACACTCGACCAGGCGGAATACGCCGCCATCTCCGGACCTCGGACCGTCTCCATCATGGAGCAGCTGGTCGACGTGCCTTACAACTACGGAAACATCACCAAAATGGACCACGCCGCCATACCAGACTTCGCTGCCGGAGCTATGGAGAACTGGGGGCTTGTCACCTACAGGTGGGTATCGTTTACTTATATCCCCTGCACAAATAGCTTACAGTCCCTTTATGACATCCGAGGTTCACTAACAATTCACAACGTTACTTAGCTGCTGACTTCTACAACCGTCTACGATGTATTCCGACCATAAATAGGTGCTCATCAGACTAGACATCTTTTCTCTTCTCAAATCATGTTTTAACTCCGAAAGAAGGCAATCAATCGCTTTCGAATCATCACGTCACTGAAGGATTTTATGTTTAAGATGGAAATTAGTTGGTATGATTTTTGTTGATTTTTATCTCGCTGCTATCTACCTAGCTTAATAAAAACCAATCGTGAATCTATACGGGATGCTAGTTCCAAAATAAGATAGCATTCTTACGATTCCGCCCACCCTTTTACAGTATCTTTGAAACAGTTAGGACCCCTCGTTACCTACTCTCTTATTAAAAATTTCTAATTTTTTTAACTAATTTATGAAGAAGATTTTCAAGCGTCGTCTTATATACCTAACTTTTGCACCATCACAAACTAACTAAACGCCACATTAGGCCTACTTCATACAATTTTAAATTGTTCATGATACCTCATAAGTCAATTTCCAACTTAGTAGATATGTTTTGGTTTATGTGATATGCCTTGTTTACTGTGGGCATCAGGCAGGGGTACCTGTTGATAATCGAGAACTACACTTCGGAGGCTACCAAGGAGCTCGTGCTGACGGTGATTCAACATGAGGTGAGCCACCAGTGGTTCGGCAACCTGGTCAGCCCCAACTGGTGGTCAGTGCTGTGGCTCAGCGAGGGATTCGCCACGTT
This sequence comes from Vandiemenella viatica, assembly GCA_031002005.1. Classification (NCBI taxonomy): domain Eukaryota; kingdom Metazoa; phylum Arthropoda; class Insecta; order Orthoptera; family Morabidae; genus Vandiemenella; species Vandiemenella viatica. The sequence goes on from CM061920.1 coordinate 170,488,587, forward strand.
CTTCGAGAGCTTCGCCACGGCTCAGGTAACAACCTGCAATACCACGCATGCCTTCCTTCACTTGCAACGCGAACACGTACCTGCCGAGGCATGTACGTTGTATTATCTCGAGTTTTCTCATCGCAGACTATACATGAATAATTCATATTGTGTAACTAATAATCATTGATTTTCAATTCATTCTATTCACTTTTAGCACTTCGTTGCCTAAACATAGTTAGCGGCATACTTTAAGATGGAATTATTGATTAATTTTTAATTACATTAACTTCCATTTATACATTCTTTGTTTGGATGTGTATTGAAATGCAGTTTAACACTGATAGATACTGGTCGCACGCCGTATATTTGGCCACTGGTTGTTCGATGCGTGTTTTCACCGTCTGACCCTGATAAGGAATGCTCACTCCACTCTAAGCGAGTAGCTACGTTTTATTTTTAAAAAGAATTAATTCTTAACTGAGTTACTTTGGCAATTCGCCTGACAGCATGCACTTTTTAGTAAGAATGTTTAGGTTAGCAGAAAGTGTCCTCACCGACAACAGTTTGCCTTATTGAGAAACAGAGTAAGAAACGCGCTGGTAGAACTTGTTAGCGAATATCTTTTATGATGTACACGGTATTCTGAGTTGGACGATTCCTGAGCTTCCCATGCAAATTTTCATTGATTGCACTTCTACCTAATAGGGATCTTATTACTAACAGCAATGTTAAGCCATATCGGTGACCTGGTAGCAGAATTTCAAACTGCTTGGTAGCTTGCCTCGATTGTCGCTGTCCGATAATCGTACCGGTTAAAGGCCATCGAAACGTCCTAGCATAGTTGAAATACACAAAGTCTGTATTGACTGGTGTTAGAACGGGTTAAGGCCTTTGAAAATCTCATGATCTAGGTCTAGATGTAAATTACGTCATCACTCCAGCACAACTACATTACCAACAAGAAATTCTCCCCCCCCCCCCCTCTCTCACTTCGCTGTTTGCAATCTACTACACAATTGTTTTAAATGAGCTGCCAACAACAGAATGGCGTAAGCCATACCGATGACGCTGTCGCTGTCGGGGCAATTTTCTATATTGCTGAGAATTAACAGGTCAAACAGAATAAAATATCAGAACTTTCATATCTAGCCTCCGGGCAACGCTTGTTTACTATAAATATTTTCATAAGTTCTTTTCTTTAATTAGAATTGGTGTTTGTGTCGCTTGTTCCTCACCTGTGTTTCCCTTGATGATCGTGAAATTCAGGCTGCACTAGTTATATTGAAAATCAGCTCCATTTCTCATTGTTTTTCCGAGAAAAGTCTGATAACCTATCACTAAGCCCCGGATTTTTAGGTTCTAAAAAACCAAATTTAGGTTTATTCAACTCACGTTTTAGGCTTTTATAGGTTTTTAAAATTCTTATTTAGGAACTTTCACGGTTTTAAGGGAAATAAAATTTTAAACACGCAATATATACTGCCATGGTGTTAAAAACATCGTGACTTTATAGTACTCCTTAAAAACTTCTAACATGACATTGCTCGATCACATTAAAACATGCGAAATAAACCATTATTATGTTCAAAACATTTCGTCTTTATTGTGTATGGTAAACAACTCATTTAAAACTTCAATATGACCCTGAACAATAAATATTTTGACAGATTTTCAGGAGTAAACCTTCCTCTCTCTTCCGTTAAAATTCTCTTGAATGCGGAAAAACTACGCTCTACGTCACATGTGGTCCGAGGTGCGAACTTCCTTAGGATTCCAAGGCAATATTCCTGTTCCTTTACACCACAGAGGACACGGCCTTGAAATCTGGACTGGCTAAAACAGACTTCTGCTTCTTAGCTATAGACACCCAACTAGTCCAGGACCACTTTGGCCCTCACTTCTTGGATGATTTGAAGTGCTTCGGTCAACGGTAGAGTGGCTCCTTCCAAATTCTTGATTGAAAATTCTAGGTTGTAAAAATTTGCCTTTATATATGCCAACTCCTGTACAGCTGGTACTGAGTGCAACACTTTCTTTGCATTTACTATAGCAATAGCTTCACTTTCAACTAATGATTCGATGAGACCTCCGTGATGCTCTCATGTTTTCTGGATAATATATTGCGGCTGAGAAACAGGTCGCCCATCGTGTCACCACTTGCTCGGGGAGAGGGGTATTGATGGAAGCTTTTCCCTGAGAGTAACTACTCGACTTGGCGCTTTCAGGAATATTTTCTTCACTGAAGAAATTATTTCGTTAATTACAGGGTGCTGTTCCCGAATTTTTTTCAGCTACCAGGTTGAGCCCATGAGCTAGAAAGGTGACATGACGATTCGAGGATGGAATGCCTTCAAACACTCCCCTGCTTTTATCATATAACTGCACTGTCTGTCACCAACAACCGCAACTTTCCTCGTGTTCTGGATCTGTCCACAACACCTTTAATGCATCAATTACAGCAATTGGAAGTTCTCTGCTCATAATGACATGGGGTATACTAGGTTCCTCACATGCGAGCTTGCCCATAACAACGCTGGCTATGTATCTGCCGCAGGCATCTGTCGTCTCATCTACTTAACCAGATGAAGTGGTCAGCAATGTCCACCCTATTTCTTCAATGATTTTCTCTACATCTGAGGCAAGTAATTCTTTCTTAAAGTGGATTCATCTGACATTTTTCTATACAAAATTCTTCCAAAAAGATTTTCAGGACTGCATTCTGGAGTGCTGAAATGGTATATTAGTGGCAGTGAGAGCTTCACATAGACGCAGGTTAAACGAATCTTCTGTACGCAGCTTTGAACTTGTAATGAAACTACTTCTGTTCGGAAGCATTTGCCAAATGAGTTGCTGAATTCTGATACTGTAGTACGGGGATTGTTTTTCTGCAGTCACCTATATAGAAGGCAAAAATAAAAATAGTCCACCTGAATATAACACCAGTTAATATTATAAAATTTCATCCAGCAGTCTAGACACTGTGATTTTATGTTAATTTAGAAATGAAAACAAATAAAACCTAATTTATTTTTTAAAATTATGAAAGACATATGTATATAAAACAAATTAAACTTACTGGTTTCACATGCTTGACAATATATAATTTTCCCATCTGTAGAAAAGTTCTTATCCGTTCCAATCCACTCTCGCAGGAGACTTCTTGAGGATTTCTGTTTAGGCATTATTGCTTTTAAAGAAGGAACTATAAGTATAAGGCCTACACAATGTTTTAATTTCCGTGTTACCACTGAACGATGATGGTATACAACTGTTAATTTCTCAGATTTCTGAGATTGTTAATGTTTAACGTGCTATGTTTAAAATTTGCTCTGGATTTGTTTCTACTGAATGTAAACCTTGTAATAATGTGAATTGCTACACCGAATTGTTACAGCTTTTCTCAATGTTACTGTCAACAATGAGTTAAAACACATAATTTAATATCGTGGTGAATAGTTATTCCAATTTTAAAACAAATCCATTTGTTTTACACGTAAACTAGTCCGTTTACCCCCAAGTTCGGCTTCACCCTCGGTCTCTACGAGGGATCATTCCTATACCGCTCACATTTGCAGTGTCTTGGATCTTAATTCACGTGTAGTAGATACAGCTGGGGCAGTGACTGGTCGGATCGCCCAGGTGACATTAACTTGGATCGATGTAGAAGAAGAAAACGAAATTTTTGAGAAGGAAGGGGAAAAGGAAGCAGCCGCAACCTGTCAATAAGGCACTGTTCGGCATTTGCCTGGAGGTGAAAAGGAAAACCACGGAATACCATTTCAGAACAGCCGACGGTGGGGTTCGAACCCATGGCGTCTCCCGAGTCCAAATTACTAGCCCACGGCCCGTACCCCTGAGCTAATCCGGTCGGTCATTTGTTTTATTTAAGTAACAAAATTACAGTCGAACTGGGTCAGTACATCGAATTAGGTCCTTTTAGGTTCTAAAAACCGAATTAGGTCATTTTAGGTCGTAACATAAAAATTAGGTTATTTTAGGTCCTATTAAATTTATGAATATTATTAGTTTATACAACAGACGAAAAAGAAAGTTAAAATTTCTAGAATATTAGGTTGGGAACAAAATAGGTTCGAACCTAAGAATTCGGGGCTTACCTATCACAAACTTCATTAAATAAACCCAAATCAGAAACTATGAAATTTGCTAACGCGACGCATCCATTCGCAGTGAAGCTAGGTATCGTTGAGTATATGCTGCCACATATGTTGCCTATGCAATAAACCAATTAACAGCACGAATGTCAGTTTCCTGAGCGACAATAGTGTATTGTCGACAGGTGATGCGGTGATTTTCAGTTGGAGAGGCATAGAGGAGGGCTAATTCCCCCGCGTATTCCCGGTAAGTCTGATTTGCCCAAGGAAAATCTTTTCCATTTCGAAGCTATCAAACTGACATAATATCAGATACATCCGCTGTATTTGTTTACGTAAGGAAGCATCCAACCAGAACCGCATCCATCAACTTACTCATTTTTCTTACAGTATAATTTTCTCACATGTATTTCTTATATACTTATTACCGTAATCGGCACCTCGTCTCTTCGACTCACCAACGGAAAGGGCTGTTACTCGATACCTGTAGAACACGGAATGGATACTTTATCGTTACAAGAAGGTTCCCTCCTCATATTATGATGACGCTTGAATTATATTATCTTGTTTCGCCGGGTGGAGCCGCGTCGATTTACTAAAACCTGATCTTGCTGTGTTTTTCATCCGAGTCCTCTGATGAAAGAGACAGCACGATGGCAGAGGACTCTGATGAAAGACACAGCACGATGACAGAAACGTCACGTTTTAATAAACCAAGATAAGCTTTCGTAATCAACGATTGAATTATGTTTAAAGAATATTATCTGAAAAATATCGTAATCGGTGCAGTTGAAGGTCCACCATGTTTCCAGCTGGAGCCGACGTGGCGCCTGGATGAAGTGTTCGTGGTAGCCACACTGCTGGAGACGGCCATGCCGCTCGACAGTGACTCCTCTGGCACTCCCATCACTTCAGACGACGCCGACAGCAACATCTACTACAAAGGTAATGTCGTCGGAATCTTCAAACTCGTCGTAGCTAATGAAATTTGAGTGTTAAGTAATCGGGTAATTTTATTTTAAAACCGCCGTACAAAGTACCTTACCGAGCATTCCGAAAGTTGTGCTTCGAGGAAAAATCGTCGGTTACTTCCAAATGTGAAGTATGCTATTAGTATGCTGCTCTACCTATGAAACTGTGGTATCCAGCGTTACTGTCTTACCTAAAACGATTGAAAAAAAAAAAAAAAAAAAAAAATCCAAATTTTCATTATTGCCGTACTAATTAAAAGAGACCTAACCCTATCGAAAGTTTTCTCAAAAAATACATTATTTTATTTTTGGTACACGTATCTACTTTCTCTCATGTATAAGTAGCAGATTTGTGAATGCAGAGTTCCTTTGATAACGCACTCGATTAATGACTTCGAAATTTACTCAGCAAACCTATTTGAGGTATAAAATATAAACTGATGTGGAAACAAAAATAAATTTCATATTATTAAGTTGTTTCTGCATAATACATGTTGCCTTTTCCGTAATAGGAATAGAATGCAATTAGAAATTTCTGCAGCATTTCTTGAACCTTTCTCAGTTTTTGCTTGTATTCATTTCCAACTTCTCCAAATATTTTTGACATCATAACTTTTCCAGTATCCTCTCTCTTATCAGCTATCAGAACAGTATCGTCAATAATAGCAATACATCGATCGTTTCTTAATTTTCACGCCATATTCAAATTTTTCTCTCACTTTCTGGATTTCCTTCTCCTACATACAAAATCAAGATTACTGCGAACAGGATTTATCCTGGCTTACCCACGTTTTAATTGATTCTTGTTTATGTAATTCTCTACTTTTCTGTTGTCTACTTATTCTTGTATAGTCTGTAAAATATTCTTCTCCTTCGAAGTTTTATATCTGACTTTATTATAATTTTGATGCTGTTGATCGTGTAACGTTATCAAAAGCTAATTTCAAGTCCACAAGCACCATTAATATGTTCGTATTTCTCTTGATCTATCGTTTCAATATTAATCTGAAGCCTAGTAGAACCACTCTTGAACTAATGTTTTTCATAATTACAAAATGGTCATATAACAGATCTTTTTTTTTTTTCTTTTTGTTATCCCTGTAAACTTTGGCTTTTATCAGTTTTCAAACTAGTATTGCTCAGCATATTATAAGATTTAGATTTTTTAGCTTATGATTTCTCTGGAAGTGTTTCATTAATAGCTGCCCTGATTCCACTTTCTGATGTCAGATTTATTATTGTTAATTCCTTTTTGTGACAGGCGGTTCATTGATTAGGATGATGCAGCACGTGGTGACCTCTGACTTGTACTACGAGGGTCTTCACAACTATCAGTTAGCCCAGTAAGTTTAAGACAGTCTGCACCAACCTTTTAGTTTTTTGTAAGTAGGATATGGATTAGTCAATCATGGAATGGAGTGGCAAGTTAAGTAGCAGGCAGGGCAGGTTTGACTGTGTGAGGTGTGTTTGCAGCCAGCTGAGCAACGCGACGGACGAGGACCTGTTCGCGGCCATGGACGCCGTGGCGCCCGCAGCCAACCTGCCCGGCGGCGGCACGGTGACATCAGTGATGCTGCCGTGGGTTCGCCAGGCGGGCTACCCCGTGCTCACCGTCGCCAGGGACTACGACACCGGCGCCGTCACCATCTCACAGGTTAGACACGAGGAATCCATTCAAAACTCACACCAATTGTTGAAGGCACTATCCTAAGTCTGATTACTGGTCTTCAACTGCTAAGAGCTCTAAAAATGTGTGGGTATTATTATTAGTACCTTGGTGATCTATCTTCGCTCGGCATCTTTCGATTTGAAGGCTTCCTAGGCGTTTTGAGGTGCACAGTTAACCAAAGAGAAGCTTAACTAACATCATTAGAATTACAGGTACCTGAACCTTCTACGTTAAAAAATAAAAATAAAAATAAAAAAAAATTTAAAAAAATTATTTGTGTTAAAAACTTGAAAAGCAAAACGTTATCTACATATGAAATTTCATCCAAATCGCTAGATCCATTTGCAATACCGCCTCATAAAATGCTATTATTATGCTAAATAGAAATCTTAATGCCAGTCAGGGATTAATTAATGGTGCGAGATTAATTGGTGGTAATTCAGGGGATTCTACGATAAACCATGATAATGAATTCTTATGTAACTCGACGAGAAAAATTGATAGTGAAAAATATTTTTTATATCTCGCTTAGTTCTCGAGATATCGTATCTTAAAATTGATATGGTAGGTTGAAATGCGACCTGGACCAGAAGATAAATTTCGCCCATAGCTAAGTTTGATGATGAATTCGTATGAATCTCGTCGACACAAATCGAAAATAAAGAATTTATTTTTTCTGATAGATCCGGCCTGGACCAAAAAAAAAAACCTCCAAAACCATTATGTATATACGGTGGAAATGTACTTTTCAATGTTTTATTTTGTTCCTAAAGGTTGTTGTTAGGTGTAAATACGGCCTGGACCAGAAGAAAACGTCGCCAAAAGCACATGGAACTATACCTATAACTGATTTTTGACATGCTATATCTCGAAAACCAAGCGAGATATCAAGAACATTTATTATTTATTTTCGATATGTTTCGTCTAGTTCTATAAGAATTCATCATCAGATTGTGACGTCACGGTAATGATAGAACATCCATCAGTGCTAAATTCATTCACTCCGATAAAACTATGCTCATACCTCGCGTGGTAGTATTTAATGACAAACTAACAACCACTTTTTACGTTCAAAAAGTAAACAATGATTACTTTATAACTGGTGCCGGTAATATTATTATCTTCCTGTTTAAATGTTTTACAATTAAACTTGCGGTGCTAATATTTCTACGGGTCAGCTAGTATACAAGATCTGTCGTTTAAATATTCTTTGAAATCAAGGAGAAACTATTGTAGGCTTTCTGGTACCTGAATTGTCTACGAGATGGTGCTAGTGCCGTTTTCGAGATACCGAGTCAAAAAATTGTAAATTTGCTTTTTTGTAGGGAAGACAACTATTTAGGTAACCTTAAAAGTCAAAAACGTTATCCAATATCAAATTTCATCCAAATCGTCATAGCCGTTTCCGAGATCCGAAATATATATATATATACAAGAATTGCTCGTTTAAAGAGATATATGATTATTGGGGTACTAGCTACCAATCTGGAGGCTAGCCCACCTAACTCATTTGTCTGAACCAGGCAACAGCTGGCATTGCTAAAATTTGCGATACGAAAATAAAACACTCGCACAAATCTATTTCTATCTGTATTAATATAAATATGCAAGCAAGCTGCATCAGTCGGAAGGTTTGAAACGGATCGCGCAAAAAGTACAGCAGTGATCTGGACGGTGTTTCCAAATTTTTAAAGCTAATCAGAAATCTGTGTAAATAGTTTAAGACTTATATATACCGAGGAACGGAGCAATTAATTTCGTTTAGAGTTGGAAGAAATATGTTTACAAATCACTCTATTTGAGATGGCCACTTCTACGACTCAGCATTGACAAAAGATTACACTATGATCGTGTATAGATTCTGTTCTATTTTATGACCTCGATTATGTAGCTCGTCAGTTTTGCACACTAAAATATGCAGAATAAGTGAATCAAACGTAATAAGATTCTTAAAACTAATAGTTCGTTTGAGAATTGTCATTACCAATTCGCATTTTACCAATACCAAAAATCCTCCTAATTTGTAGCAGGTATTGTCAATTTTAATCATTGCTTTTCACAGATATGGATACACTGCTTTCCAAGGATCAAGACTTGATCGTTATGACATATTCAATGATTTTTTTCTGTTTAAAAAATCGAAAATTACTGTTGATAAACTAATAAATCCAGAGTATGAAGTATAAATCTGTTCTTAAATTTAATTTGTTTTAAGTCGTATCTACCGAAACGGTGATTATATATCATCTGTCTTCAAAGCCCGTCAGATTTGAAGGTTTGAATACAATGCTCTGGCAATTTATTTCTCTAGAATTATTATTAAATAACTCCCATAACTCTGGTCAGGGAAGAGCTCAAATTTCTTGCTCTGCGCATGACGTCACCATAGGAGCACTGTGTGTTGCCGGAGCATTTAAGTATATGGGCGCATGCTGTGTTGATATTGTGATTTTCTTTATAACTTGCTGTAAATTGTATGAACCCGCCTGGATGTGCTGTCGCTGGCTGTACAACTTACAGCAGGGAAAAAAAAGGTACAGGTATCACTTATCATTCCTTTCCAAGGACCTACAACTTACGAAAATACGGATACAAAAAGTTATCGTAAGGACGATTTCAGTACAATAACAGCAACTGTTTGTTCGCAACACTTTGTGGCAGAAGATGGTTCAAAAATTAATTGATTTAGATAATGGTGAAATGAAAGTGTGCCCCAAGCTTACACAGTTTCATTTATCAGTTAAAGAAAGGGAGCGCCAGAGAGTATTTTTGGCATTACAATTGTTTTCTAAGACCACAGCGCAAGCAATACGCTATTTCATGTCAGAAGAAGAACTCGTTGCTAATTTTTTCCAGCTTGTCAACGACTTATTCTATGAGCAGCAGAGTACAGTCTGACAACAAACCGTTAGCACGTGGATATGGTGTTCACCATGATATTAAAGAAAGAATTTTGAGACAGATGTATGAATGCTGTGAAAAAATGCAAGCTGTTGGATGAAAACAGCTCCTTCCTTTCCACAAAGTATATATGAAAACCATTCGATCCATGTTTGGTCTATACTTCGAACTCCAGAGTTTAAAAGTCAAATTTTGAAAGCTCTCCTGAATCAGGATTGTTTAGGGTATTTTTTTCTCTCAGATATTACCTGATATTTCTGAACTACTGACTCCAATTGAAGGTAATTATAACCTTCAAGATGTTGATATTTCATACCGATCAGTCTTCATTTACAGAAGGGCCTGACTGATCACTGGTTACGTCGCTCACCGAAGAAGAGAATTCGATGCCACCACAGGAACACTTGCATCGCTAATGTGTCTGACTGCATCTTTATCAGATCTGAGGGATGGATAGAGGCACTATCTCGAGGAAGTCTTATTGTACAATCCGATGACTAGTTAAATAAAAGTCGAAATTTGAACTAATTTTTATGAATGTGAATGGTTGTGATTTTATGTCGAAAGAAAAGAATATTGTTAAAACAATTTGTGCCAAAATAACTGAAAAATATTCAGAGGTACCAGTGGAAGTGATAAAAATCTATGTAAGGACAAAAATGTTTATTCGTTTACGCTATATGAACGCAAAAGGAGGCCGCGGCACATAGGAGGAAATCATGTCAGTTCCTCTTATCGGCCTTTCCTAATTCGGAGAAAAACTAACACAAGAAGGTATGTGAATCTTACTATCAAATACTTAAAAATTTTCTTTGAATTAATTGGTATGGCATCCGTCAAATGCGTAGTTTTGAACAGCAGAGCGCTTCGCTCATTTACCGTTTGCTCCTACAGTGACGTCATTTTAACAGCCAATCGTCTCTCGTTTCGCTTCGGGCCCTACCTTTACTAGAATTACCTTGACTCTGGTATTGAACTTTTTCTATTGTAGTTTATATCACCATAAATTTGGAAATTGTTACGTGCTCTTGAGTGATTAACGACAGAAATATGGAAGCAATGAAATTAAAAATTAACTAGCAATCCTAAAATCTTATGCAAAAACGCGTAAATTATAAAAGAAAGTCCATCGTGCATTCTACTTTAACACAACGTGTCAGTTGTCATTCTGGTCCAGCCTGCATTTCAACCTAACCACAACCTCTACTCATATAGCTGTTAGAAAATCATAACTTCTTTCATATGCGCATTAATGCATTCACTGTATTGCGATCGAAACTTGATCCGTTGTAACTGCGTACATGCAGCTGAAATAATGACATCAGTAATACGGAGTCCGTGAAAATAAAGGAAACTGAAAATAATGTGAACTTATGTGATACCACGTAGTTTTAATCCACGTAAGTTTCTATTTTAAAGCAAATATAACTGAACGAACCAACATATCGTCAAAATAAAACCACTATCCAAAAAGCAAATCATTTTACTAATATACAATAATTAACTCTATGCATTAATATGGACAATTTGGCAGTTGTCCAATGAGGGCGTACCGAGAGTTAATTGTCCATTTGTTCTGAAATTTATTACAAACGTTGCTTAGTCGTTGATATTTTACAAAATGTGCCTTTAAAAGCCACAAAATACGTACTAATGAAGCAAGATAACTCGAAAAATGAGTAGTTGCATAGAAGTTACTAAACAAGAAATACATGGTTTTACCTACGATATAGTAATGTATTCATATGAGGATTTTACATTTCATTGCTGCAGATGCTATCGTTGGCGGCAAAGATGTGTTTATCCGCTACCTGTTCGGCCAACACTATCGCATACGGTATTTTTGGGGATTTCATTGTATCTAAAATAAATTTATTTTTGCTATAATATACTTTTTTTTCGAACTTATGTCCATAGGGTAGTGTATTGGGACCGCTGCTACTTATCACATTTATGAATGATTGTGTTGGTTTACAATCAGAATTTAGATTTTTAGGATATGACATAATTGTATATAATAGGATCAAAATAGGAGAAGACTGTGAACGACTGGCGCTCCATGGCAATTAAAATCAGCTTAATTAAATAAATTCATTCCAACGATGTTTCAATAACACTCTACTGTTGCAGGCCTGCTAACACAAAATATACAATATACTTTAGATTCAAATTGAGCAGGAAAGTTTCTGATTATAATAGTAAAGTAAATAAAGCTCAAAGGCTAATATACATTTATAATAAACTGCTGTACATTAAATAACTTCATTGCCATTTCCAATATAATTTTGTGGTGAAAATTATACGATATTTCTGCCCAAAGAAAATCTGTACTTGTTACTAAACTTACACTGTATTTATTAGATAATTGGCTAACATGCAAGCCATTCAAGATAATAGGGTTAATCAGAAAAGTTATGAGAATATTATGGCATCTTTGAGTTTTCTGCCTCGATGTGTTCATTGTACCAATTATAATGGATTACACGAAATAATTCTGTTATTTTATTGATTTAATTTTGTATTACCTTAAATATGGATAAAAGATCCAGGAATTCGAAGAATTTCGGAATCAGCTTTTTAAAATCCCAACATTTATTTTTAAGTGGAGTGGAGTTCTAATTGCTTTGATAGACAGTACGTTACATCGTTGGAATACAGTGATTAATGCTATTAGGAATTAATTTGAAGATTAAAAAAATAAGAATAAGTGTGATTGGGTGTAGCTTGCTTTTTGCGCTCCTGTAGCTTGACTTTCTCTTTTTCAGCAACGCTTCATTTTAGACGAGGCGCCCGACGACCGCACCTGGTCCATCCCCCTGACGTACACGACGGCTGCGGAGGCGGATTTCACAACGACCACTCCTCGCACCTGGCTCACAGACGCGCAGCAGACGTTCCAGGTTGGAGTCGCCGCAGCAGACTGGCTCATCCTCAACGTGCAGGTCGTCGGTGAGTCTGCACTCAGGGGATTCAAAGGAATCCGTCATACCACGTCGCTGAACCAAGCTGACTAAGTACTCGAAATGGAGGAAGTGCAACTCCTTCGAGAAGGAAATGATTGGCTGTCCGCGTTGTTAATGAGAATCTCAAAAGCAAATACACTCAGCGAATTCCAGAGATATAGCATGAGGGAATTTTTATTTTATGATTGCTTTCTGCAATTTAGTCTAAAATAATTAACAAATAACTCAATTGCAATTCATTACTAACCACACTCTATCTAAGCATGGCATTCAAAAGAACGAGGACTCAAATCCACGTCTAGCCATCCAAATTTCGGTTTCTCATGGGTTCCCTAAATCACTCCATGAAAGGCCGTGGCCGAATTCCTTAAAGTTCCTTGTTATTTGTCTTTTTCTGGATCTATTAACCATCAGGCGTAAAGCTCTAAATAATAAATAATTGCTTACATATCTTTCTCAATGCAAAGAAAATCAGTATATTCTGACCAACCATACACTCTCCTAAGCTCTCTGGCACCGTATCCCAAATTGTTCTTGCAAATCTTGTGTCTACCAGAAACATCAGATATTTAAATTAGCCATAGGACTTTCTTTACAGTCTCTTGGTGCAGAACAGCGCGCATTAATATATAGTTTTCTACCGCGTTTGGCTTGTCCGGTACAAAATCGTGTCCAGCTATTTTTAATACAACTATAGACTAACAATATTAACTAACCCGGCCCCTTTACGCTTTTTTTTTTTTACTTTCTCAGTTTATTCACAATTTCCTCATGATTTATTTCAAACTAGCTTCGAGCCCGTCAAAAATGACGGTTTGAACGCAATATTCTGGCAGCTCATTTTTTTTGCAGTTGGTTAATTAAACGGAACTGATATTGCATAATACTAATGACCTTGATTTTGCAAAGTTCTACATATTTCATTTGCCGTTCACATAGCCATACAGTAGTAACTTCTACTGAATTAATGACGCCGGAAGTAAAGAACCAATTAAATAAAATCAGATTAGGAATTCCAAAAACTTTTGCTATCCATGTAATATCAGTTTTATTCCTGGTCCAGGCACAATTCAGCACGTTAAATATGAAACTACTTCCACCCACATTAATTAATACATTTAGTAACATGGCGCTTATGAAAGCAGTTTAATTGGTTTGTAAAACTCGTTTCAGAGTGAATTATGCTGTAACAAAATGTGTCAGTTGCGATTCTGGTAAACTTAAACACAACCTCCAGTAATATTGCGTTCGAAAATCATAGCCTCTATTACCCTCAAATGAATAATGATGGGAATCACCTATGGTGGTAGTAGGAATTCATTCTGAAAAACCTTGTAAGAAAAATAATATTTTTTAATTATATCTTTCGTTATATGAATACGTTACTCTGGTTAGATTATCAGAGCACTTGGTTAGGATCTCACATAAATAAATGCATTTTACGTTAGATGACGGAGATTACAATTTCGAAAACAAATAACTGTTATTTATTTGACTAATACATGTCGCGATTACGTATGTACGATTCTCTGAGTTTTTAATAAACCTCATTGTTTCTTATCGTGTGCCAAAAAATTCTTAGTTTACGGTTTAAACTGGTGCTTACAACTGAGGCAGGTAAAATAGCGTAAATAATGAAAACCCTTCTCCTTACATTAATTTCTGCATCTGGTTGTCGTAGATAAATAAAAAGCAATATGTAAATTTAATCGAACGTAATAATTGTAACTTTGTGACATATAATTGCCTGGTATTAATTTTTTTTTCCCTACTCTCAGTATTTATTATATCACTGCTCACTGCTATTTTGCGGCAATAATATCGTTGTTGAATTGCGAGTGTCATATCCTTGATGATTTAAATCTGATAAAAAAGTTATCTTAAATCTCATTTAATGGCTAACACATGTATCAAAAACTAAGGGTATCATACATAATGGTAGTAGGAATTTATTATGGAAAAGCTTATAAGGAGAAACGAATAAGTCATCCTTAATGATATCTTTAGTTATACGAATACGTTATTCTCGTTAGATTATCAGAGTATTTTGTTAGGATTTTAAAATAAAAAAATGCATTTCACTTTAGATTATGGAGACGATAATTTCGTAAACGGGTAACTATTATTTATGTGACAAATACATTTTGCATTATGTACATTTCTCCTAGTTTTTAATAAACTTCATTGCTACTTACCTTCTGCCAAAAAAATTCTTAGGTTATGCTCATAACTGATGCAGATAAAGTAGCGTAAATATTGAATCCCCTTCTCAATTTCTGTGTCTAACTGATATGGATAAAATAGTGCAAATATTGAATCTCCTTCTCCTTATATGAATTTCAGCGTCTAGCTGTAAATAAACGAAAAGCAAGATGGTGGGTACGAACGTAATATGGTGGTTGATGATTGGCCGTTCGTTAGCCAATAGGAGAAGCAGCTATAGACGACGCACGCAGACCACACGTTAGCGTTTTATATAAGGGGATTTTGTAATTTGCTCATTTCTATCTGATTTACTCGCTCCCATCGCCAGATGATAGTACCGTAGGGTCTCATTAAACCAGCCACTCAATCTCAAATACCAGTAACTTCTTCTCCATTCTTATTTTCTAAATACCTCCAAATTACCCTCAATTTTTTAACATAGCCATAGAAAATATCCAGTTGCATCGTTCAATAGTCCCCTGCTCCTATAATATTATCCATAAACCCATCGTAAGCTTCTCTCTTTGCTATTATTATTTCATTTTTTAATTGTTTAAAGTGTTCTCTTCTACTTTGTTCTAAACTCTATTATGTTCTCTTCCCACCAACCTCTATAAACCCCTTATCTCCCTATCATAGTATTTAGGTTCTCTATTACTCTTTATTTTGTTTTGGAACAAACATTTCTTCTCCCTTTCTTATAATCTCCTTGAAATCTTCCCACTTCGGCTTCGCTGTACTTGTGACTTCTCCTCCTGAAGCATCTCCTCGGTTTTGAAATTTGTGCCTCTTTATAACTTTACCTATTACCATCATCAATTTCGGCTGCTGTTTTACTAAATCCTTCAATATCCAACTGAACTACTTTATAATCACTTATTCCTTCAGTTAGTTGAGATCCACAATTTTATCATCAGCTTTTATTATGAACTAGCTGATACCCGCGACTTCGTACGCATGGATTAAGAATTTCTTTGCCAGAATTGAATATAGAAAGTTGTTGGTAACAAAGGATTGGTCCCAAACAACACCGAGTCAGCATAACATGACAGGAAAGCCGTCACTATTTCATTCTACCGTCGAACCTGTCTCTTGAAGAGAATCAATTTCCAATATATTTAAAAACAGAAAAACAAACGAAGCTGAGGGGATGTGGGGGAGAAGAGGGGGTGTTCAGGTTTTTTTTTTCAGATTGGTCTTTTCTTCTTTCTTCAGCATGAGCATCCGATTCTTGGGTTCTAATAATTTTAGCTGCTCGTGCTCTGCTAGAGCTACAACTTAGGCCAGTTTACGCCAGCAAGGCATGTCAAAAAGGGAGGCAAAATAAACTGGTGCCAGAAACATTTAAGCAAACACAAAGTAATAGTACAGAGAAAATCAACATCTATACTAAAGAATACGTTTTTTCTCTAAACGATATTAATTAACAAATTATACACTAACATAATGCCGAGAAGCATAGCTTGAGCAAGCGACTTTAACATTACAGACTAACACACACATCCGTCTCTCTATCACCATTCGATATGTTCTTAAAATTTCGTGACTAAAACTTTTAATCATACCGAAAAAAAAATGTCCTATGGCCACCCTACAGATTTTCTTGTCATATTCCCTCAATATCGGTATAGGCATATAGTCGTCAAAAATTAACAAAACGACACAGACTTAATCCCGCATTTATAGTATTATTACTGCAGATCACACACACACTGTCTGAGGGATCAATATAACGTAAAAAAGTGTACACCTACAGCATTGATAGACTACTACTATTTGTCTTGCATCCCTAAATTTGCGATATCTACAGTTTAACATTCAAACCGAATAACCGACGGGCCAGGCGTGACTCTTACGATCAAAAACAATTTTTTTAAATCTTTGCCTCCAAGAAGATTTAAACCGGAGACCACGATCCAAACAGCAGTAAGCAAGTGCTTTAATCACTCAGCTACCTGACCGCTATATCGAAAGGCAGTACAGAGACCTAGACATCCAATGCGTCTGTCTATCGCCGTTCAGTAATTTTTCGAAATTATAAGACAACGTGTGTTATTTATACAGATAATTTTTCAACCAAATGTAGACAGTAGCCTATTTTTCTCCTTGTTTCAAAGGATAAGTGTGCAAAGTTTCTTCGAGATCGGATGAAAACTGGATTTGTATGAAGAACAAAAAAACAAACAAACATACATACATTCATCTTTATATATATAGATATGCCTAATATGCTTGGTCCACTTGTGTTCTGCTCTACCACTTGCGTAAAGGGTACTTCCTTTATTAAAGTATTTGCAAATCTTTGTTTCCTTGTATTATTTCCTACCTTGTTGATACCAGGGAAATTTAAATCCACAACTACAATGATTAATGACCATTCTATGCTTGTCTGTAAATATGAATTTATGATTTTGAACATACTGCTTGCAGCAACGGTAAATAGTTGAACAGATGTACAGTACAGCCAACCAGTTGCATCGATAATTCTAATAGTCTTTACCGGTTTCGACCAACATAAGCTGGTCTTCTTCAGAAGTACCTACTATCATGCTAGTGGGCGGAGATGAACATGTGCTTGTACCAAGCACATGTTCATCTCCGCCCACTAGCATGATAGTAGGTACTTCTGAAGAAGACCAGCTTATGTTGGTCGAAACCGGTAAAGACTATTAGAATTATCGATGCAACTGGTTGGCTGTACTGTACATCTGTTCAATATGAATTTAGTTTCTTCGCAAGAACCTGATATTCATCATTCATTCTCTCACTACTGTAAACAGCCAGCACTGCGATTTTTTTTCTTTTTTATCATTCCAGAAAACTATCCAAAGTAATTCATCGTTATAATCTACGTTCACCAGAGAACTGTAGTAATCTTTGCTAACAAATATAAATACCCCTCTACCAACTGCTACTAGATCTTTGCGATTCACTTCATAATCTAGGGCAAGTATCATTGTCTAGCACTCTTTTCCTTTAACCAATTTATGGTTTGTGTATCTTTATTAAGTTGTTAAACTATATTACTTTGTTCATAATGTTTCTTCAGTTCGCTGCTAATTGTCTTATAGCTGGCTTTTCAGTTGCAACCCTATCTATTATTGTTCTGTCAGCTTTTTCTGTTGCTTTAGCATTAGAGATTTTACCCAACATGCATCTGTATTCAGTGGCCATTTGATCACCTATTTTTATACCGTCACCTGCAGCCACAATCCCAAAATAAGGCACAATTCTGACCCCATCTTTAATGGAAGTGGGATCCCTTATTGCTATTGTTAACAACTCAGAAAGTATCTCTGACCTGCCAATGGTCCCCACAGGCAGGAGCCTCAAGACAGAACCAATGCTTTTTCCATGAAGTACTTTGGTCTCTCTATTCAACCGCCTCACAGAGTGGTTAATGTGGCCTGTCATGCGACTCAAGATCTGCATGAGCGACCTTCACCCCCTTCCTCAGGTGACTCACTAAGCTATAACTCTCATTTCTATCAATGCTATTTCCCGCAACCCCCACAATCACTATTCTATCCTCCTTAGTGAAACCCTTACAAAGTGATTCTATATCCTCTGTTACCTGCTCTAATGTTGCACAAGATTTGAAAGAAATTTTGATTTCATCCAAATTGTCATTTGGAAGAGGGTCTACACCTCTCCCATGGCTACTACCTAGCAGAATCTTTTCCTTTCTTCCATTCACATAATCACTTAACCTAATGAAAAACTCGGTTAGAAGTCACAACAGGGAAGGGCTATTAGATACCCACCATGGCTAGATCCATACTGAAGAGATGGTGTCACTTCACAGTATGGTTAGTTTGTGGTACTGAGTCATATGTGGCTATCACAGGCAACTCAAATTGACGAAAATCAAGTATCAGGCACGTCACCGTGGAATTGCGCCACGTGAAGTGCCACATTCATGTAGCTTAAAAAGAATTTAAGTAATGTGACTATGTAGCAGTCGCAAACAATCCAATAAATGCCAAGCTGTTGCATTTGGCTTTAGGTTTCTATCGCATTAACTACGACCCGACCAACTGGGCGCTGCTGGCGACGCAGCTGCAGAGCGACCCCGAGGCGCTGCCGCCCGTCAACCGCGCGCAGCTCCTCGACGACGCCGTCAACCTGGTGGACGCAGGCCTGCTGGACGTCGACACGGCCTTCGAGCTGGCCTCCTACCTGGCCGTAGAGACCGACTACGTACCCTGGCTCGGCGCTGAGAACATCCTGCTGTCGCTGTATTTCTACGCTGAAGACATCGACGCTTTCCAGGTAAAGCACAGTCTGTGACTAGAATTCCTGCCACCTAACAAAACGGACCACAAACGAGCAGGTGGAACTACTGATTGTGAACTAGACAACACGTTAAAATATATGTGACGCTGACGGAACATCTGGAACTGCAACCTATACTCAGAATGTTATTAATTTCTAAAGCTGTGACCATGAGCACTGACATTTAACAGAAAAAACCTTGATATACAAGTCTGTTACAATTTACTTTAGGCCCTGCTGAGGCTCTATCAATCTCCCTTAGCCCTTAGGTTAAGGGATTCTTGTCAGAAGTACTTGCCGCCTTGGCATTGCCTTCTTTTATTTGCTGTTTCTGTGTAAGTGCTTGTTTTACTTTTGTACTTTTCATTTCTGTTGAGCATTTTTTTATTTTTTTTTTATTTTTTTTATTTTTTATTTATTTTTTTATTTTTTTATTTATTTTTTATATTTTTTAAATTTTTATTTATTTTTTGTTTGTTTGTAAAACTACGCCTTTGTTCTGAACAGTAGTTCTTACTGCCCTCATGTGCGTCTTAAATGGCTTCTTCTCAATTACAATTTCTCCAAAGTGGAGTTACTGTAATTGGAAAATGCTGTACAAAATATCAACGTTAATTAACGATGCCGGTTAACAGTACTGCTGATAACGTCTACGGTATTACAACACCTTAATTGCAACTGTTGCTTAAACGAGTTACGGCGGTCATCAAATCATTCGTTCGTCACTGTCTCAAGTGGTCAGCAGTCTAGTTTCAGCTGGCGTAGAGGTAACTTCCTTGTTCAGTGAAGGAAGCGAGTCGACGTCAACTGCGAGTTTGTTTACGCTGGGTCGGAGTGATTATCGTGAAGAAAAGTGAACTAAGTGGAATGCTTGTTCTCTTTTCGCTTGTGAATTGAAAGAAGATGGCATTAGTTACCAGAAAGAACACCCTGAAGTTCGCCTTCGATTCGTCAAACCAGCAGCATTTGAAATACACGAATGGCTCTATGATAAAGTGAAACTGAGTGATGAACAGATTTTAGGGATACAGTTAGACTTATTCCAAAATAGTGTGTTCGTAAAAATGATAAACGAGAAATGTGAAAAAGTGATTGCGGAAAATGCTGGGTATCTGAAATTCCACCACTCTGATGGCAATGTTAGTGATGTCATACTAACAAACGCTGGTATGGGAACAAAGTACGTAAAAATATTAAACCTTCCTTTTGAGATATCAAACGAATATATACTCCACGCTGTTAAACCATTTGGGACGGTGATAGAGGTAGTAGATGATAAGTGGGGCGGGAATAATTCGTTTTAAAAAGTAAATGACGTACATATAGTGAAGATCGAAATCACAAGACACATTCCGTCATACATTAATGTGTGTGGGTTACGTGCTTTGGCGATTTACGAAAGGCAACCTCGAACTTGCTCGTTGTGTCACTCCACGGAACATGTCCGAGTTAACTGCCCCCGTGAAACACCGGTTGTGCTGCTACTAACGTACGCCAGGCGTACAGCGGCACAGACACACCAGGAAGAAGACCAGTCTGACCTTCTGCAGCAGTTTCCTCCACTGCAGAAAGCGGAATGTTTACGTCCGATGACAGAAGCGATGCATCAGGAAACCGACAATACACAGCACAGTGCAACAACTGATTCCCACCAACGCAACAAAACACAAAGATGAAAAGTCTCACCTTATAGACCATGATTATTCAGCAACCCCACAAATCACAAATGTCGATGATCCACAAGATATTGTGAATGAAGAAATATTAGTTAATTTAACTACAAATGCGGACTGTGAAGAATCAGAAAATGGAAAAGGCGGCCATACGGTATACAATCTACAGCAGATGAGATGGAGACGCAGCACCCGGCATCAGTCAAGAGCCACAGAAAACGTCAAGGAACGAAGCGACCTGAGGAAAATGTGAAACAAACAAGAGACAGTTCAACGGAAACGGAAATGAGAACTAGGGGCAAGAAATTAAAGAAGCAAGTAATTGATACGGGCCCGGTACTTCCTACGCGAATATCACTTCCTGATCAGCATAAACAAACAGACGAAAATATAAAGAAAGTAATAAATGGGCAGAATGCCAACCGCAAGAAACCCAGATAGAGTAAATGCATATAGAATGAGATAGCACGTTAACGCGAGATGATTGTGAGGTGTAAACAGTCTATTTGATAAAACTACCACCAAGGAAACAAGGAGATGTGCGTCGATAGCGCGATGTAAACGTATACAGTGGCAACACTAAATATAAACTCGATTATCAGCCCTCTTAAAGTGAAAATGCTGCAAGACTATGTTAAGCCGCAAATCTTGACATTATACTCCTGCAAGAAGTTACAAACGTTAACCTAGACAATATCTTTGGATACAATTTTATAAGGAACGTAGATGGCGATATCAGCCTCGGAACAGCGATCTTAACCAAAACCTCAGAAGTAACAAGGCCCGAAGACGGAAGAACTATAGCTTGCACGATAGATAGTACTAGAATAATAAACGTATACGCTCCATCAGGTAGTAATCAACGAGCCTAGAGGGCGGAATATTTCAAAAACAGCCTAGCTATACACATGAGAACGAACACGCAACAAACTATCTTAGGAGGAGACTTCAACTCTGTTCTACATCAGAAATATCAGACACCCAACTTAAATAAGAGCATCGAATTGGAATATATCATCAACAATTTCAAATTACTAGACACATGGGAAATAATAAACGGAGATACTACAGGGTTCACATACTGTGGTGGGGGTCCTTGGTGGTCATGTTTAATATTTATAAACTAATTATTAACATTAATAAATAGGGATTTTAATTTAGTTTTATGAAGGAGTGAAAATATGGATTTTGCAATAATCTCGACGTTATTTGGAATATAGGAAAACTGTCATTTATTTTCTTATCATTGGCGATTACAAGTCTGAGCGAATTTATCGTTAACATTAACACAAATTGGCAAAATCATAAAAGCAACGTTCAGAGGTACAATTAGCCGTCATGAGCAAGCAAACAATTGTGTATTTATTTTTAAATCCATCTCAGAATTAATATGCAAGAAATAACTATATTTGGAAACAATATACAATACAAGTTATGACGACCTCAGACAAAGGTATCTTAATACTGTGACTTTACATTTCAAAACACTTCGAAAATAACTAGTTCTGGCAAATTACGCCGCTAGCTCAGGGGTTTTTCAGTTACAAAGTTAGAACATGGATCTATCCTCTCAAAGACGCTTAAGGGTTCAGTTTCACGGAATGCACAATCAAATGGTTTTGTCGTAATAATTTACCATTTTAGTTCTGCGTCTGGTGTCTGCGGTATGACCCACGGTATGTGAGACTGTCTCACAAGGCGGCTACAGGCACGTCCGATCTGGTAATGCGCATCATAGCATTACTGGCTGTGTCGCCGTGCGAAAACTGCTCCAGCCAGCCGGCAGCGTCCGTTTATCGATACCAGGAGTCGGACTGCAGCAGTTAGCGAGAAAATCCAACTTTCGGAGTCCACCACAGAATAGCCTAGAACAGAATGAAGCTCGTCGCTCTTCGATCTGCGAGGAAACCTCTGGCTCCGCCCCTTGCAGTCTCGAAGATCACATTTAACAGAAAATTCCCAGGATTTTAAGTTATGTGCTCATTTGGATTGGATCTTGAGGTTGGCACCTAATGTCACGTGATATCCGCGTGTATATCACAGAGGTCGGGGTGAGAACGTATTCGGGTGGCGGGTTTTTAAATCAATCAGAGGCCTGTTGTGGACTCTCCACCCCAAGGTGAAAGCGGGCAAAACCCTATATCCCTGACTTCCTGTCTTCGTGGCTCGGGAAGGCCACGATTAGCTTCAAGCCTACACAGCTCAATAATTCTTTAACATTCGTTGCAACAAGATACACTGAATGTTCGCCATTGCATTACAGTCCTCACTTGGAATCTTGCGTACTTTAGGAAATTACTAATAAAAAACTATATAGGTGGTCGCCCAAGATTTAAGAAAATTACTCTAACATTATGATTTATATAATAAAAAATGCACATTAGTATGTGGCGATAGCGTTACATTATAATACACGACTGGCAAATCTGCATCATGGTTAGGTCGTATATACAACAATCACGAGCTTAAGAGTGAACTACAAACAACAGAACGATTGCCGGTTGAATTTTCAGACCATGTTGCCTACCAGTGCACAATAAACCTAGCCAAGCAAATTACATACCCGGGGAGGGGATACTGGAAATTAGATATATCAATTCTCGAACATCAACAGCTACAGCAGAGCTTTGCAGATACATGGCAACAATGCTGCAACCAAACACGAAGATTTCAGTCAACTATAGAATGGTGAATAAAATTGGCGAAACCCAAGATCCAACGGATGTTGAAGACCTATAGCACCGAATTAAAAAAGTGTCAACAGCAAAAAGAAGAATTCTACTATCTTTGTTTAAGATATTTATATGAAAAAGTGGAAAGAGAAAGAAAATACCTCCTCGAGATTAAGAAAATAAAGGAAAAATAATAGTAATGAAGAGGAGGCAACTCGAAGGAATAAAAATCAGAAGCACATTACATGACACCTTATCCGCTGAAGATGCCTCAACTTATCATCTAGTGCAAGAAAAACGCAGAGCGAGGAGAAACCAAATCACAGAACTCAAGAGAGAAGAAGGAGAAGTCCACAAAACACAAAATACGATAAAACAACAAGCTCACAACTATTCTACACACCTTTCGAAAAATCAGATAGTACCATAGTCCCAGACAGAATATTAGCCTCTATAGAACAACAATTGAACGATGAAGATCGAGTAGACCTTAACAAGCTAATTGACGAGGAAGAAACTTATGCAGCAATCTAAGGAAGCCAGAAAAACAAATCTCCGGGACCAGAGGGAATCGGAATTGGATTCTACGCAACCTTTTGGAGACAGTTGAAAGGCAAGCTCATACAAATATACAATGATATTGTGGAACAAAAACTTTTCCTGAGGAATTTGTAGCCGGCCTAACAGTATTAGTAGGTACCCAAAAATGCGAAGGCTAATAAATAGTATGAAGAGCTTTATACCTATAACTTTACTGAACAGTGATTATAAAATATTCGGGTGTTAACACACAGAATAAAAGATAAAATACATAAAATGATATAAACCCACCAGGCTGCTGTTGGATGTAACAGATCAATCGTCCAACTACTGTCAGAATATCGTGACGTCATAGGCTATATGAACACAAATAACTCAGAGGGCGCCATCCTCTCACTTGATCTCGATCGAGCCTTTGATAGAGTTAATCATAATTTTCTGAAACAAAAGATGATAAAGATGGGATTTGGGGAAGAGATATCCAACATAGTGAATAATTTACTAAACAAGGCGACAGCAAAGATAATTGTCAAAGGGATGACGAGCAGACCTATACGAATTAGGCGATCAGTAAGACAAGTATGTCCTTTATCTATGATCCTATTTGTAATTAATTGCTCTTTAACCACTACTGATAAAATTAACAGAAACAGTAACAGGGCTCGACACAGGAACTGGAAAAGTGATATATTGGGTCTTTGCTTATCATGTCGTAGTCTTTGCAAAATATACAACAGATATTGAATGCTCTGGGGCAGTAGTAAACACGAAAAAATAAAAAAAATCATGGATATTGGAGTGGTTTTGAGGTCTAGTAAACCCTACTGGCTGGAAGAAAACTCGGAAATCAACCTCCTGGGAGTTAAATTCCGAAAATGCCTACAAAAAAGTGCGACAACAAATTGGCGGAATCTATTAGCCAAAATTAGAGCTTGCCTTCAACAACATTCAGTGAGAAATCTTAATACGATACAGAGAGTGCAACTAATCAGCACAGTTGTCCTTAGGAAGCTATGGTACACTTCGCAAGTATTTCCAGTTTCTACGGCCTTAGCACGCAGCATTAAGTATGCGGTCGGATACTTTATTCACAGAGGAGAAATCTTCAAAATTAAAATTGAAACACTAACTCTAGCTAAACAAAGAAGGGGACTTGGCCTTGTCGATGTATATAAGAAGCTCTCTTCGTTAAAAACATGCTGCAGGCAAAAAACAGGAATCCGCAAGGCATTACATTGCACCTGATCGACCTATACAAGCCGCATAGCATGACACCACCCATCAGCATCGTCGGAATACCAAACCAGCTAAAATACCTGCAACTTTGTACCTGGAACTCAGCTACCTGAAGCTCCAACACAAAAATAATTGTCCTTTAACAACAAAAATAATCTACAATATTATGTAGTCTAAAACTCCTGGAAATAGACACGAAACGAAGTATCCAACTATTATATGGAAAAATCTTTGGAGAAATATCCATAACCCAGAATTACATACATCCGTTCATTCAAACTGGTACAAGGTGGTTAATGAGACAGACTCCAAACTAAATGGAATCCATCTTCTAGAAACGGATAGATACAACCATTATCAATGGCAGACACTCTACCCAATAGGATTATCTGCGATCGTTTCAAAGACATTTGGAACTGGGTAAGGCGTACTGCAGCACATATATTAGAGAATAACACCACGAGAAGAATAACTCCTGAAATTCTACTTAAACCAGACAAGACAACAGAGACACCTTAATATGGGTAATGGAAAACACTATATACTATATACTTTCTCAAAAGAATCCAAATATAGAAGACTATTGGGTCCAACTTGTGGCAGACTACCACAGATTCAAGAGGAGAAAAAAAAAATAATAAAATCCCCTTCGCAAACTATTTAGATAAAATTATACCATTTAAATAATAATACAAAAAAATAGTAAATGCATTCTACCCTACAATTTTCCCTTCCTATGTTGTGTGTTTGAATACTAGTTTTTACTGATTAAGATTAAATTTAATTACGCAAAACATGAAATTAATAAAAAAAATAGCAAAAAAAGTGGTTTTGTCACCACATTGGTACTTAAGTACGTGATAGCGCTGGAATGAGACGCTTTTAGCCTAACAGCATGAAGTGAGTGATCGACGGATTCAATGTCAAATGTCACTGAAGTACCTGAGTTTTTCATACTACCCGATAACTAGAAAGTTATACATTTTGCGAAAGTATTTACGCTTCTTTGTTACCTCATGTAAGTTAACATATGGATGGGTTCCGTGTATTAGGTATCGTTGGGACGTTGCCAGTGTCTAAATATATCACAGTCATGTCATTTTACAGTAATTCCAATAAAGCAGGCAACTTATTTCGAAATAGGGTAAAATCTAAATAAATAAATATAAGCCCATAATGTTGGGTATCATTTTTAATAGTTCAAAAAGACTATTTCAAAAAAATATGAGTTGCTAGTTTATGCTTCATCTTTGGAACAAATTTAAATTTTCGCGCTGCATCGGCACTGTCAGGGAAATGAGAGCACGGGCCCCGCACATTCGTCAGCCTGAGCTATATTGCTGAGTACATTTCCTTGCAAAACTGTTTTGTTTCCTGTTTTGTAATTGTTTCAAGAACTTCGTCGAAAATCAAATATCGGGTATAAAGACTACGAACTAGGAGGACTTAGCTTCGTTCTATCAGGAATATTCCATTCCGGTTTTAATATATTCTAGGCCTTTTGCATCTATTGCTAAATTCCTTTTATTATTTCCTTGTGTAACGATACTTTCTTGAAAAACGAAAAAGGCCCATCTCAGGTCTTGTAAGATAAAAACTTAATAACCTGGTACAAGTAACGAACGCCTCAAAAAGATGATTACAAATATGTTCCAGTGTTACAGGTAACTGGCATTATAAATAACAGTAGATAAAGTCTTGCGTTGCATGCTCATGAGCAAAATCTTTTCGATGAACAAATATGTTTGAGAAATCTGTAACTTTAATAAAAGTAGGTGGCCTATATCATAATTTAAATATAAGTTATATAAGAAAAATCCTTGAAATCCACTGAAAACAGTAAAATAAAGAGTTTATTAAAAATAATCTAAAACCCTACTATGAAAAGTGGCTGAAAAATTAAAAAGAAGTTCTATAACACCGACGTTTTTCATTCATAAAAATTGTGGTGGTAAATAAATATTACCGCCAATCAGTTACAACAGGAATATGTACAGCTATTAGATTGTGTCGTCATCATTTTAATTGCTTTAAAAAAATTTCAGGCGCGTATTCGCTATAACTATGTGTATAATATACATATAAAATAATTTATAGATATAAAGAATTAGTTGCAATTAATTCACGTATAAATTTTTGTAGATATTATATTTAGAAAGTATCCAACTGCGCTGTTTCTTGGGAAACAATCTAATGTTGAACATAATGGAGGAAATATTTATTTATGAAAACAAATTTAATAAATTTTATTATTGACCTTGTTTTCAACTTTTTCATTTAATTTTAATAATTCTTATTACTGTTGCTGTATTCTTACTGAGTGCAGTGACAGACAAGCCCTCCGTTGTGTTGTAGGCGTGGGCGCTCTCTCTGCTGGAGGCGGTGACAGCTGAGCTGGGCTTCACCGAGGCAGCCACGGACTCTCACACGACACGCATCCACCGCGGAGTCGTTGCCGAAATTGCGACATTCGTGGGGCAGGAAGCCTGGACGACAGAGGCTTACCGCCAGTTCCAGGTGTACATGGCCGCACCAGATGACCCCGCCGCATGGTAAGCCTATCCTGCTTAATAGTCCCTACATGCTGTATTGATGCAATGGATGTGCTGTCGGATAGAGTATACATATCACCTTCAGATGCTGATGACCTCCATGGTCCATACCAAGTCAGCTCCCATCCCATTGCGAGCAGATCCGCGCTGTCCTCTCCAGCATAACACCGATATTATTTGCTTGTTTCCTGCTCCTGTCTAGATTAGAGGTTCCCAAAGTTTTTCTTTTTACGCCCCCCTTCCGTCAAAAGAAAATTTCTCACGTAAACCCCTCCACCTCAGCACTACCACCACAATTTTATTTTAAAAAAGATAAATGCCTACTTCTCAGTACTAATAATAAAATCTCGGAGGAAACTCACTAAGTATGTGATCTTAGAATAAAGTTTTTCTTCTCTAGAGGCGACAAAGGAGACATAGTACACTCGACGATGTAGAGCTAGCGTTTCATCCATATGGGTGGCGAAGCTACCTTTCCCCTGGTTGGAACCTCTGCCATACTTCACGTTGCCGGCTCCCAAGCATCCTCTTCACCTGCCGCATTTACCCCGCCGTCTTTCCTTTCCGCCTTTATAGACTAAACCAGAAGGGCTCTAATCGTTTCACCCGTACTCCTGATCATTTCGCTCATCTACCTGATCTTTTCTTCCTGCTCTGGAAGTTTCATATTCTTGAAACAAGGGAGAGCATCATTTGGCCTATAAGCAATATTTAAATGCCCTTCAAAGACACTACAAAACCGGGTTTGAGAATGTTTTGACTATTGAAATACTGTTGTGTTCCCTCATATCCCCAAGTAAACAGGGTGTTCGGTACAGTATTGCGTGGTGCTTGCAGGGTTGGTCCCGACCTGAAGTCGGTTGTGTACTGCGAAGGCGCGCGTCAAGGAGGTGCAGATGCGGTTGCCTTCCTGCTGGAGCAGTACCAGACCACCACCGTCATCTCAGAGATGGATGATCTTCTCATCGGCCTCACTTGCGCCGGTACCAGATACTACAACGAGTAAGTATGGCACTCAGCACTGCAATACGGAGGAGGTATCTCACATTCACTATTACACCAGCCTCCTTCAATATACATAAAGAAGTGTCTGGTAAAGAACACTTTATGTAATTAACGAATTCAAAGTCCATAACCATTAGGTAAAACATCGTGCCAGCCTATTCAGGATTACACTTACCAGTGACCCCGGCACCCCACCAAGTTTTACGTCACCATCCGACGAACTTCATTATTGTCAAACGCCAGCACGTTAACCGGTGTTCCCGGTCTTGGCCGGAATTCATATGGGCCTTTCAGCTTCACCTCTGGCATAGCTTTGGATTGTTAATGTGAAGATTTTACGACAATCTGTGGTTCGTAATGTACTATAAACGTTGGATCCTCTTGAGCCCAGTGGCTTAACTAACCAGTTTAGGACCGTGGAAAATTCATACGGATGCGGCCCCCTGAGTGCTGGATCTAAAAAAGGGGGGGGGGCAAATCGCGACACCCAGTTTATGGGTGACCTTTCTTTTAGCTCCACTGCTGAACCAGGCGACGAAAATGGGCGGCACTTGTTTGTTGAAGGGGATGGCAGGTCTTCTCGATTCACGTAACTGGATCCTGGGCAGGGTCACCCATGTAACATTTAATCCTTTATTATTCTGCAAGTCTCTTTATTTGTTTACGGATCGTGATGCAGTTAACAGAGTAGTAAGTGTTGTACGGTCGGTGGCTGCATTATGTAGAGTTCAGGTAACTTCAGTTTCCTGAAGCTAAAAAAAAGATACAGATATGGTTTCCAAAACTACGCAAATAATCCACCTAAGCTCTCATAATGGTCTGAAACTCTTATATTTAAACTGTCATTGCTTTTTCAAACAAAAACATCAACCGATATTTAAATTGAAATTAATTCATCGGAAGATTCCATCGCACACAGTGTTAATGACATCACATCTGGAAATTATTTCAACAAGTTGCTGAGTCAATTGTTGGGTTCAAAAGATTATCTGACCCTTACATAAACACTTTAAAAAAGTCCTCTATCTTATTCATACTGACTAAAACTCTAATATCGCTTCCTGTATCTGTACTTTACTCAAAGTTTAACTCACCTGACAATCTTCACTTCTCTAAATAATAAATGTTGGTTGCTTTAGCAATAACAAACAATTTAAATTCTTT
This sequence comes from Vandiemenella viatica, assembly GCA_031002005.1. NCBI lineage: Eukaryota > Metazoa > Arthropoda > Insecta > Orthoptera > Morabidae > Vandiemenella > Vandiemenella viatica. Next base: position 170,518,507 of record CM061920.1, read on the forward strand.
GTATTTAATATCACGCAGTTACTCAATTCTCGCTATTCTTATCCACTCGAACCTACCGTTTGGTTGTGAAATGAACAATTTAAAATTGAAATAAAGATCTGCTGAATCGAATCTGAATACAGCTGAAGTTAAATTGATCCTCTTCTAGATATTAAAAGTCACCGCACTATCAGACACTGGGTTTCAGAAAATATTCTGAACCCTCAAGAATTTTCTGAAAGACGTTACGACACCAAACAACATTCGGCCCAAATTTCACTTACTAACCATCAAACAACGAACGAAATCAGCTACCAATAAGTACACTCCCATTAAGCACTTCGGTCTGCTCCGTTAAAAATATCTGGAGGATATTAAAGAGACTTATACATTTAAAAAAGAATCCTGGCAGGTTTCGCCATCTTAAAGAACCGCTTATAGCTATATTTAAAAAATAAAATATAAGTCACTCATGCGCTGGAACCTTACAGAGCTGATGGCCTGAGCATTTAACAAAATTCACAAAAGGTTAGAAGGAAATCTCAAAACTACTAAATGATAACAGATAGTTAGAGATTAATAATTTCCACTCATGTCTTTAATGCACAGCATTCCTTAGATTTTTTAACCAGGTTAGTAATTTATTCTTAAAAAAAAAAAAAAAAAACACACACACACACACACAAACACAAACAACCCAAATACAATTCTGCTGCAGCCAAAAATAACCCCTCGAAGTTTCTTAACATTGTTCGCTAATAATTCCTAATCTAATTCTTTCAGTACCACACAAATTGCAGAACATTGCAAATTTACTATTTCCAATAACTAAAGATCATTGCAGGTCCTATAATTTCTTGCAAACTTGCTGCACAATTATAAACAATACTATTATAAAAGTAGGCCTAATTGATGGCTGACTCACATCTTGAACACAGGAGCAAAGTTCTTTATGAATATAAACAGCAGGATAGATGTAGCAATATTTTTAACCGATGCGCCACCGCGAAGCATCGACTAATAATTTCATTGGTATTTTATTGCATCCCTAACTGATCCACTTCTGGTCACTATTGTATAAACTTAGTTCTTGCTAGTTCCGACGAAAAAACTTAACTGGAGTGATTATACTAAAATCATCACTTTTGATGAACAATGACAACAGAATACACCAACCAATCAACTTATTCCCCCTAAAACCTCAGCCGTTTACCGCAAATAACTAAATGCACACTCTCTTGACCAAACCTCCTCCTTCCAACGGTCATGTGATGAAAGAGCCACGCTTATAGTGTTCGCCAGGCCGACACTTCTGATACAATTCCAAGGCATTTTTTTCCTCCCGCGAAGGGTTGTGTCGCAATATTTATCCCTACAAGTGAATCCTAATATTCCACTACGCTCCCAATTCATAAATCTTACGATAAAACTCAGGATAATGTCCTAAAATACAACATGAAGAGCCCTAGATTGGTCACAAGTGGCATGTACGCTTTTCCCCTGCCCTAAGAATAAAGGCCCGCCATACTCCCTGACTACTATACATACATCATCTCAAATTTTTCGATCTTGTTCAACTTGGCTGATGTTTCTATAAGGTGCGGTTCTTTTACTAAACCCATCTGGTGTAACAGTGCCTGCTAACGACATATGTAAACATTGTGCCACGTCTAAATACATCAAAAATGAGAAAAAATTCTCAAATAAAGCTTTAAAATAAGCTCAGTAACCTTCCAAGTTATTAGACTTGCTTGTGTGGCTCAGTGTAATAAGGTTAAATAAAGCCCTCATTCTAATGCCTTTACTATAATTTGATCGCAATGTGACCAACAACTTACTATGATCATAATCAGCTTAACGTGGCATCAAGGCAAGCCTGATTAGGACCCTGCTAATGTCACGCGTCATTGCCTCGTATTTACTTCTCGGCAGCATGACTTACATTGTTAATTTGTCAGTTTGATCAGACTTCAATTTGTTTCTCTTCCCAAGGGAGCGTGCATAAACCACGTAGCTCCATTTTGGCCTCCTGTGAACTCCCCCTCCCCCCCACGTAGCCCTAGTGGCTTTTACCTCTACCCCCCCTCCCCCACGTATCACGTAGCTTTTTTCCCTTTTGATTCCAGAAGACATTTTTTACCATTTTCTCCTGTCAGACGATTGTAAATTACATACGGAGATAATTAATTGAGGGAAATAAATATTCACATGCTGTTGTGAGTTCTGTTCCCCATTTTAACTGTGAAAAATGTTATGAAAGGAAAGCTACGTGGTCTGGCTCGTCACCCCCCCTCCCCCCACGTAGCCCAGCATAGCCTTCCAGCTAACCTCTCCCCCCCCCCCTGGACCGAGCCACGTAGTTTGTGCACGCTCCCCAAACCACGGTCCACAGTAATATTTCGGGTGGCACATTTAATATAATATCTTGAAAACTGCCATGGTTTCCACGAATTACATATTACCTGATGATATCATTATTACATAATGATGCAAGCGTAGGAGTTATATACAATCGCTTTATAGTTCTGCACTTTGCCCGTCATTTTTCTCCGTCTATCCATATGAAACCTTTCGTCCAGGCTCTTTCTCTGGTCCACATTAAGCAGTATACATCGACGCAATACAAGTACCGATAGCGATTAATGCCCTGTCAGAATCAATTAATGTCTACCATGTAAAGTTTATTTAAGGGTTTATTTAGTCTGGCAAGATTACGTCTGTCGAGCGTTTTTACATCATTCTAGGTGTTTATAAAACATAATTTACAGTTTACATGATTAATAGTTTACAGTGCTCATTTCATTTAAATTAAGTTAGTAACTAAAATACTAACTTAAATCTTAATGATCTTAAAACTATGCCAGGTGTAAACCCAAGCAGTTGCTTCAGTACCTTACTTAAACAACGCATAAATGCATCACGTTAATAGATGTGCTCGTGCTGTGCAGGTTGTTGGAGAAGACGGCCGCAGGAGAGAAGGGAGGCGTACGGCAGCACGACCTCATCAAGCTGCTCAAGTACGCGCTCAACTGGAACCGCAACCCAACGGCCGCCATCGACTTCATCTCCAAACAGACAGGAGACTCGCTCAAACGGTGAGACAACCCACGAAAACAAGCAGTCTGCTGGCTCAGTTCGAATCTCGGTCTCGTATGGGATGTTCAAAGTTTTTTAACCCGGCGTTCATCTCTGGCTCAGCTTGTTGTGTAATGTGAACTACGGCAGGACGCTTCCGTGATTCGGATTTCTCGCAAGAGGTGTATGCGCGGCGAGTCGAAACCTCTGTCACTAGCTTGCCGAACTCTTTTGGGATGTCCCTGCGAACAAGGCCATACGCGTTTACTTTTAGTATCTAAGAAAGAAATTTTGAAAATAGGTTGCTGAGCTAAAATCGCGTGAAGTTGTCAACCATATCCAAAAACACAAAAGAAAACAGCAAGACGTCCGTTCAAATTGATATAGTCTTCTCGGGAGACTAGCCGAGTAATCAAGGTGTTTTCACATGATATTTCGGCGGTCTGAAACTCCGTCGCCATCTTCTGGTGACCTTCACGGAGTTTCAGATCGCCGAAATATCGTGTGAAAACACCTTGATTACTCGGCTAGTCTCCCGGGAAGACTATTTCATGATTTGTTTTGTACTGTACTTATGCAAAGGACAACGGTGTTGTAATTGCAACTGTGAATTACGTGTCCGTTAGTCCTTTATTATTTTGCAATAATACTTATAAATATAAGTTCAGTAAGTGTTAGCACATACAGAACAAAAAAGCAAAAGTCGAACATCAAGCTCCTCTTTACAGCCTGCTTTGGTTAATGAAAACGATGAAACAAATCTATCTGGCAACACCAGTGTGACCATTGTCGTGCGACACTTTGGAGCCATGGGAAGATATGAAAGTAGTATTCCCTCACTTGTCCATGAATACCTGACAGTTCCAGTAACGTCAGCCCCCGCCGAACGTTTATTTTCGAATGTGGGAAGTACAATGTTAAAGACAAGAAATAATTTATCATCGAAACGATTTTGGTAAATTATTGTTTTCAACTGAATGTACGAAGGAAGAGTGTGAAGAGTAAGGTTAAGTACATGATTTACCAAAGTTTAGTGAGTCAGGCCATTTTGCTGTTGATTTGAATTACAATAAAAATAAAAATTGAGCCTCATTAATTTTAACTTTGTTTTTATTTATTTAACCTATAAAACATTTTGCACATAGTAAGAATACAAAAAGTAACAACATTTATTGCTACAAATTTCATAATAATAAAAAATATTGGTCAATTCAGATGTAAAATTTAAAAATAAAACTATTTAAAATTTGAAATTAACTCAAAATAGGAAATTAAATAAAGGAAAATCTCAACCCAAATGAATGATTTGAAAAATATCAGGTAATCCATAATTTTTTTCAATACTTTAGTGACTACAATACTTTTTTTTCTCGATACTGCTCATGAGTACATTATTGATACTTTTATTCGATAAAGTTTCCCTACATGTATTAAATTCAATTAATAGATTTGTCTAATAAAAATTATACTAAGCGCTTAATTGATTTTTTCCTATTTAATTGTAGATTAAATCTTCTCTTCTCTATCACCTCACTGGATTAATAACTAGATTAAAAAAGCCAAGGAATATAACTAACGCTAGTATGAAATTTGTAAAATCGATACTATGTAGTCCTAATGTGATAACACGTATCAGTTATTTATAAATAATTCTTTTACATCAGTTTTTGGTCATTCTGACTCACTAAAATCAATACTACTAAAGCTGAAGTAATTAGCTGTTGTTTCTTAACTTTAATGAGCTGTACAGAAACAGAAACTTTTTACTTAATGCTAACTAAATTTTTCGAAATGATTTATTTTGGTTGTCCTTATTGCAGAGGCTGTCACTTACGCACAGAATAGTGGTAATAATAGGCAATAGATGGTAATAACCCAGTTTTCATCTTCTTCAACTAGAATTTTTGAAAGAAGTTGTAATGCACCTAAATTTTACTTGTGGGAGAAAATATTATTTACAAATTAAAAATTTAATATCTATATTAAAATATAACTACCATTCTGGCGTTAGCCTATAAATATTTACCACAGTGGAGGATACATTGCGAACATATTCACGTGTATAAATATAAGGTAAAAATACACACAGTCCGAAACGATATTAAATTTATATCGCACCGCAGTTCCATTACACTATTAAGTTGGAAGATTGAGAAAAGTGTTAAAATTGTTTCGCAGTTAAGAAACATCTAAATGCAGTATCTAATATGTTTGGCTTTCGACTTTCGTAAATTTCGTAATCGTAATTTGAATGTTCTGAGTTCTTATCTTCACAATTGATGATTAAAGTTAATACAACCACTGCAATCCCTGCAGAAGGATTCTTTGCTCCTGGGAAGAACTAATTGTTCTTTTTAATCAGTTCAACTTGAACAGTTTCTTCAGTCATCGAGTTCCATTCGCATGTCAAACTTGAAACAGACAAAGGAATCACATTCCGAAAGCACTTGTTTAATTCGGTTTATGTGCGCAGAACCAGCACAGGATTGCCATCAAATCACGTTCGAAGAGCGCCATAAAAGCAATAAAAACATAAGCTTTAGAACTTACATTTCATATAAGTATATACCAAGTGACACAGACATTGAACAAAAGCTTAAAAATATTAACGACAATTCATACGATACGAGGAAAAATCTCAATAAATCAAGTTGAGCGAATTGTGTGCTACGGTATCGACCACCATTGAAATTGTAAAGTGTTTCTGCAGTTGTTTAACCAATAGAAGTTTCTTTCAGAGTTTCAGCTAACGTTCGAGATTTATGATATCAAAATGAGGCATGGAAAGATATTGCAGTAGGTATGAAAAGTAGTGCATGGAAGGGAAAAGATGACCATGACCACAAGCTGGCACTCGATTTCAGGCACAAGGGTGTAGGAAGATTCTCTTTTTTAGGTAAGGGTGTCAGGGATTGGAATGAGTTACCAAGAGAAACGATGAATAATTTACCGAAAACTTTGAAGGAATTTAAAGAAAAAATTTGTAGAGGGCAAATGTAGGTGGGTGCAGGATAGGGGGAAGATAGCTGTGTAGGGAAATTGCCACCGGAGCCTGTGCTCCATTGCAATTAAATTAAATTAAAAAAAAAAAATTAAAAAAAATTCTGCTTTTGTACTTCATAGTAAGCAACAGTCGTTTCACTCTCTGTTCGACATTTGCAATTGTTTGTTTCCATTTACGACTTACGTTTTCAGAAAATTCTATATAGTAAAGTAAATTCGTTTCGTCTTATGGCCTGGAAGTTTCGATTTGCCGCGCATTCCACCTCTGTATCTCCTGGACCGGCAGTTTAACGTGGAATCTGAACCAATGTAGTAGCACAAATGATCAAACACAACTCTTAGAAATTCTTAGCCCCACCAGGATTTGAACCCGCCTTAACCACTGAGCCACCAGACCACTCAGAAGATTCTATAACAATCAAGTAATAGGCTTGCACTTTAAGTTCTTCACTACAGTGTTTGAGATTATCGGATTTCCTTTCGGAAGAATTTACAAATTTTGTTCATTAAAAGATTATTTTGGCTAGCCGTGCTAACAGTGATTTCATACTGACTCCATATGCACTGAAAACTAATTTATTTAACTAAAGTTAGATACAACTTGATAAATAATTTTCTTCAACGATACAATACAAATTAACGTTAACTTTCACTCAACAAGTTGAATTAAACAGTGTTACATTGAGAGATTACAGCTTATAATCTTTCTATGTTATACATAACGTGCGAACTGATGATTTTTACTTCATTTTAATATGCTGCTGACTTCTTTCCCCCCACAGATTGGGCGTCAAGAAAGCACTTACCAAAATTCTCACCAAATTCCTTCTTCAGGTCCGCGACGAGGAAATCATGGAAAAGGTGAGCTTATTTTCACTTATTTTATTTTATTAATTTTTTTCATGTAAAGGACTGATTTATAGAAGGTTTTAAATAAAAACAAAATAACAGCAATCGAACAAAATACTGTAGATGTTGTGGAGATACAAGAAGGTGTAAAGTAAGAAATCAAACAACAAGAGATAAAATGGATTTGACACAACAAAGAATAAAAATAAATAAATGAAGCAGCTCAGATAATTTGATTATTTAAGGTCTGTGAATAGATGGCCAAATAGAACTTTAGTTTGGTAGCCTCAAGGCCTAAAAAAGAGGACACACAAGAATAAATCGAGCCCTGGAAGAACGTGGTCTGTAAGAAGAAAAGCCTCGCTCGAATGACGATGACATCCTCTGTTTTCTTAACACATGACACCATAGTTTGTATGCCCTCTTGGAAACAATTTTACTCTTTAAAATATTTATCTTAGCGTCTGATGAAAGATATTATAAAAACACAATTTTACTCTTTCCGTCATGTGGCTATCTTCGAACCCTGGAGATTCTCACAGCTGCTGTACAACTGATGAAGATTAGTCCGTGTAAAATCACACTTAGGCTTCTGTATAAAATGCAGGTAGAAGGAAAAAAGATGTTCATGGGCTATCAAAAAGTCATTTTTACGAAACTATAGAGGGATAATGAGACAATGAAAACGGACGTGATCAAACTTCTCAGTTTATGTAGGCAGGGAAATTGCCTTTTATTTAGTTATGTCCGGGACAGAGCTCCCTGGGCAAATATTTCGATATAATGTGAAAATGGCTTACTCAAAAACTTTTAACCTACACTTTACGTTTTGTTCATTACAAGATAGTTGCCTCCCAATTATTCTCCTTTTCCTCTCACTATAATAAGAAGTTGGACAAGTCGTGAAAAGGTATAATTATATACTTCTTAAGGAAACGTACAGTATAAGGTGTGTGTGATCGCATAAAAAATCCTTAACGTTTTCACAGTCATTCATAATACTGTAAAAGCAGCCCATTTCTCCTTGCCAGTTGCGTTGTAAGTAGTGGTTGAAGCTGTATCAATTGAATCAAAGCATCTTCTATCCCTTGGTGATGTGAAGGGCCTTCAAAGGTAGGCTATAAACAAATGTTCTACGGCATGGCGGTGATGATGAAGCTGGGGATAAAGTCTGTATCACATATCCAACAGGTATTCCAAGGAAAGTAATTCTCTCTAATTACTCCTGTACGTAAGACAAAGAGTAGCATACTTGAAGTTGATAACTGAAGACGTAAGTAATGTACACAGAGATGAAGAGATTCGCAGAGGACAGAAGGAAATGGTGATAATAGCAGAAAATAACTTATTCACCACACTACTTCCTTCACATCATTTTCTCAGTTCTTTTAGAATTTCTCAGTTTTTCTGGATATATTTAAGCCGGTTAACGTCAAGTGGGGAACCTATCTCGAAGTCTGAAATAAAAATGCGATGTAGGAATTTTCTCAACTGTTTTCATGAACAATCTTAGTATCTGTTTCCGAAAAACATGAATGTATAAGAAATTATATTGTTTGTAGATGACATAATGCTATATAATAGGATCAAAAGAGAAGAAGACTGTGAACAGCTGCCGGGTGATCTGGACAGGATATCTAGTTAACATGGGATGAAGATAAATGCAAAGAAGAATCAGCTTATTAGGTAAACAGATAAAAAAAAACTAAAGATTGATTATGATTATGAGGTAGGGAAAGAATAGCTTATTGAAAACTTGAAATGCAAATACCTTGCCATAAGATTTGACTAAATGATCCGTGAGAAAATTTCAAGAGTACGATTAATAATAAGGTTGGTGGTTTTGTAATAGGATGAAAGGAGAACCATCTCATTTGTATTAATTGTTTATTTGTTTAGTGTAATATGAACGTAACAAAAGTCGACGGCAGTGAAGCAGTTTATTAATATCTCTGTGATATGTGCTACTGCTATCCAGCAGCTTCGCTCCGAACTGTCTCATACGCGCGACTTTCACAGTTATTACTTACGTTCCTCAAAGGTCAAATTTCCTTCTTAATTTATAATGTTGTCTTAGTGGAGATTATCATCATCATCATTCTCCGGCTCCAGTCTCCCGGGTGCTGGTCACGAGCACTCTCCATTTCTTCCTGTCCATGAAGAGCTGATGTTCATGAATAGTCCTCCAATCATGCCACAAATCTTCCATACCCTTTCTTGATTTAGTCTATCCATATCTTTTCGGGCCTTCCCACAGGTCTTTTCATTTGAATATTCACATTAAAGTAGGCCTTTGCTCTTCTTTCTTCCTCCATCCTTTGAACATATCCATACCACCTCAGGCCTGAACGTTGTAACAATTTCGACACACTGATGTTTATACCCTCTGCACGATTGATCTCATCTTAATCTTAAAAATGATACCTCATGTATCGATTGCGGTTAGATATCATGGGTGATAAATGGCTCGTAACAAAAAACACGTTATGGAAATATTACACTTTTGCCCTTTAAAGGTCGAATTCTAAAAAATGATACTTTTGCCTATTAACGCTCAAATTCTGGAAAAAAAAAATCCTTTCTTAAAATATGATGTGACCAAAGCGGAGACCTTAATCTTTAAAATTATACCTCATTTATCTACATAGGTTATATATTAAGGGGAGATAAATGGTTCGTGACACAAAAACGCATTGTAGAAATATTAATACTTTTGTCCTTTAAATGTCGAATTCCGAAAAATTCCTTTGTTAATATATGATTTCACCAAAGCGGAGGCTTTAATCTTTAAACTGATACTTCATTTATCGATTTCTGTTAGGTATTCAGGAAGTTAAATAGCTCGTGACACAAAAAACCGCATTTTAGAAATACTGACATTCTTCCCATTTAAGGCTCCAATTTGGAAAAATTATCTTCTTAAAATATTATGACCAAAGCGGATACCTTAATCTTCAAATGGTACCTCATTTATCAATTTTGATAAGGTATGAAGGGAGATAATGGCTTGTGACAGAAAAACACCTTTTAGATATAATACGTATGATAACAAATTTAACTTGGCGGGACACATTGGACAATTAGTGGGAAAAGGTTTCAAAATCTTTCACTTATTGGAGAGAGTAATGAGAGGATATATAAGAGAAGAAAGGAAATTGTATTACAAAACTTTGGTCAGTACTCGTATAGTCAGTTGAATATAGTAGCAGTGTGGAATCAATACTTTGGCTATCAAATACGGGAGCTGGACAGAGTGCAAAAAAGAGCTGCTATAGTTGTCTCTGTAAATTACCACAGAAAACAAACAGTAAGACATGGAGAGAGTGCAGAGAGTTTTGGGAGTATACAAGGCGTATGTTGGTGATGACGCGTATAAAGGTACTGGTGGAAGAATTTGGTGAAGTTCATGGAAGGGAAGAGGTGACCATCACCATAAACTGGTACTCGATTTCAGGCATAAGGGTGTGGGAAGATTTTCTTTCAGGGACTGGAATAAATTACCAAGAGAAATTATGTATAATTTACCAAAAATGCTAAACGAATTTAAAGTTGAAATTAGTAGAGGGCAAAAGTATGTGAGAAAAGGGGTATAATGCGTGTGTAGGGAAGTGCTCCATCGTAGTTAAATTAAAGAGGAAGATGGCGTTAGTGTACCGCATAATGTTTAAGCGTCTCCAGCAACACAAATGAGCAGCTACGAAAATGCAGGTGAAATATTCTCGTTAAATTGGTTGAAATAACTAAACCAGACAAGGAGTTACAAAATTAGAATTTTTTAAAAATAAAAACCAAGTTATAATTATATGGTTGGGTGGTACCGTGAATGGAGTTTTATAAACATACATTGCTGTATTATGTGCGATATGTTCCATATTATCAAATTTAACGTGTATTACGAATCAAAAGTAAAAATCTAAATACATAAGTGTTAAGAACTTTATTTACTGAATGTGTGTTAAAGACCATAATTATTCGTATAACTGATATGATTGTGACGTCGTCCGGTTGAGAGTTCATTAGAAGATGAAAAGAGCCATGATTTCGCCTATTATTGCTCTAAGCTATACCAACATAGATACTGTAATAAAAACACCTGCAAAAGGCGTGAGGCAAAATGTTTTCTCTCCATGTTCGTTGGTAACAACTAAGGACCCGTTGAGATGGAGATTTTCCGCAGACCTCACTCTTCAGCGGTCTCTTTTTTTCCACTGTGAGAAAGCTACAGAAAGTTTCCTCTAGAAAAGTACTCACCATCGACTTATAGTTTATTCTTTAAATAATTTTGTGTTGTAATCATAAATCCGTTGACAAGATGTTATAAAAATCTGATATTTATTTGAATAAAGAATTATCAAGTAACTTTCCTTGTTATGTTTGATAACTTGTCGGTAACATAAATAAAAGATCATATTAAAATTAAGGTTTCCTACATCAAACACGTCAATGTTTCGACATGCGAAATCGGAAATAAACTGTTACTAAATAAAATTAACTAACAAAGCCGAAATAAAGGGAACAAATTTAATCAATGTAATTCACTACAGGTGATCGCCCAACTGAGCCTCCATACAGATAATCACTCGGAAGTGGGAAAAACGAATTAATCTGATGCAAAAACATAGTATTTATTTATATCCAACAGTATAAATTTTATAACAAAATGGTATGTATATATATATATATATATATATATATATATATATATATTGTCGTGCACGGTGAACTGAAAAAAAGACTAAAATAAATACTTTCTAACAACGTAGATGTTGCAGCATCACTTACTTAGCTAGATTCCCAACAACAATAACAAAAAATCTCTCTCTCACACACACACACACACATTAATACCAAGTATTTTCGCCCGGTAATAGGAACATTCTCTCCAAGTACTCTTTTACCGTTCTCCAACAGCTCCAGTTGCTGTTAAGTTCAGAATTACAATTTGTTTTATGTTTTTTGTTGCTCGCAGCTCCGTGAAGCTGGAGACGCGCTGGAAAGCAAATCGCTGAGTTCCAGAGTGGAGTCAAGAGCAAGAAGCGTCTTGGAGCGGAGCGCAGCCATCAAGCGGCAGGCTGCCAACTGGCTACGACGCCGTAGTCCCTCGCGGGTCGCATGAATGACCAAAGGACACGACACATGAAATAAAACAATTCACACAGCGAATTTCTTCAGTCCTTTCAATTAATTTGTCCTCTCCTTGAGTTTTTCCAGCACCAAGACAAAGACTATCTCTGTAAAGTGTGAAAAGTCCGCAACTCTAGTTTTCTTCAAAACCGTTGTTAGTCACCAGGTAGCTTGTAATGTTTCAACCAGTGGAACTTACGTTTCTAGCAACTAATTTACCTGATAGCACCTATAAGAACGGATCTGAAATATACCAAGTTAACATTTATATTTTGGATAGAAGGGTTCTTATCCTTGATCAAATAATTATAGAAAACTACACTGCTTACACTCAACTGATAGTTACAATGATATCTTGGGCACCATAATCAGTACTTCTGATACAAACAAGCAATAACCGGTGCAAGGTCAAGGTTAATTGCGTTAAAGTTATTGTTCTTAGTCAAATATAGGCCACGACTAAGTAAGATGGACAGTCGGCAGGAGCATGAATATTCTCACAACCCGGCGTCCGCAAGTAACAGAATATTACGGAGGCCGTTTGCAATTTGCTTATGCTAATAGGCACGGGGCGCTTTCAAGGTGGAGTACACAAATCACAGTGGTCGCGATATCACTAAATGTTCATTACCAACGTGAAACGGAACTAGAGTCCGGTGTCCGGTATCAGCCAAGTACAGCAGGGCTGTGGCACATAGAAGTCGTCGCTTCGCAGCACTTTGATGCCACAGCCCGGATAGGTGGCGTAGAAAAATTCACACACACACTAACACTATGGAGGCAGGGCCACCAAATACCAGGCGCGACCACGTGGTCCCACAGGTGGCTAAGGACCCTCTGGCGAGCGGACGCACGTCCACACCCAACGATGGTCGCCGCACCAGTCGCCTCTTCTCGTCCTGCGTGTGAGGGTTTGGCGGCAAGCGGAAGTTCCTCGGCGTCACCAATGTGGACATCCTGGACACGTTCATTAGCAACGTGGTTCGGAAGATTATCCTCTATTGGCTCTCATTCAAACATCAAACAGCGCGAAGCCTTCGGCACTCCTAATTGGCTGGAGGGGGTGCTGCGGGCGGAAGTCTGTTATACACGAAATCATCCTGGTATCTTAAGCCTGCGGACATAGTGGCGTCCCATACAAAGCTACTCAGCACAAGCTTTAGTTGCGGACTCGATTTAACAAAACAAAAGGTTATGCGACAATGCAGGAGGATTTACCAAGAAAATTTTGTTTTTGTCAATTCAGCATTCCAGGGAGGTATATGACTTCAGACATTAAACCTACTATGTTATCTTTTTCTCAATGTCAACAACAATGTTTACCTTTAAGAACGTTCAAGTCCATTTTACTACTGATAGAAGCGTTCTCTCACAAAGCTAGAATACGTCTTTCAATACCTGATGAGCGAGTCATAATGTCGGGTCTGCCGTTGGGGAAGAAGCACGTTCGGTTTCTGGAACGGTAATCGAGACTGGATTTTCCGTGGTTTTTTGAAACCAGTTTAGGTGGATTCCTTCAAACGGGCTTTGCCATTTTTCTTCTCGTTCTATCAATGCAATCCTCTCCCAGCGCTAATGACCTCGTCGACGTGTAGTAAAGAGAAGAAAAAACAACAACAAAAGGACTGTGACTAATGTGTTCAAAAACAAAGAGCTTTTGTTAATAAGAAGAGGCTTTCCAGCATTCTGTTTACGACTGCGATATGAAAATTTGATTATTTGGGAGTTCTATGTTCTTCTAACAACCATCACACGTCCCATAGGCTAAAATCTTACATCGGGTGTAACGTTTATTCGAATCGCTATTTTGCTATTGAAATAGTAACACTTTTCCACCTCAAGAATATACTTTTCACAAACAGCATATTATAAGAAACAATAGCACCGTGCCTATGAGGTTTGCTACATGCCCTTTCGAAAACCTTTTCCATCGTTCGTTAAATGTCAAGGGTTTGGGAGAGATTATGGTAGCCTCTTCCAAGCAAATATCAAACCCACCTTCAGGTGGTGCAACTCGTTTTCTTGTACGAGACTACGACAACTAAATGATAACCGGCATAAGGAGTCGCCAACGACGTCCGAAAGGAGGGCGGAATATAGCGAGTGGTCCAGGGTCCCTCTTACTCTTGGAGTTGGAATTGGGAAGACAACGGGAAGCTACTGCATTAAAGACCCTAAGAGTATCCAGAGGCCATGTAATCCTCTCAAGTTACATATGGCATGATGACGTCTTCCTGGGTAAAATATTCCTGGAGTAAAACAGTCCTCCAAAATGGTCTCCGTGTGAAGTCTGCTCAGGGAGGAGTCATAAGGATAGATAGAAACATTCTACGAGTCAGAGCGTGGAATGTTAGAAGTCTGAATAGCGCAGGTAGGTTAGAAAATATAAAAATGGAGATGGAATGACTTAACTTAGATGATGTTGTGATTAGTGGGATTAAATGGAAGGACGCACAGGATTTCTGGTCTGTGGTACACAGGATAATTAGCACACAAGCTGTCAATGGAGTCACTGGTGTAAGATTTGTACGGTATAAAATACTTATTTTTTTTTTTTTTGTAACTGCTTTACGTCTCTTTTTAACATCGAGGTCTTTAGAGACGGGAAAGGATGGGGGGCAAGGATGGGGGCAAGGAATGGGAAGGAATTCGGCCATGGCCTTTTTAAGGAAGCATCCCGGCATTTGCCTGGAGTGATTTGGGGAAACCATGGAAAAACCCAAATCTGGATGCCCGGACGGGGATTCGAACCACCGTCCTCCAGAATGCGAGGCGAGAACGCTAACCGTTACACCGCCCCGCTCAGTTATAAAATAGTAGGGACACAGGTACGTTATTGTGAACAGTTTAGTGACAGGATTATTTTGATGAGGTTAGAAACTAAGCACGTTAGTACAAGTGTAAATGCCAACGTCACAGGAAGATGAAGAAGAAATAGAGAAAAAATACGCTGAAATTGAAGAACTAATCCAATACGTGAAGGGGGAGGAAAATCTAATAACCATGGGTGATTGGTATGCGTTAGTGGGAGAAGGAAAAGAGGGGAATAATGTAGGAAGTTTTGCTATAGGAGAAATAAATGAGCGAGAAAGCAGGTTGTTAAAATTCTGTAAAGATATAAATTAGTCGTGGTTAACACACTATTTAAGAACCATGCAAGAAGAATATACACCTGGAGACGTCCAGGAGACACAGGCAGACATCAGCTAGATTATTTCATACCCAGGAGCAGACACAGGTTCTGACCACAATCTGATAGTTATAAAGTGCAGTCTGAAATGCAAGAGAGTAAAGAAGCAATACATGCAAAACAGAGTGAAAGTGAATAAATTGAAACAAACTATCATGAGAGAAATGTTTGCAGAAATGGTAGACGTGAGTCTAAGAAGAAACACTGAAAGGAGCTCAACTAACGACGAATGGAATTTATTGAAGGCCAAAATAATGAAAGTTGGTAAAGAAACATTAGGCGTTAGGGAATAAGCCGCCCAAAAACCTTGGATCACTGAAGAAATTTTGAAGGTGAAGGATAAGAGGAGAAGATACGAAAATGCTCAAGATGAAGCAGCAAGAGAGCAATAAGAAAATTTAGAAATAAAATAAACAGTAAATGCAAAAAAGCAAAATGAAAGATGGCTGCAAGAAAAGTGTGAAGAAGTACAAAGGGAAAAAGTCGTACGTAAAGTAGTTGTGAGATATAGGAAGTTCAAACAGAATTTTTCATAAATTAAGAGAAGAGGTATAAATATTAAAGTTGACGATAGGAAACAGCTTCTAAGCGGAGAAGATACAGCTAACCAATGGAAGGAATACACAGAGAAACTGTATGATGTAGATGATTTGCACAACAGTGTATTGGAAAAAAGAAGTTGATGTCGACGATGATGGCTTAGGTGATCCAGTTTTGAGGACAAAACATGATACAGCTTTGAATGATTTGAAATCAAATAAGGCAGTTAGAATTGATGTGATTCGTATAGAACTTCCTAAGTCCCTAGGAGAAGAAGGAATCCAAAGGTTATTCAAGCTTACAGGGTTGGACAAAATAATATGAACACCATGCGATAGAGTACGGGTTGTTGCATGTTGGCTCAACTACTACGGTGTGAATATTGTGACGCGCATGTAAGGCGTAGTTGATGTGACAGGTCTTGTAGGTTATGGGTTAGGTTATTATACACTTTTGTCTGTAACGGTTATAACAAGCGATCGGTGTAATGTTTGATCTCTCAGACTTCGAAAGAGTGCAAATTGTTGAAGCTCGGTTAGCGGGAGAGTCTGTGACGAAATCAGCTGAACTTTTTAACGTCTCACGAGCGACAGTATCCGCGGTAATGAAAGCATACACAATACATGGTAAAACATCTTCAGCGTAGAGGAATAGTGGACGAAAACCAAAGTTAACCGACAGAGACCGAAGAACATTAAAAAGGATTGTGGCCAGACAACACAAAACTATCGCTGCAAAAGTGACAGCAGAGCTCGACACACACCTGAATAACACTGTTTCGACAAAAACAATACGCCGGGAGTTCCACAAAGCTAACATTCATGGAAGGGCTGCAATTTCAAAACCCATTATAACGGCAATCAACGCTAAGCTGCGAAACAAGTGGTGCCACGATCATAAAAACTGGACACTTCATGATTGAAATAATATGATTTGGTCCAATGAATCATCGTTCACATTGTTTATGTATGGAGAACCCCAAAAGAAGCCGAAGATTGGGATTCCTGCGTCTTGCAGTCAAGCATGACGGAGGTTCCGTTATGATTTTGGCGGCTATATCGTGGTATTCAGCTGGTCCTCTCATTCACATCACTGAGAATGAATATCTCGGCATCTTCAATGCTGAAGTTCTTACTATGACTAACATACCGGTACCAAACACTGCGATCTTCCAAGATGATAATGCGCTTATACACACACCAAAAAAGGATCTATTCTGGTTCGAGGAGTATCAGAATATCATCAAACATCTTCCCTGTCAAGCACAATCGCCAGACCTCAACATAATTGAACCGTTGTGGGGAGTTTTACAGCAGAGTATATGGAGCAGATTTCCACCTCCAACATCATTGAAGCAATTGGTGAATGCTTTGGTACGAGAATCGGACAACATTACGTTGAAAACTATTCAGAAACTCTTCGAATCTATTCAGTGAAGAATTGCATTTGTTCTACAGGCAAAATGTGCCCTAACACCCTGTTAATAAATCAACAGTATGTAAATGTCAGGTGTTTTATATTACTTTATCCAACCCCTGTATGTCAGTAAGTTATGCAACAGGAGAGATTCCCACTGATTTTGATAAAAGTGTCATCTTCATACTTCTGAAGAAACCACAAGCTGACATGTGAGAATTATCGCACTATAAGTCTAACCACACTTGCTGACCAGAATAATATACAAAAGAATGGAAAGTGTAGTAGAAAGGATAGTGGTGAAGATCAGTTTGGGTTTAGGGACAACCGCTATACAAGAGAAGCGATTCTGGCCTTAAGATTAATACCTGAAGACTGGATTACGAAAAATAAAGATACTTTTATGGCATTTGTTGATTTAGAAAAAGATTTTTATAATGGTAGGTCTGACAAGAAATTCAAAATTTGAAAGAAATGGATGTAAAATTCCGAGATAGAGTAATAATTTATAATCTTTATAAGAATCAATTAGCTATAATAAAAGTAGAGAATCATGAGAGACATCATCAGTTAAAAAAGATGTGAGACAAGGTTGTCGTCTATCCCCATTAATATTCAACTTGTATGTAGAAGAAGCAATAAAGGTAGTGAAAGAAATATTTGAATTTCGCATCAGTGTTCAAGGAGAAAAACTCAGTATGCTACGATTTGCTGATGACGTTGTCGTGTTAGTACAACAGTTTGAGGATACTTAGAAGTTACTAAATGTCATGAACAAAATACTGAAGGAAGATTTTGGACTAAATATAAACCATAGCCAGACAAAAGTGATGAAATGTAGCAAAAATTATACCAATAATACTAAATTAAATATAAAAATAGGTTCGGATGCCATAAAAGAAGTTAGTAAATTTTGCTATTTAGGAAGTAAAGTTACTACCAATGGCCGAAGCAGGAATGATGTTAAAAGCAGAATTGCACTAGTAAAAATAGCTTTCATTGAAAAAGTGAAATCTTTCAGTTCCAAATATTAATCTAGGACTCAGAAAAACTTTTTAAAACTCTATGTATGAACCACAGCACTTGATGACAGCGAAGCATGGACGTTAGGAATACCAGAAATAAAATTGAAGCATTTGATATGTTGTGCTATAGAAGGATTCTGAATATTAAGTGGACAGATAAAATACGAAACGAACGAGTTTTTTTAAATGATGGGTGAGGAAAGTAGTTTGTGAAAGAGTCTTACAAAAAGAAGAGACACGATAGTAGGTCATATTTTGAGACATGCGGGATTGGTTAACTTGTTAGTGGAGGGAACAGTCGATGGTAGGAACTTCAGATGAAAACAGAGATTAGAATACATGAAACAGATAACTGAGGTCGTGGATTGTAAGGGGTATGTTGAGATGAAAAGGTAAACACAAGATAAGAAGGGTTGGAAGATTGCATCAAATCAGTCGAGACTGATGACATCAAAAAAATTGTACGCTTCAAATCCATTAAAGAAGACTGCTAAACGGCTAAAGTGATAGACTTGCCATCATCAAACATGGATGTTAGCCGTTCACACACAGGATAGTTACTTTTTCTTGGACGAAAATTACAATAAAGTAAAGGAAGTAAATTTTGTCTTCTTTCGGTATGTGAGGTCCTCCTTACTAATATTTAATAACTAGCAGAAGGCAGATAGCCCGATACTGGCTCAAAGTGTTGCATTTGGGGTTGTGCTACCTCCTCGTATTATTAGTATTTGATGAAAGAAATATTCTCAACTATACTCTTTATCTTGCGCAATGGTTGTCAAAATGAAAATAAATCCACCAATACTTCTTACTTGCACAATTTATTTAACAGATTAAAACTCATACAAAACAACACAGAATCGTCACTCTCCAACTATTGCCATCACTCCTGGTGTCTCCGCAGTCCGCACCATATTCTTTTTCAACCACCTCTCTCATAGTGGGAACAGTACTGCCAACTTACAAATAATAATATACTACAAAGATACTTAAAATTACCCCAAATACCTATACACACTACTATGCTGTGAAAACCTACTATTTACAAATTTATTTACAACTAGCTGGCACCCATGACTTCGTTCGTGTTTGTAAAGAATTTGAATTGACAGCTACTGACATCTAACAACCATAGTGAACAATGTGAGACGTGATGCTATTACCACACACAAACGTAGGGTTACCAGATGATGGTCTTCAAAAAAGAGGACATTTCTAGATTAATACTAAATTCTGCAAAAGTGTTGTGGGTTTCTCAACATTTACGGATGTTGCATTAAGATAAATTATAACTACACAATAAATAAAAATATTTAAGATATGCATAATTCACTATACTTTTTGTAAATGAAACGTCTACAATAGGTAGTATATTACTTCATTTTATTAAATCATGCAACGTTACAACAATTTGTGGCACATTTTAATATAAACTACAAAAAATCATCATTAGTACATTTCTCATCTTCATCATTATTCCCTGAAGTACTCAGATATTTCTTTGATGAACCAATTTCTGGGAGTAATTTCTTATTTTCCAACAAATAATTATAAAACTGTACACAAGATAAATCCTTATAATTATATTGCACACTTATAATTCCCTTAACAGACTCAACACTGAGTCTATTTCTATCTTTGGTCCACTGACTGTTTGCTAATGAAAAAATCCTTTCTACACTAGAATTGTGGCTGGGAATAGCAAAGAAAAACTCCGCAATTTTTAGTAGTTCTGAGAAACAAGCACCATTCTTTGACTCTCGGAAATATTTACACCAGATATCATTTGACAACTGATCTGTATTAACGTTAGCCTGGTTTGTCAAAAATTTCTGAAAGTTGCAAAACTGATCAAAGCACTTTACATCATCTATTTTAATATTAAGTTTTTCATTTAGGTACAGAATTGTTTGTTCCACATCTCCCCAATTTGGAGAATTCTTCAGACCCATCCATTTAAATACCAAAAACTCTTGATACTGAACCAACCATTCCTTAAGATACGTAATTGTTGCATCATAAACATGTGCTATTTCTCCTTCTAGCATATCACATTTATAACCATAACCTTCATCCCGTTTTTTTCTCAAAATTTCTTTTAGTTTTAAAGATTTGAAATTCTGGATTTTTCTTTCCTGAAGAGCATTCAACACACCCTCAAGAATATGTATCATTTCTACCAGTGAATTTTTCTCTTTTTCTAGGGCCAAAATATTATGTTGAAATAATGACATAAGAGAATGAACAAACCATAATCGTGCTTCACTAAGCTCATTTTGGGAAAACATTTTAATCAGAATTGGAATTTCACCCTGAGAACTGAAATATGATTTCAGTGCTGGATACATCTCGTAACGCAAGGAAAAACGGACAGCCACCTACTCTTAGAATGACACAATATTTCCCTATATTGTACATCTACAAAATCACAAAAGTCCTTAAGACTTTCAGTACGTACTGTGTACACAGAAAAATAATTAAATATTTTTAATACTATGGAATCAACATCTAATGTGAGTCCTGCATCAATACCATGTTGAATGCAGTTATGTAAAACATGAGCAGGGCAGCCTAATCCTACTAATCTATCATTTAAATTGTTTTTCAGATGGGCGAAAACATTATTTCCCGACCTCTTACCAAGTCCACTAATCCCACCAAAATTTGTATTTGTACTGTCCCCAGAAAAAGCAACACATTTGTTATTAATACCTCTACTTCTAAGAGTATCACATATGTAAGATGCAATCGTTTCAGATTTTTCATTTGGACTACTTTTAAGTTCTATCACTTTTGTTTGAATTCCCCCAGATTTAAAGTCATAGTATTGAATTAGAATTGGAAACAGTTTCACAGAACCATGGTTACTGCCGTCTGTTGCAACAGCAAAACATGAAATTCACTCCAAAGCGTCAATAGAAGCATTAACAGAATGAGGTGACAATACAGAATTAATAATGGCTTCTGTTTTAGTGCGAGCACATGTCATTTGTTTCGCTATATTTGAGTCTGTAAATAACACTTTCTGCAGTTTTCCAGTACAGTCCATTGATTTAAAACTTTGATGATGCTTGACTGTGTGAAAAGATAGGGTGCCTTCAGCTGCATGGACCAGATCATTAATTTTGGAATCCTTTTTTTGCAAAAAAATCGTCAACTTTGGATGAAGATGCTGCAGTACGTATCCGCGTTTTGTGTTTTTCAGTGTTTTTGTGAGCTTCTAGGTCTAGCCCCCCTGCAAATTAATAATTGTGCGTGTTATACGTTATTCAGTGTAAGAAAATCTGAGCTATTACACGCAAATTTCCAGTGTCATTCGATATTTACGTAAAATCGGTCCCATTGTTATAAATCTTACCTTTATTAGCAACTGAAACAAATGTTCCTGATGGGCAGATAAGACATTCTGCCTCTGAGCTAATTCTTCCCGGTCTGAAGTCAGGAAATCGTTTTTGTAATTCGTCACTGAAGACACATTTGCGTTTTGGCATGATTTCACTTGAACAGTAAAACTGCTTCAATTCACAACAACCAAAACGCAACTAACAGTAAAGCAGTTGAAAACAATGATTCTAGAAGCCGAGCTGACTACCGAAGTACTTTGCATTGTTGCGTTCATAATGTTCTTCACCGGCCGCCCCGCAGCTCGTATTTCACGATAATTGCCTCGCCACCTATTGCTCAGAAATCGTAACTATATCTTGACACAGTGCCGAGACAGAAAAAGGAAAAATGTAGATAAAATATCACATTGTTGGCATAAAGGTTAAATTCTTTAGGGTTTACCATTTTGACAGATGGGAGAGTTTTATTCCCACACTTTCAAGTTCAGGCAGTAGTAAAACGGAACTAAAAAAAAGAGGACATTCCTTGATTTTTCTCAAAACCCGCCCGGACCATTTTTACGGTCCAAAAAAGAGGACATGTCCGGGTAAAATAGGACATCTGGTAACCCTACACAAACGCCAATCATCTGAGTTATGTAGTTAAGGCAGCAAAGTAAAATATACGGACACAGATGTCTTTGGTCGAAATACGAGAATATCCTTCATCTACCACTTTCAACCACCATATCTCCCGCACTACCACAGTTACCGAAATTCGGCCAACGATGTGATCGACGGGCGACTCTGTGCTACTACCACACACAAACACCAGTGATCTGCGCTATATAGTTTTGGCTGAAAAGTGATACACCATGACACATGCGTTTTTAGTAGAAATATGAAAGTGCCGCAGGTCGACCATTTTTAACCACCATATCTCCCACACCTCCATAGCTACCGACATATAACCACCATAGTACACGGTAGGAGACACGATACCACTACCACACACAAACACCAATGGTCTGTGCTTTGTAGTTGCGGGAGCAGAGTGACATATACGGAGACACATGTATTTGATCGAAATACGAAAACATCCTTGATCCGTCATTATTAACTACCATATCTCCCACACTACCACAGTTACTGAAATTCGGCCAACATTGTAATCGACGGGTGACTCTGTGCTACTACCACACACAAACACCAGTGATCTGCGCTATATAGTTTTGGCTGAAAAGTGATACACCATGACACATGCGTTTTTAGTAGAAATATGAAAGTGCCGCAGGTCGACCATTTTTAACTACCATATCTCCCACACCTCCATAGCTACCGACATATAACCACCATAGTACACGGTAGGAGACACGATACCACTACCACACACAAACACCAATGGTCTGTGCTTTGTAGTTGCGGCAGCAGAGTGACATATACGGAGACACATGTATTTGATCGAAATACGAAAACATCCTTGATCCGTCATTATTAACTACCATATCTCCCACACTACCACAGTTACTGAAATTCGGCCAACGTTGTTATCGACGGGTGACTCTGTGCTATTACCACACATATACACCAGTGATCTGCGATAGATAGTTTTGGCTGAAAAGTGATACACCATGACACATACGCTTTTGGTAGAAATATGAAAGTGCCGCAGATCGACCACTTTCAACCACCACATCTCCCACAACCCAATAGCAACCGACATCTAACCACCATAGTACATGACAGGAGACACGGTACCACTACCAGACACAAACAATAATGGTCTATGCTACGTAGTTGTGGTAGCAGAGTGACGTATACGGAGACACATGTCTTTGGTTGAAATACAAAAATGCCCTGCATCGAGCAATTTAACCATCATATCTCCCACATCTCCACAGCTATCGACATTCGGCCAACGTTGTGCATAACTGGTAAGAGCATGCTACTTCCACACATAAAGACCTGTGATCTGTACTAGGTAGTGGTGGCGGAAAAGTGAAATATAGTAAAACACACGTCATTTTTATATATATATATATCATAGTGATGACTTGTGAGTGGGATCTCACAGGTATCCTGAGTTTTATACGTGGACTGGTTTCAAGAATAGCTTTGCCATCACAGTTGTAGTTGTGTAGACGGACTAGGAAGTTATAGTTTCTCAGTCAGAGTGTACATCGAATAACTAACACTCAGTGATACGTGAAATACAAGATAATAACGAACCAGAAGTTATCTACGTCTGTTATCCACTTGGTATGATAATCATTGTAATCTCGTTCAACGGTCACTCCTGCGTGACAAGATCCTGCAA
The DNA here is from genome assembly GCA_031002005.1 of Vandiemenella viatica. Lineage (NCBI taxonomy): Eukaryota > Metazoa > Arthropoda > Insecta > Orthoptera > Morabidae > Vandiemenella > Vandiemenella viatica. The sequence goes on from CM061920.1 coordinate 170,542,348, forward strand.
TGTTTGGGGAGTTATATGGCGAGGGAGGAACCCACAATTTAGAGGACTGCTCAGCTAGAGATTTAAATCACAGCCACATCGCGCTAATATCAACAGCATTGAATACATTCACAGCCCACCAACAGAATTAGACAACCCAGCCAACATTATACCTAATCTACCTGTACCGGAGCCAGACGATCCCATGTGTGGCTATCAACTCTCTAATGTCAAGACCACCAAACACCAGGCACATGGAGAAGAGGACGAAAGCAGACCTACGCGCTATCACAAGACTATCGTCAGACGGCGCAACAACACAGTACCCACCAGCATTAAACAACACGGCACCAGCATCCACCACCGTCAACAACCCGAAAATCCACAACAGAACTCAACGAACAACAGGTATAAACCAAGTGACAGTGGACCGTACAAAGCAACAATAAAAAAGAAACAAACAAGAAAATTGGTCGTTTATACCCGATGGTGATACGAAAACTCCCGAGGGACCAAGGTCTCGTGGCTTCCAACAACCTGGTAAACATTTCCAGTTCTGGCAGCGATTTAAAATAGAAACCAGTAATAGAGACTTGGCAAAAAACATCTCAGCTGTTTGTTAGATATAACTTGGCAGCCTATATTTCAGGGTCTATGACACAAAAGAAGGGTGTGGCGGGGAAAAAAGTCTTACTCTGTGGCAGTAAGAAGTTATTCCACTACCAGTACGAGTCCTAAAATTTAGGTCAAAACTTTTGGGGAAACAGGACGCACTGTTAAGGAGAGGCTCAAAGAACACATTAGGCATTTTAAAAATAATGACGCAAGCAAGTCCGCTGTAGTACTACATTCAGCCGATAGCGGCCATTCAATTTTATTCGATAAGACCAGTGTTATATCCACTGAAAGCAGATGGTGGCCTAGGCGTACAAGAGAAGCGTTAGAAATACAAAAACGACCGAAAACATTAACGCCGACAACGGTTTGCAACCTGACCATATTTGATCATACTTGCTCAGGAAAACACAAGACGAACGGCCCCATCCTACCGCCTACACTGGATGCGGTGACGTCACCGCGGCGGTCTAGCGCTTGCTTCCTGCTACTATATGAGGCGATAGCGGCAACTCACAAGCAGTCCTCTGATGAAAGTCACAGCAAGATGGCAGAAACGCTAAGTTTTTACAAATCGACGCGGCTCCACCCGGAGAACCAAGGTATTACATACAGTGACCGCGGAAGCCTTCGTAATCACAAGAAGGTGATGTTGACTTTGTGCCATTATCGCTAACTATTATTACTATTAATTTGTAATATTTATTATATATAAGTATCATAAACAATTGTATTAATGTTTGTAACTTTACTTTTAAGTACCTGGGTGACCGACCTTCCCTCGGCATCTTTCCATTTCTGTTCAATGTGTAAGATTTTGAGTAATGTTTGATTAAAGTAAAACGTTTTTCTTGAAAACTTCTTAGGTATATTGAGGTTCACAGCCCCTTGCCCTATCCAAAGAGAAGCTTAACTAACATCAGTTGCCTTACTGGTACCTCAAACATCTACGAGATGAGATTAGAGCCGTTTCCGAGATACTAAATACAAGACTTGCTCTTTTTTTGTTGTTGTAAAATCATGTTACAAACTTGAAAAGCAAAACGTTTTCTAAATATGAAATTTCATCCAAATCGCTAGAGCCATTTCCGAGATCGTCTGGATTATCACCTCATAAATTGCTTTTAAAGAAAAATTCTATTATTATGATAAATAGAAATAATAATACTTATCAGGGATTAATTAATGGTGCAAGATTTGTGGTAATTCACTTAGACGAGTACATGATCAGTGCTAAATTCACTCACTCTAATGAAACTGTGTTCATACCATGCATTAAACTCACATCTTGAGATCAACCTTGCTTTCCCAAATGATAAAAAAAAATTACCAATAGAAGTAACCTTCTTTACGAACGTTAACAAAGCATAAGGTCAGACGCTTCAAAAGATAGGATTGTATTTATCAAAAATTATTTTTTTTTTTTATTTTTTTTTTTGTATGTGGCCTTTTTTAAACGACTTTGTAGATTCATCAATATATTTTATTTTTGTGTTAAAGACAAATGTGGTCAAAAAGTCAACGATGATCACATTATAACTGCTAATACTGTTTTCAAAGGAGTTTTGTACAGTAAAGGAGATTCAAAAATGTACATCTCACAAAGACAATATTTTTTAAATAACTACTTTTTAAATGTTTTATAATTAAACATGTAGGAATTAATGATAACGACTTTTTACAGTAAAAGTTATCTTTATTACTACTCTACAAAATAAAATACCTTTCATTAATAAATATTTGCATTTACTTATTTCTACATTATTATATTACCATTCGGTGACTGACCACGGGTCAGGTAGTCTTTTTTTTTATGTTTCTGTGCCTCAACGGCATGTTTGTGTAAAAGGTTCCGTTGCCGAGGCAGCTCTACTTAATGTGTCTCTCTTTATATGATGGGTTAGTTTGGGGACACTTTTTATTGCTCATTGAGGGTAAAACATGACTACGGTTCGTCTAAGACGACCTTATGTGAAAAACCTCAACAGTTTTCTTACAGTCATATCAGTTCTATTCAGGCTGATATATGATGATTAATGGTACTTTATATGAGTGTCAGTGCCTTGGTTTGGTTGTGCCAAGGGTATGGAGCCTTTCATTCTGTTCTCTGTTTTGTTCAACTCGCTGATAGAATTTTTCTGTTTGCCGGTAGATCTCAACGTAGATCCGGTTTACGCCGGCTTGGTCGTGTAGGGCGTCTGTCGGTGTGTGCCTTGATGCACGCAGAATGACCCGCAGACACAGGTTTTGGAGTCTCTGGAGTTGGTCAATGTTTGTTTTAGATGCTGATCCCCACACCTGGTATCCATAGAGGTTGTAGGGGAGGATGACTGATTTGTAGATTCGGATTTTGGTTTTGATGGCTAAATGTTGGCTGTAGAGAACAGGGAACAGGTTGTTCAGTATCGCGGTGCCCTGTCTTCTTCGATCTAGGATATGTCTCCTGAACAGTAGTTTTTTTTTTTATCTATGGTGACACCGAGGTATTTTGTGTCTGGGGACCATTCGACTTCTTGGCCCATGATTGTCAGTTTTTTGTTGATTATTGGTCTCTTCCGGGTGAAGTAGACGGCCACACATTTTGTTGGATTAATCTTGACCTTATTTATGCGACACCATTTCTCCAGTTTGTCCAGGCCGTGGTCCAGGTGGTTAATGTTCAGTTCGTGTCTCCTGCCCGTCGCATACACCGTTGTATCGTCCGCAAATTGTGCGATGTTAACGTGCGGAGGTGTCGGTATGTCATTTACTGCGATTGAGAATAGTATTGGGGCCAGAACAGAGCCTTGCGGTATTCCGTCCGGTATCGCATGAGTTGAGGAGTTTTGCCCTTCCACTGACACGAAGAACTTTCTGTTTTCCAGGTAGCCTTCGATCAACTGAACGTAGCAATATCGTATGGACGTCTGTGTTCTTAGCTTGGTGATTAGGTTGACATGCCACACCTTATCATAGGCTTTCTCGATGTCTAAGATGACAGCCGCCGTCGACTTTCTGTAGTTAAATCCCCGTGACACGTCTTCAGTCAATCGTAGGAGCTGGCTTGTGCTTCCTACTCTGCTTTGGAAGCCAAACTGTTCTTTTCTGATTGTTTTTTCCGCTTCCAAGGTATCGTTTATCCACTTAAGCAGAACTCCTTCAGCACCTTGGATGCGGCGGGGAGTAGGCTTATTGGCCTATAGTTGGAAGGCAATCGTTTGTCTTTCCTTTGTTTTGGGATGGCCGTCGCCTTGGCGACTTTCCATGCATCTGGGAAGTGCTTTTGGATTAGGCATGCGTTGATTATTCTGGTTAATAGCACGATTCCTTTTGTCGGTAATTTCTTGAGGAGCAGGTTGAAAATCTTATCGGCTCCTGGGGCTTTGTTACTGGCCAACTTCTTGATTATTCTCCGGATTTCCCTTGGTGTAGTTAGCTCTGGTTGTTCGGTCATGATGTTGCGTACTGTGTTTGAAATGTCGTCTGCCGTGCGTGCTTCTGCTTCGGTCATGTTGTACTCGACCTCTCTGTGTTGGCTGGCGAAGTATTCCGTCAGCACCTCTGCCTTGGCCACTGGCAGGAAGCAGGAAGAGTCGGTATTTGGTGTCGCTTGGAGGCGGATGTATGTTGCAAGCATTTCCTATTTGTACTCAAGCCGAAATACCTTGTGGAATGTATGAAAATCTAACATAAGTGTCTTAGCAGTTGTGTCAGTGAAATATATTGATTAAAATCAATAATATCTCGAGAAGAACAGTTTTTAAATTTCTAAACTAAGTCAAGATACCTATAATTTGTTATCCAAGCTAACAGCTTGAAAGTATTAAAAAGAGAAGAATTTGGGCTGACCTATAATCAACACGCCTTGATTCTGTCAGGATCAGCTTGCACATTTAGGTAAATCATCAGGATCATCTGAAGCAGGTCACATATGTCGATCTTATTTCTGGATAAAGGTTGGTGACGTACCATCCGAAACGACTGGATCTTCTGTTGCAGCAACTACTGTCTGCGGAAATAAAACTTCCGAAATTAGCGACACGCGTTTGGCAAGTACATAATGCTAGATTTGTCTCTGTAAATTAACGCAGAACACAATTAGTAAACGATATGATAAAAGAGCTGGAATGGGATTCATTGGAAAACAAGAGGAGGGTGAAGAGAGTCATGGGAGGGTACGAGGCGTTTATTGGTGACGAGGAGTTGAAAAATTTTGGTGTAAGAATTAAAATTAATGCATGGAAAGGAAGAGATGACCATGACCACAAGCTGGCACTCGATTTCAGGCACAACGGAGTGGGAAGATTTTCTTTCGTAGGTAAGGGGATCGAGGTTTGGAATAAGTTACCAAGAGAATTCATGAATAATTTTCCAAAAACGGTGAAACAATTTAAAGTTGAAATTTGTAAAGGGTAAAAATAGTTGGGTACAGGAAAGGGAGAAAAATAGGTTTGCACGGAGGTTGCTACTGGACCGTGCACTCCATCGCAATTATAATATTAAATTAAATCCAATGACTTCTCTGGTGACGCAAGATCAACATCCATATCAACAGTAAGAAGAAATAGCGTTTGTTGTGGTCATTAATTTCAGTGAATTAGTAATTTGCAAAGGTAAAATTTGAATAATAAACTGATAAGAATATTTTTTGGAAAGAATTTGTTAAATGTTTGCTAGTGTTAAAGATATATTTTTTTATTTAGCACACATTTTTACAGCCTAGTATCTAGAAACTAAAATAGGCCTTAATTTAACACAACAGTTTTACATTTGATATTTCAACAGATAATTCCACAATGAATAATTTCAATTTTCGTTATGTATGGCTTTGGTAAAATCTGTACAGTCTTTTCTTGTTGGCACGATACATACGATTGTTTCGCTGTTAACATAACTTTCTAAACTTGCTGCACTTTGTCATAATTGATTTAATACAGTTTTATAGTTTTGTATGGTGTCTGCAGTTTCCTGTCCACTTTATGGTTAGAATTTTTAATATTTCACTATGTGATTTCGTATGTCTACCACTACTACTATTACTAAACTATTACTACTATCTACTACTCTACCATCTAAGAAAGCATTTTCCAGCATTGGTATCGGTGCGGTAATCCGAATTCCAAATCTCCCGGAATAGCGCACGTTCTTAGTCTCTCTGGCAGCCAAAGTGACCGAGAAGGCCGCCCATCGGGAGACTGGGCACCTCCAGTACTGGTTGTGAGAACTAATATTCAATGTATATGTAATTGCAGAAGTAAGGAGTCTAATATCCGGCTAGTAGGTTGTTCGTTTTCACAGGTGAACTAGATTAGTTTAACATCTACTGCCGGTATTTGTTATTTTCAATATTTGAACAAATTCCTATTTTAAGATATTGGCTACATAATTTACAACTTTTACTCATTACTAACTATTAACATTTTTATATATTTTAAGAGATAACAATGTTTTACTTCAGAAGCGGCTCGAGACTGTAACTATTATCTGTTATTTGTGTTATTGCAATGTCAGACCACATTTTATGCATCGGACTATAGTTCATGTGAGCACTAGTAAAGAACTTATACATACACTATATACTTTTATAAGTATTGCTTTAGCAAGTTCTTGTTTGTAGATAGAATCTCCAGTAGTGTTACTGCGAAACGGTCCATTTAAAGCCTTTAATATGGTTTAAGCACTCCTCTTCGCAGACCAGCTGGTTGCGTTTTCAGCACGATATATGACTCGCTGACCGAGCGCTTAGACACGCATTCGCTTGTGGCTGCTCTCGGGTGTTACCCTGTGACATAGCTGGCTTGACTTGGCCTTCCTCTTGTTGTCGCTAAACTTTGCATGAATCTCTCCTTTTGCAATTTGGATATATTTTGCGTCACTTCGTCTAGTTTGCGCCATAGTTGTTCATTTTTTAGTATGTCTTCCGTTTTCATGTTTCTTAGTTCATGAAATCCTTCGTGTTAAAGATAGTTCAATTTGCTGAAAGGTGATTTTTTTCTTTTTTTTTTTTAGGTCAAGTTCAAAGTTACGAGCTACAGTAGAATGTCTAATTTAGGCTAAAAGCTGTGTATACCCATAGTTAAACAGAAAATAAATACAGTTTGTTTAAAAGACAGGGGGAAAATTATTTTAAATTGGTTAAGTGTAAAAGTTAGTGATTTGATTTATACATGTTGATTGTTTGTTTAAATTCCAGTCTACAGGTGAATATTTTGTTTTGCATTTTACAAGCATTACAACAAATGTAAATGATTGGTTGTAAGTGAATTTTGTTTTCTCTCTTGGTTGGTTTTAATTGGTTTGAATTTTTATCTGCGTTGTTGACCTGCGTCGTACCATTATTATATTGGCTTCTAATCTTCAAGCAGTGATTGTCGTTTCTTAGCAAGCGGTGTTGGCTGCGTAACTGGAATATTTGTTTTCAGGGGTCTTGTAATTTGTTTTCGCCGTTATGGAAAATAATTTCAGGGAATTACTAAGAACGAATGAAGCAGATCGGAAGAAGATGAAATTAATAATTCTGGTTGGCAAACCGATAGTTCGGTGAATATTAGTTTTAATTTTAAAAATGTAAACCGGGATGAAGGCGGTGATAATGATTGCCAGATTGAAGCTGAATTCAGTAGTATTGACAAGAGCAAGGATAATGAAGTAGGTAGTGAAGCAAGTAATGCTGAAAGGAGACAGGAGCAGAGGTAGATCGAACATATGACTCTCGAGAAAGAGAATTAGGTTCACAACAAGTGATGTCCTAAAGCAAATGCAGAAAAGTCAAGAAACAACCTATCAGAAATAAAAACGCAGTTAAAGAATATAATAAAAGTCCTAGAAGAAATGCAAAAGACGATCACTGTCAGAATTTTGCAGAGTGAAAGAAGAACAGAACAGATGTTTAACCAGAAGACTGAAAAAATGCTAAAAACGGCGAAATACGAGGTAAATAAAATTAAGGAGAGTTGGAAACGGTAGAAGCAGACGGATTTATATAATTTCAAAGGAGAATTGAAACAAGATGTCGTCGTTAAGGTGGATCAGTGTATGGAAGAAAAGAGTTATTTTAGAAGAAATAGAACATTCTTTAAACCTTAAAATGGAAGAAAGACAGCAAAATGTTAAAAATAAAATGTGAATCATTCAAGAATATCAAGAAAAATGCGAGAAGAATATAGAAGAGGTGGTGAAGCACCCTGATCAAGTATGACAAGTGAATGGACTGTGGATGGAAGTTGGCCAAATGTATTATGGATAGGGAATATCTACTGGGTCTTTGCCTTATATCCCAAAAACGAGTATTTGATTCCTTGCCTTCTTACTTCCTGCTGCCGTCAGAATTGTTATTCCTCAAACGGGCAAGGTATCTAATGTATAATTCCCATTATTTAATTCCTTTCAAAAATCGCCGAAATTTCTAGACCCATATCCACAAACAATTTAACGTTTCTACCAAAAGTCCGTAAGGTAACTAAAGGCGTCCTTTCTCTGGCTGTGCACAATGTTATTTTTCTCCAATAGGTCTTCCTGGGGGTTACTAATAAAGATTGTATGCGCACCATGTGCTCTTGAATGACCCCTGGTATCTACTGTCATTGTCGGGGCTTCTTTGGCGGCAGAAATTAGTTTACCTAATGATGTTACTCCTCTCTTCTCGCTGGCGTCCCACGCACCAAAGATCATTCTCTCTTCTGGTTTTCTTCTCTCGTGAGGTTTTCTTCTCTAGTTTGTTTTCCCTCTCTTGTCTGGTTTTCATCCAGGGGCGTAGCTACCATAGAGCTAGGTGATGCAGTGCACCGGGGCCCCCGAACGCAACTGAGGGTGGCCCCAAGCGCAGATCAGAGAGGTCCATAAGTGCGCCCAATCTGGCATGAGGGCCCAAAATAATTTTTTTGCACCGGGGCCCTTGTTGACCTAACAACGCCACTGTTTTCATCTTTGTTTTGGTATACACATCATTCCCAGAGGTTTTCTCCTCTTCCCCGATTTTGTCCAAAAATTGGCCTCTGTCTCCATTCGCGAATTTCTTTTTATTGTTACATGGTGCATTTGCTCTTGAGCTGCGCAGGTAGTATTCACGTTTACGCTCGGTATTTTGATGCCCTTTATTTGGGTCATCGCGGGGTTCATATTAGTTTTCATAACTCCGGGTCTGCTAGTACATTCACTTCGTAACAACTAACTGATGGAGCAGGTCCACGGCCTCATTACAGTCACGGATTTGCATTCACTCCTGGATGTCTGGGCAGTTAGTTCTGATTTATTCCTCCTCATTGAAGGGTTTGTCAAGATATTTGCATCTTACAATGCTTTTCTTTGAAAAAAAACTCCCCTTGGGTCTCATTTCCGGGCATGTAATTTTTTTACAGTTTTTACCTCGTCTTTACCCTCCATTTGTCTTACTGTATACCTACAATGTGAAATGAACGCCTCCCAGAACTTTTCATAATTTCTGAATTCTTCCATCTCACGATAACCCCATAACCGTGCCGTTTCCATCAAATGCTTACACATGAAGCGCATTTTTTTCTTCTTACCATTCAGGAAAGGGAAAGATGCAGATTCATCAAAACTATTTACAAAATGGATCGGGTGTACTCGTGAACTATCGTCGAAAACTTCAAATTCCTCTTTCAGGAACATGCATGCTGAACAACAGAACATGTACCCCCCCTCCCACTGTGATTCAAAGGTTTTTTTGGGAGGCGGGGGGCTTCTTCCTGGACTTGTTTTGAAAATATTCAAGGGTATTGGTGAATGTTTCTTCCAGCCGACCTTCGAAACTTCCCAAAATGTCACCAAATCTCTCCTGGATCTACCAAACTTCCCCTTCTATCACGACTTTAACTTTTGACTGCAGATTTGGAAGATTTTCTCTCCTCTCTAGTTTAATATCTTCTAACTTTTAATCAAGCCTTAACCGAATTTATTGGACACACTATTGCCACCTCTTAGACGTATCTCTTCATTTGTTCATCGTCGCACTGGATGGAAGCCAAGTTTCCCTTGATTATTATTATTATTATTACTCCGCGATTCATTAAAAGTGTGTGGCGTAGGGTGCATTACAGCTATCCAAAGGGCTGATAGTTTGGAAGAGATATACGGGATATGGCCCATGGGCTATTGTGAAGAACCATCCCAGCATTCGCCTGGAGTGATCTGGGAAAACCAGATCAGGATGGTCGACGTTGACTTGACGTTGACTTGATAAGCTTGGGTAATATCCCTTTCCAAACGCATATATTCCTACTCCACTCTGTGGCTGATACTGTCGAAACCTTGTGTTACAACTTCAATACGGGAATCTCTGTAAATAAATTTGGATTGTAATCCCCTAATCTCTTCGGTTAAGCCAGTTAACTAGGATGTAACTTGACTCTGGCTCCCCTGCAGTTCTCTCCAGTACCTAACATTTTTTCAGATTCTGTGCTAAATTTACCATTAACTTTTGCAAACTGAGCCATAATTTTTCTGGACATTTCATCCAGATCAAAATTCGCCGAATTTTCCTCTAGTCAAAATCACTTTTTTTTTTTTTTTTTGCTAGCATCAGTCTCTCGACTGGTTTGATGCAATCCTCCGTCCCTTCCTATCTTGTGCTAACGTTTTAGTCTCACCATACCCCTTACAACCCACGTCCTCAGTTATCAGCTTTATGTATTCTAATTTCTATCTTCCTCTGCAGTTCATACTTTCGACTGTTCCCTCTACTAACAAGTTAACCAATCCATCATGTCTAAAAATATAATCTACCATCCTGTCTCTTCCTTCTATAAGACTCTTCCACAGACTTCTTTCTTCATCCATCATTTAAAAGACTCGTTCGTTTCGTACTTTATATGTCCACTTAATTTTCAGCACTCTTCTATAGCACCACATTTCAAATGTTTCAATTTTCCTTCTTTCTGGTGTTCCTAATGTCCATGCTTCTGAGTCCTAGACTAATATTTGAAACTAAAAGATTTCTCCTTTTTATGAAATTTCTTTTTGTCAGTGCTATTCTGCTTTTAAGAAGCAAAATTTACTAACTTCTTCCTTCGCATCCAAACCTATTATTATATTTAATCTAGTATTATTGGTATCATTTCCGTTACATTTCATCGCTTTTGTCTGGCTTTGGTTTATATTTAGTCCAAAATCTTCCTTCAGTATTTTGTTCATAATATTCAGTAACTTCGCAATCCCACAAAAACAATTCTATAAAAAATAGGCCAAGTCTTGTGTTCGTGTAGTGACAAAAAGTTATGAGATCTTATTCTGAGCCAAATCTACGCTTTACAGTTGTATTCACTTCACTTTATGAAACAGAATGGTTTCTCTTGGTGTCATAGAACGTCTATTTACAATTTAAAAAATTCTGGTGACTTGGCCATTATGCGCGCCATGTTGTAGCGCCTGCTATGTGGCCGAGGGTTGTGGACCAATTACCGATCTATTAGCCACAGTCACAGACGCAGCCAGGATTAACGAGTGGTAGGCCGGAGATAATATTACACTTACTTGTAGTTGTTGATGTACGGCAGCTCCGCGTTCCCGTCTTTCAGGTACAACTGCAATAGGTTAGGGTGAGCTCTGACTATTCTAAATGTAGACCAGCGGGTTGCATCTTAGAAGACAACCAGTAGTTTATTGGCACAGTGTTCACCAAGTACAGCGTTGGTTGCGTCAAGCAGAGTCCACGCAGCACTTACTAAAATAATGGCAAGTTGACTTACAAGCCATTGCGGTGGCTGCTGGCTGGCTGGCTTCGGGGGGCGGCGGAGTGTGGCGCGGACCGGCGCAGAGACGGCGCGTAGTGGTGTTGAACTTGTTGCCCCCGAGGCTCCAAAACCCGGGGTTTATATAGTGGATCGTCGCGTGTCGTCACTCGCGACTTTTCCAGAACATTCGGCTCGGGCAACGTCCCGGCCGACGCCAAGTATGTCACAGAATTGCTAGCCGGTCAATGACCAGCTAGCTCGGCTGATCGACAGC
>CM061920.1:170554885-170764460 GCA_031002005.1 Vandiemenella viatica
TTTTAAAAAAGCAAATGACGTACGATAGTGAAGATCGAAATCACAAGACACATTCCGTCATACATTAATGTGTGTGGGTTACGTGCTTTGGCGATTTACGAAGGCAACCTCGAACTTGCTCGTTGTGTCACTCCACGAACATGTCCGAGTTAACTTCCCGCGTAAAAACACCGATTGTGCTGCTACTAACTTTACGCCAGGCGTACAGCGGCACAGACACACCAGGAAGAAGACCAGTCTGACCTTCTGCAGCAGTTTCCTCCACTGCAGAAAGCGGAATGTTTACGTCCGATGACAGAAGCGATGCATCAGGAAACCGACAATACACAGCACAGTGCAACAACTCATTCCCACCGACGCAACAAAACAAAAAGCAATAAGATGAAAAGTCTCACCTTATAGACCATGATTATTCAGCAACCCCACAAATCACAAATGTCGATGATCCACAAGATATTGTGAATGAAGAAATATTAGTTAATTTAACTACAAATGCGGACTGTGAAGAATCAGAAAATGGAAAAGGCGGACATACAGTCTACAGCCAGCAGATGAGATGGAGACGCAGCACCCGGTATCAGTCAAGAGCCACAGAAAACGTCAAGGAACGAAGCGGCCTGAGGAAAATGTGAAACAAACAAGAGACAGTTCAACGGAAACGGAAATGAGAACTAGGGGCAAGAAATTAAAGAAGCAAGTAATTGATACGGGCCCGGTACTTCCTACGCTAATATCACTTCCTGATCAGCATAAACAAACAGACGAAAATATAAAGAAAGTAAAGAGTTATAAATGGGCAGAATGCCAACCGCAAGAAACCCAGATAGAGTAAATTCATATAGAATGAGATAGCACGTTAACGCGAGTTGATTGTGAGGTGTAAACAGTCTATTTGATAAAACTACCACCAAGGAAACAAGGAGATGTGCGTCGATAGCGCGATGCAAACGTATACAGTGGCAACACTAAATATAAACTCGATTATCAGCCCTCTTAAAGTGAAAATGCTGCAAGACTATGTTAAGCCGCAAATCTTGACATTATACTCCTGCAAGAAGTTACAAACGTTAACCTAGACAGTATCTCTGGATACAATTTTATATCGAACGTAGATGGCGATATCAGCCTCGGAACAGCGATCTTAACCAAAACCTCAGAAGTAACAAGGCCCGAATACGGAAGAACTATAGCTTGTACGATAGATAGTACTAGAATAATAAACGTATACGCTCCATCAGGTACTAATCAACGAGCCAAGAGGGCGGAATATTTCAAAACACAGCCTAGCTATATACATGAGAACGAACACGCAACAAACTATCTTAGGAGGAAACTTCAACTCTGTTCTACATCAGAAAGATCAGACACCTAACTTCAATAAGACCATCGAATTGGAATATATCATCAACAATTTCAAATTACTAGACACGTGGGAAGTAATAAACGGAGATACTACAGGGTTCACATACTGTGGTGGGGGACCTTGGTGGTCATGGTTAATATTTATAAATTAGTTATTAATATAAATAAATAGGGATTTTAATTTAGTTTTATGAAGGAGTGAAATATGGATTTTGCAAGAATCTCGATGTTAGTTGGAATATAGGAGAACTGTCACAATAAGACATTTATTTTCTTATCATTGGCGATTACAAGTCTGAGCGAATTTACCGTTAACATTAACACAAATTGGTAAAATCATAAAAGCGACGTTCAGAGGTACAATTAGCTGTCATGAGCAAGCAAACAATTGTATATTTACTTTTAAATCCATCTCAGAATTAATATGCAAGAAATAATTATATTTGGAAACAATGTACAATACAAGTTATGACGACCTCAGACATAGGTATCATAATACTGTCACTGTCATGGGCGCCACGAATGAACAATATGCCATTCGAAAATAACTAGTTCTGGCAAATTACGCCGCTAGCTCAGGGATTTTCATTTACAAAGTTAGAACATGGATCTACCCTCTCAAAGACGCTTAAGGGTTCAGTTTCACGGAATGCACAATCAGATGGTTTTGTCGTAATAATTTACCATTGTAGTTCTGCGTATGGTGTCTGCGGTGTTCGGAGATGACCCACGGTATGTGAGACTGTCTCACAAGGTGGCTACAGGCACGTCTGATCTGGTAATGCGCATCATCGTATTACTGGCTGTGTCGCCGTGCGAAAACTGCTCCAGCCAGCAGGCAGCGTCAGTTTTCCGACACCAGGAGTCGGACTCCAGCAATTAGCGAGAAAAGCCAACTTTCGGAGTCCACCACAGAATAGACTAGAATCGAATTAAGCTCGTCGCTCTTTGATCTGCGAAGAAACCTCTGGCTCCGCCCCTTGCAGTCTCGAAGATCACGTTTAACAGAAAATTCCCAGTATTTTAAGTTATGTGCTCATTCGGAATGGATCTTGAGGTTGGCACCTAAAGTCACGTGATATCCCCGATATCTTATTCGTCCCGCGTGTATATCACAGAGGTCGGACATATTTGGCTAAGTTCGCCGGGGTGAGAACGTATTCGGGTGGCGGGTTTTTACATCAGGTCAGAGGCCTGTTGTGGACTCTCCACCCCAAGGTGAAAGCCGGCAAAACCCCTTATCCCTGACTTCCTGTCTCCGTGGCTCGGGAAGGCTTACACAGCCAAATAATTCTTTAATATTCGTTGCAACAAGATACACTGAATGTTCATCATTGCATTACAGTCCTCACTTGGAATCTTGCGTACTTTAGGAAATTACTAATAAAAAACTATCTAGGTGGCCGCCCAATATTTATGAAAATTACTCTAACATTATGATTTATACAAGAAAAAATGCACATTACGATGTGGCGATAACGTTACATTATAATACACGACTGGCAAATCTGCATCACGATTAGGTCGTATATACATCAATCACGAGCTTAAGAGTGAACTACAAACAGAACGATTGCCGGTCATATTTTCAGAACATGTTGCCAACCAGTGCAATATAAACCTAGCCAAGCAAAATACATACCCGGGGAGAGGATACTGGAAATTAGATATATCAATTCTCGAACATCAACAGCTACAGTAGAGCTTTGCAGATACATGGCAACAATGCTACAACCAAACACGAAGATTTCAGTCAACTATAGAGTGGTGAATAAAATTGGCGAAACCCAAGATCCAACGGATATTGAAGACCTATAGCGCCGAATTAAAAAAGTGTCAACAGCAAAAAGAAGAATTCTACTATCTTTGTTTAAGAGACTTATATGAAAAGGTGGAAAGAGAAATAAAATACCTTCCGAGATTAAGAAAATAAAGGCAATAAATATAGCAATGAAGAGGAGGCAACTCGAAGGAATAAAAATCAGAAGCAGAGTACATGCCACCTTATCCGCTGAAGATGCCTCAATTTATCATCTAGTGCAAGAAAAACGCTGAGCTAGGAGAAACCAAATCACAGAACTGAAGACAGGAGAAGGAGAAGTCCACAAAACACAAAATGCAATAGAACAACAAGCTCACAATTATTCTAATCAGATAGTACCATAGTCCCAGACAGAATATTAGCCTCTATAGAACAACAATTGAACGATGAAGATCGAGTAGACCTTAACAAGCTAATTGACGAGGAAGAAACTTATGCAGCAATCCAAAGAAGCCAGAAAAACAAATCTCCGGGACCAGAGGGCATCGGAATTGGATTCTACGCAACCTTTTGGAGACAGTTGAAAATCAAGCTCATACAAATATACAATGAAATTATGGAACAAAAAACTTTTCCTGAGAAATTTGTAGCCGGCCTAACAGTATTAGTACCCAAAAATGCGAAGGCTAATACTATGGATAGCTTTAGACCTGTAACTTTACTGAACAGTGATTATAAAATATTCGGGTGTAAGCACACAGAATAAAAGATAAAATACATAAGGTGATAAAAAACCCACCAGGCTGCTGTTGGATATAAAAGATCAATTTAATTGTCAGAATATCGTGACGTCATAGGCTATATGAACACAAGTAACTCAGAGGGCGCCATCCTCTCACTAGATCTCGATCGAGCCTTTGATAGAGTTAATCATAGTTTACTGAAACAAACGATGATAAAGATGGGATTTGGGGAACAGATATCCAACTAATTTACTTGACAAGGCGACAGCAAAGATAATTGTCAACGGGATGATGAGCAGACCTATACGAATTAGGCGATCAGTAAGACAAGGATGTCCTTTATCTATGATCCTATTTGTAATTGCCCTTTAACCACTACTGATAAAAATAACAGAAACAGTAACAGGGCTCGACACAGGAACTGGAAATATGATATGTTGGGCCTATGCTGATGATGTCGTAGTCTGTGCAAAAGATACAACAGATATTGAATGCTCTGGGGCAGTATTAAACACGAAAAAATAAAAAATCATGGATGTTGGAGTGCTTTTGAGGTCTAGTAAACCCTACTGGCTGGAAGAAAACTCGGAAATCAACCTCCTGGGAGTTAAATTCCAAAAATGCCTACAAAAAAGTGCGACAACAAATTGGCGGAATCTGTTAGCCAAAATTAGAGCTTGCCTTCAACAACATTCAGTGAGAAATCTTAGTATGATACAGAGAGTGCAACTAATCAGCACATTTGTCCTTGGGAAGCTATGGTACACTTCGCAAGTATTTCCAGTTTCTACGGCCTTAGCACGCAGCATTAAGTATGCGGTCGGATACTTTATTCACAGAGGAGAAATCTTCAAAATTAAATTTGAAACACTAACTCTAGCTAAACGAAGAAGGGGACTTGGCCTTGTCGATGTATATAAGAACAGTGTAGCTCTCTTCGTTAAAAACATGCTGCAGGCAAAAAAGCAGGAATCCGCACGGCATTACATCGCACCTGATCGACCTATACAAGCCGCATAGCATGACACCACCCATCAGCATCGTCGGAATACCAAACCATCTAAAATACCTGCAACTTTGCTATCCTGGTACTCAGCTACCTGAAGCTCCAACACAAAAATAATTGTCCTTTTACAACAAAAATAATCTACAATATTATGTAGTCTAAAACCCCTGGAAATAGACACGAAACGAAGTATCCAAGTATTTTATTGAAAAATCTTTGGAGAAATATCCATAACCCAGAATTACAGACATCCGTTCATTCAATCTGGTACAAGGTGGTTAATGAGACAGACTCCAAACTAAATCGAATCCATCTTCTAGAAACGGAAAGATGTAACCACTGTCAACCACTGCCAAATGGCAGATACTCTACCCCATACGATTGATTACCTGCCGTCGTTTCCAAGACATTTGGAACTGGGTAAGGCGTACTGCAGCACATATATTAGAGAATAACTTCTGAAATTCTACTTAAACCAGACAAGACAACAGAGACGCCTAAATATGCATAATGGAAAACACTATATACTATATATTTTCTCAAAGGAATCCAAATATAGAAGATTATTGGGTCCAACTTGTGGCAGACTACCACAGATTCAAGAGGAGGAAAAAAAATGAGAAAATCCCCTTCGCAAACTATTTAGATAAAATTATACCATTTAAATAAATAATACAAAAAAAAATAGTACATGCGTTCTACCCTAAATTTTTCCTTTCCTATGTTGTGTTTTTGAATACTAGTTTTTACTGATTGAGATTAATTTAATTACGCATAAAATGAAATTAATAAAAAATATCAAAAAAAAGTGGTTTTGTCACCACATTGGTACTTAAGTACCTGATAGCGCTGGAATGAGACGCTTTTAGCCTAACAGCATGGAGTGAGTGATCGACGGATTCAGTGTCAAATGTCACTGAATTACCTAAGTTTTTCATACTACCCGAAACTAAAAAGTTATACATTTTTCGAAAGTATGTACGCTTCTTTGTTACCTCATGTAAGCTAAACATATGGATGGGTTCCGTGTATTAGGTATCCTTGGGACGTCGCCAGTGTCTAAATATATCAGTCATGTCATTTTACAGTAATTCCAATAAAGCAGGCAACTTATTTCGAAATAGGGTAAAATCCAAATAAATAAATATAAGCCCATAATGTAGGGTATCGTTTTTAATAGTTCCAAAAGACTATTCCAAAAAAATATGAGTTGCTAGTTTATGCTTCATCTTTGGAACAAATTTAAATTTTCGCGCTGCATCGGCACTGTCAGGGAAATGAGAGCACGGGCCTCGCACATTCGTCAGCTTGACCTATATTGCTGAGTACGTTTCCTTGCAAAATTGTTTTGTTTCCTGTTTTGTAATTGTTTAAAAAATTTCGTCTAAAATCATATATCGGGTATAAAGACTACGAACTAGGAGGACTTAGCTTCGTTCTCTCAGGAATCTTCCATTCCGGTTATAATATATTCTAGGCCTTTTGCATCTATTGCTAAATCCCTTTTATTATTTCCTTGTGTAACGCTACTTTCTTGAGAAACGAAAAAGTCCCATCTCAGGTCTTGTAAGATAAAAACTGAATGACCTCGTACACGTAACGACTGCCTCAAAAAGATGATTAGAAATATGTTCCAGTGTTACGGGTAACTGGCATTATAAATAACAGTAGATAAAGTATCGCGTTGCATGTTCATGAGCAAAATTTGTTCGATGAACAAATATTTTTGAGAAATCTGTAACTTTAATAAAAGTAGGTATAACATAATTTAAATATAAGTTATATAATAAAAATCCTTGAAATCCACTAAAAACAGTAAAATAAAGAGTTTATTATAAATAATCTAAAAACCCTACTACGAAAAGTGGCTGAAAAATTAAAAAGAAACTCTAGAACACCGACGTTTTTTATTGATAAGAATTGTGGTGATAAATAAATATTACCGGCAATCAGTTACAACAGGAATATGTACAGCTATTAGATTGTGTCGTCATCATTTTAATTGCTTTAAAAAATTACAGACGCGTATTCGCTATAACTATGTGTATAATATACATATAAAATACTTTAATTTATAGATATAAAGAATTAGTTGCAATTAATTCACGTATAAATTTTTGTAGATATTATATTTAGAAAGTATCCAACTGCGCAGTTTCTTAAGAAACAATCTAATGTTGAACATAAAGGAGGAAATATTTATTTATGAAAACAAATTTAATAAATTTTTTTATTGACCTTGTTTTCAACTTTTTCATTTAATTTTAATAATTCTTATTACTGTTGCTGTATTCTTACTGAGTGTACTGACAGACACGCCCTCCGTTGTGTTGTAGACGTGGGCGCTGTCTCTGCTGGAGGCGGTGACAGCTGAGCTGGGCTTCACCGAGGCAGCCACGGACTCTCACACGACACGCATCCACCGCGGGGTAGTTGCCGAAATTGCGACATTCGTGGGGCAGGAAGCCTGGACGACAGAGGCTTACCGCCAGTTCCAGGTCTACATGGCCGCACCAGATGACCCCGCCGCATGGTAAGCCTATCCTGCATAACAGTCTCTACCCGGTGTATTGATGCAATGGATGTGCTGTCGGATAAAGTTATCAAAATACGTATCACCTTCAGATGCTAATGACCGTCATGGTCCATACCAATTCAGCTCCCATCCCATTGCGAGCAGATCCGCGCTGTCCTCTCCAGGATAACACCGATATTATTTGCTTGTTTCCTGCTTCTGTCTAGATTAGAGGTTCCCAAAGTTTTTCGTATTACGCCCCCCTTCCGTCAAAGGAAAAATTCTCACGTAAACCCCTCCACCTCAGCACTACCACCACAATTTTATTTTAAAAAAGATAAATGCCTACTTCTCAGTACTAATAATAAAATCTCGGAGGATGTGATCTTAGAATAAAGTTTTCCTTCTTTAGAGGCGATAAAGGAGACATAGTGCACTCGACGATGTAGAGCTAGCGTTTCATCCATATGGGTGGCGAAGCTACCTTTCCCCTGGTTGGAACCTCTGCCATACTTCACGTTGCCGGCTCCCAAGCATCCTCTTCACCTGCCGCATTTACCCCGCCGTCTTTCCTTTCCGCCTTTATAGACTAAACCAGAAGGGCTCTAATCGTTTCACCCGTATTCCTGATCATTTCGCTCATCTACCTGATCTTTTCTTCCTGCTCTGGAAGTTTCATATTCTTGAAACAAGGGAGAGCATCATTTGGCCTATAAGCAATACTTAAATGTCCTTCATAGACACTATAAAACCTCGTTTGAGAATGTTTTGACTATTGAAATACTGTTGTGTTCCCTCATATCCCCAAGTAAACAGTATGTTCGGTACAGTATTGCGTGGTGCTTGCAGGGTTGGTCCCGACCTGAAGTCGGTTGTGTACTGCGAAGGCGCGCGTCAAGGAGGTGCAGAGGCGGTAGCCTTCCTGCAGGAGCAGTACCAGACCACCACCGTCATCTCAGAGATGGATGATCTTCTCATCGGCCTCTCTTGCGCCGGTACCAGATACTACAACGAGTAAGTATGACACTCAGCACTGCAATACGGAGGAGGTATCTCACATTCACTATTACACCAGCCTCCTTCAATATACATAAACAAGTGTCTGGTAAAGAAGACTTTATGTAATTAACGAATTCAAAGTCCATAACCATTAGGTAAAACATCGTGCCAGCCTATTCAGGATTACACTTACCAGTGACCCCGGCACCCCACCAAGTTTTACGTCACCATCCGACGAACGTCATTATTGTCATACGCCAGCACGTTAACTGGTGTTACCGCTCTTGGCCGGAATTCATACGGGCCGTGCAGCTTCACCTCTGGCATAGCTTTGCATTGTTAATGTGAAGATTTTACGACAATCTGTGGTTCGTAATGTACTATAAACGTTGGGTTCTCTTAAACCCAGTGGTTTAACTAACCAGTTTAGGACCGTGGAAAATTCATAAGGATGCGGCCCCCTGAGTGCCGGATCTAAAAAAGGGGGGGGGGCAAATCGCGACACCCAGTTTATGGGTGACCTTTTTTTTAGCTCCACTGCTGAACCAGGCGACGAAAATGGGCGGCACTTGTTTGTTGAAGGGGATGGCAGGTCTTCTCGATTCACGTAACTGGATCCTGGGCAGGGTCACCCATGTAACATTTAATCCTTTATTATTCTGCAAGTCTCTTTATTTGTTTACGGATCGTGATGTAGTTAACAGAGTAGTAAGTGTTGTACGGTCGGTGGCTGCATTATGTAGAGTTCAGGTAACTTCAGTTTCCTGAAGCTAAAAAAAAGATACAGATAGGGTTTCCAAAACTACGCAAATAATCCACCTAAGCTCTCATAATGGTCTGAAACTCTTATATTTAAACTGTCATTGCTTTTCAAACAAAAACATCAACCGATATTTAAATTGAAATTAATTCATCGGAAGATTCCATCGCACACAGTGTTAATGACATCACATCTGGAAATTATTTCAACAAGTTGCTGAGTCAATTGTTGGGTTCAAAAGATTATCTGACCCTTACATAAACACTTTAAAAAAGTCCTCTATCTTATTCATACTGACTAAAACTCTAATATCGCTTCCTGTATCTGTACTTTACTCAAAGTTTAAATCATCTGACAATCTTCACTTCTCTAAATAATAAATGTTGGTTGCTTTAGCAATAACAAACAATTTAAATTCTTTGTATTTAATATCACGCAGTTACTCAATTCTCGCTATTCTTATCCACTCGAACCTACCGTTTGGTTGTGAAATGAACAATTTAAAATTGAAATAAAGATCTGCTGAATCGAATCTGAATACAGCTGAAGTTAAATTGATCCTCTTCTAGATATTAAAAGTCACCGCACTATCAGACACTGGGTTTCATAAAATATTCTGAACCCTCAAGAATTTTCTGAAAGACGTTACGACATCAAACAACACTCGGCCCAAATTTCACTTACTAACCATAAAACAACGAACGAAATCAGGTACCAATAACCCCACTCCCATTAAACACTTCGATCTGCTCCGTTAAAAATATCTCGAGGATATTAAAGAGACTTATACATTTAAAAAAGAATCCTGGCAGGTTTCGCCATCTTAAAGAACCGCTTATAGTTATATTTATAAAATAAAATATAAGTCACTCATGCGCTGGAACCTTACAAAGCTGATGGCCTGAGCATTTAACAAAATTCACAAAAGGTTAGAAGGAAATCTCAAAACTACTAAATGATAACAGATAGAGATTAATAATTTCCACTCATGTCTTTAATTGCCAGCATTCCTTAAATTTCTTATACTCGCCGACAGTATGTTATTTAAATTACTATCAGAAAATTCCTTAACAGATTTTTTAACCAGGTTAGTAATTCAAAAAAAAAAAAAAAAAAAAAAAAAAAAACAC
Organism: Vandiemenella viatica; assembly: GCA_031002005.1. NCBI lineage: Eukaryota > Metazoa > Arthropoda > Insecta > Orthoptera > Morabidae > Vandiemenella > Vandiemenella viatica. The sequence continues at coordinate 170,565,163 of CM061920.1, forward strand.
ACACACACACACACACACACAAACACAAACAAACCAAATACAGTTCTGCTGCAGCCAAAAATAACCCCTCGAAGTTTCTTAACATTGTTCGCTAACAATTCCTAATCTAATTATTTCAGTACCACACAAATTGCAGCACATTACAAATTTACTATTTCCAATAACTAAAGATCATTGCAGGTCCTATCAATTTCTTGCAAACTTGCTGCACAATTATAAACAATACTATTATAAAAGTAGGCTTACTTGATGGCTGACTCACATCTTGAACACAGGAGCAAAGTTCTTTATGAATATAAACAGCAGGATAGATGTAGCGATTTTTTAACCGATACGCCACCGCGAAGCATCGACTAATAATTTCATTGGTATTTTATTGCACCCTTAACTGATCCACTTCTGGTCACTATTGTATAAACTTAGTTCTTGCTAGTTCCGACGAAAAAACTTAACTGGAGTGATTATACTAAAATCATCACTTTTGATGAACAATGACAACAGAATACACCAACCAATCAACTTATTCCCCCTAAAAGACCACCTCAGCCGTTTACCGCAAATAACTAAATGCACACTCTCTTGACCAAACCTCCTCCCTCCAACGGTCATGTGATGAAAGAGCCACGCTTGGTGGTTGCACAACTACTTATAGTGTTCGCCAGGCTGACACTTCTGATACAATTCCAAGGCATTTTTTCCTCCCGCGAAGGGTTTTGTCGCAATATTTATCCCTACAAGTGAATCCTAATATTCCACCACGCTCCCAATTCATAAATCTTACGATAAAACTCAGGATAATGTCCTAAAATACAACATGAAGAGCCCAAGAGTGGTCACAAGTGACATGTACGCTTTTCCCCTGCCCTAAGAATAAAGGCCCGCCATACTCCCTGACTAATATATATACATTATCTCCAATTTTTCGATCGTGTTCAACTTGGCTGATGTTTCTATAAGGTGCGGTTCTTTTACTAAACCCATCTGGTGTAACAGTACCTGCTAACGACATACGTAAACATTCTGCCACAGTCTAAATACACCAAAAGTGAGTAAAAATTCTCAAATATAGCTATAAAATAAGCTCAATAACCCTACAAGTTATTAGACTTGTTTCTGTGGCTCAGTGTAATAAGGTTAAATAAAGCCCTCATTCTAATGCCTTTACTATCATTTGATCTCGATGTGAGCAACAACTTACTATGATCATAATCAGCTTAATGTGGCTTCAAGGCAAGCCTGATTAGGACCCTGCTAATGTCACGCGTCATTGCCTCGTATTTACTTCTCGGCACCATGTCTTACATTGTTAATTTGTCAGTTTGATCAGACTCCATTTTGGCCTCCTGTGAAACCCCCCTCCACCCCATGTAGCCCTACGTGGCTGTTACCTCTACCCCCCCCCCTCCCCCATGTATCACGTAGCTTTTTTCCCTTTTGATTCCAGAAGACATTTTTTACCATTTTCTCCTGTCAGACGATTGTAAATTACATACGGATATAATTAATTGAGGGAAATGCTGTTGTGAGTTCTGTTCCCCATTTTAACCGTGAAAAATGTTATGAAAGGAAAGCTACGTGGCCTGGCTCGTCACCCCTCCCTCCCCCCACGTAGCCCAGCATAGCCTTCCAGCTAACCTCTCCCCCCCCCCCCCTGGACCGAGCCACGTAGTTTGTGCACGCTCCCCAAGCCACGGTCAACAGAAATATTTCGGGTGGCACATTTAATATAATATCTTGAAAACTACAATGGTTTCCACGAATTACATATTACCTGATGATATCATTATTACATAATGATGCAAGCGTAGGAGTTATATACAATCGCTTTATAGTTCTGCACTTTGCCCGTCATTTTTCTCCGTCTATCCATATGAAACCTTTCGTCCAGGCTCTTTCTCTGGTCCACATTAAGCAGTATACATCGACGCAATACAAGTACCTATAGCGATTAATGCCCTGTCAGAATCAATTAATGTCTACCATGTAAAGTTTATTTAAGGGTTTATTTAGTCTGGCAAGATTACGTCTGTCGAGCGTTTTTACATCATTCCAGGTGTTTATAAAACATAATTTACAGTTTACATGATTAATAGTTTACAGTGCTCATTTCATTTAAATTAAGTTAGTAACTAAAATACTAACTTAAATCTTAATGATCTTAAAACTATGCCAGGTGTAAACCCAAGCAGTTGCTTCAGTACCTTACTTAAATGCATCACGTTAATAGATGTGCTCGTGCTGTGCAGGTTGTTGGAGAAGACGGCCGCAGGAGAGAAGGGAGGCGTACGGCAGCACGACCTCATCAAGCTGCTCAAGTACGCGCTCAAGTGGAACCGCAACCCAATGGCCGCCATCGACTTCATCTCCAAACAGACAGGAGACTCGCTCAAACGGTGAGACAACCCACACAAACAAGCAGTCTGCTGGCTCAGTGGTTAGAGCATCTGGCTGGGGATCAGTTCGAATCTCGGTTTCGTATGGGATGTTCAAAGTTTCTTAACCCGGCATTCACCTGTGGCTCAGCTTGTGTAATGTGAAGTACGCCAGGACGCTTACGTGATTCGGATTTCTCGCAAGAGGTGTATGCGCGGCGAATCGAAACCACTGTCACTAGCTTGCGGAACTCTTTTGGGATATCCCTGCGAACAATGCCATACGCGTTTACTTTTATTATCTAAGAAAGAAATTTTGAAAATAGGTTGCTGAGCTAAAATCGCGTGAAGTTGTCAACCATATCCAAAAACACAAAAGAAAACAGCAAGACGTCCGTTCAAATTGATATAGTCTTCTCGGGAGACTAGCCGAGTAATCAAGGTGTTTTCACATGATATTTCGGCGGTCTGAAACTCCGTCGCCATCTTCTGGTGACCTTCACGGAGTTTCAGATCGCCGAAATATCGTGTGAAAACACCTTGATTACTCGGCTAGTCTCCCGGGAAGACTATTTCATGATTTGTTTTGTACTGTACTTATGCAAAGGACAACGGTGTTGTAATTGCAACTGTGAATTACGTGTCCGTTAGTCCTTTATTATTTTGCAATAATACTTATAAATATAAGTTCAGTAAGTGTTAGCACATACAAAACAAAAAAGCAAAAGTCGAACATCAATCTCCTCTTTACAGGCTGCTTTGGTTAATGAAAGCGATGAAACAAATCTATCTGGCAACACCAGTGTGACCATTGTCGTGCGACACTTTGGAGCCACGGGAAGATATGAAAGCAGTATTCCCTCACTTGTCCATGAATACCTGACAGTTCCAGTAACGTCAGCCCCCGCCGAACGTTTATTTTCGAATGTGGGAAGTACAATGTCAAAGACAAGAAATAAGTTATCATCAAAACGATTTTGGTAAATTATTGTTTTCAACTGAATGTACGAAGGAAGAGTGTGAAGAGTAAGGTTAAGTACATGATTAACCAAAGATTAGTGAGTCAGGCCATTTTGCTGTTGATTTGAATTACAATAAAAATAAAAATTGAGCCTCATTAATTTTAACTTTGTTTTTATTTATTTAACCTATAATACATTTTGCACATAGTAAGAATACAAAAAGTAACAACATTTATTGCTACAAATTTCATAATAATAAAAAATATTGGTCAATTCAGATGTAAAATTTAAAAATAAAACTATTTAAAATTTGAAATTAACTCAAAATAGGAAATTAAATAAAGGAAAATCTCAACCCAAATGAATGATTTGAAAAATATCAGGTAATCCATAATTTTTTTCAATACTTTAGTGACTACAATACTTTTTTTTCTCGATACTGCTCATGAGTACATTATTGATATTTTTATTCTATAACGTTTCCCTACATATATTAAATTCAATTAATAGATTTGTCTAATAAAAATTATACTAAGCGCTTAATTGATTTTTTCCTATTTAATTGTAGATTAAATCTTCTCTTCTCTATCACCTCACTGGATTAATAACTAGATTAAAAAAGCCATGGAATATAACTAACGATACTATGAAATTTGTAAAATCGATACTATGTAGTCCTAATGTGATAACACGTATCAGTTATTTATAAATAATTCTTTTACATCAGTTTTTGGTCATTCTGACTCACTAAAATCAATACTACTAAAGCTGAAGTAATTAGCTGTTGTTTCTTAACTTTAATGAGCTGTACAGAAAGAAAAACTTTTTACTTAATGCTAACTAAATTTTTCGAAATGATTTATTTTGGTTGTCCTTATTGCAGAGGCTGTCACTTACGCACAGAATAGTGGTAATAATAGGTAATAGATGGTAATAACCCAGTTTTCATCTTCTTCAACTAGAATTTTTGAAAGAAGTTGTAATGCACCTAAATTTTACTTGTGGGAGAAAATATTAATTACAAATTAAAAATTTAATATCTATATTAAAATATAACTACCATTCTGGCGTTAGCCTATAAACATTTACCACAGTGGAGGATACATTGCGAACATATGCACGTGTATAAATATAAGGTAAAAATACACACAGTCCGAAACGATATTAAATTTATATCGCACCGCAGTTCCATTACACTATTAAGTTGGAAGATTGAGAAAAGTGTTAAAATTGTTTCGCAGTTAAGAAACATCTAAATGCAGTATCTAATATGTTTGGCTTTCGACTTTCGTAAATTTCGTAATCGTAATGTGAATGTTCTGAGTTCTTATCTTCAGAATTGATGATTGAAGTTAATACAACCACTGCAATCCCTGCAGAAGGATTCTTTGCTCCTGGGAAGAACTAATTGTTCTGTTTAGTCAGTTCAACTTGAACAGTTTCTTCAGTCATCGAGTTCCATTCGCATGTCAAACTTGAAACAGACAAAGGAATCACATTCCGAAAGCACTTGTTTAATTCGGTTTATGTGCGCAGAACCAGCACAGGATTGCCATCAAATCACGTTCGAAGAGCGCCATAAAAGCAATAAAAACGTAAGCTTTAGAACTTACATTTCATATAAGTATATACCAAGTGACACAGACATTGAACAAAAGCTTGAAAAATATTAACGACAATTCATACGATACGAGGAAAAATCTCAATAAATCAAGTTGAGCGAATTGTGTGCTACGGTATCGACCACCATTGAAATTGTAAAGTGTTTCTGCAGTTGTTTAACCAATAGAGGTTTCTTTCAGAGTTTCAGCTAACGTTCGAGATTTATGATATCAAAAATTCTGCTTTTGTACTTCATAGTAAGCAACAGTCGTTTCACTCTTTGTTCGACATTTGCAATTGTTTGTTTCCATTTACGACTTACGTTTTCAGAAAATTCTATAAAGTAAAGTAAATTCGTTTCGTCTTATGGCCTGGGAGTTTCGATTTGCCGCGCATTCCACCTCTGTAGCTCCTGGACCGGCAGTTTAACGTGGAATCTGAACCAGTGAACGTAGCACAAATGATCAAACACAACTCTTAGAAATTCTTAGCCCCACCAGGATTTGAACCCGCCTTAACCACTGAGCCACCAGACCACTCAGAAGATTCTATAATAATCAAGTAATAGGCTTGCACTTTAAGTTCTTCACTACAGTGTTTGAGATTATCGGATTTCCATTAGGAAGAATTTACAAATTTTGTTCAGTAAATGATTATTTTGGCTAACCGTGCTAGTAATACTAGGAACATTCTTGAATCGTGATAAATTCAGATAAATTTTATTTAGAATGTTGCACCTAACAGGGATTTCATACTGACTCTATATGTATTGAAAACTAATTTATTTAACTAAAGTTAGATACAACTTGATAAATAATTTTCTTCAATGATACAATACAAATTAACGTTAACTTTCACTCAACAAGTTGAATTAAACAATGTTACATTGGGAGATTACAGCTTATAATCTTTCTATGTTATACATAACGTGCGAACTGATGAGTTTACTTCATTTTAATATGCTGCTGACTTCTTTCCCCCCACAGATTGGGCGTCAAGAAAGCACTTACCAAAATTCTCACCAAATTCCTTCTTCAGGTCCGCGACGAGGAAATCATGGAAAAGGTGAGCTTATTTTCACTTATCTTATTTAATTTTTTTTTTCATGTAAACGACTGATTTATAGAAGGTCTTAAAGAAAAATAAACAACAATCGAACGAAATACTGTAGATTTTGTGGAGATTCAAGAAGGTATAAAGTAAGAAATGAAACAACAAGAGATAAAATGGATTTGACACAACAAAGAATAAAAATAAATAAATGAAGCAGCTCAGATAATTTGATTATTTAAGGTCTGTGAATAGATGGCCAAATAGACCTATAGTTTGGATAGCCTCAAGGCAAAAAAAGGAGGATACTCAAGAATAAATCGAGCACTGGAAGAACGTGGTCTGTAAGAAGAAAAGCCTCGCTCGAATGACGATGACATCCTCTGTTTTCTTAACACATGACACCAGAGTTTGTATGCCCTCTTGGAAACAATTTTACTCTTTAAAATATTTACCTTAGCGTCTGATGAAAGATATTATAAAAACACAGTTTTACTCTTTCGGTCATGTGGCTTTCTTCGAACCCTGGAGATTCTCACAGCTGCTGTACAACTGATGAAGATTAGTCAGTGTGAAATCACACTTAGGCTTCTGTATAAAATGCAGGTAGAAAGAAAAAAGATGTTCATGGGCTATCAAAAAGTCATTTTTACGAAACTATAGAGGGATAATGAGACAATGAAAACGGACGTGATCAAACTTCTGAGTTTATGTAGGCAGGGAAATTGCCTTTTATTTAGTTATGTCCGGGACAGAGCTCCATGGGCAAATATTTCGATATAATGTGAAATGGCTTACTAAAAAACTTTTAACCTACACTTTACGTTTTGTTCATTACAAGATAGTTTCCTCCCAATCATTCTCCTTTTCCTCTCACTACAACAAGAAGTTGGACAAGTCGTGAAAAGGTATAATTCTATACTTCTTAAGGAAACGTACAGTATAAGGTGTGTGTGATCGCATAAATAATCCTTAACGTTTTCACAGTTATTCATAATACTGTAAAAGCAGCCTATTTCTCCTTGTCAGTTGCCTGGTAAGTAGAGGTTGAAATCCTCTATCCCTTGGTGATGTGAAGGGCCTTCAAAGATAGGCTATAAACAAATGTTCTACGGCATGGCGGTGGTGATGAAGCTGGGGATAAAGTTAGTATCACATATCCAACAGGTATTCCAAGGAAAGTAATTCTCTCTAATTACTCCTGTACGGAAGACAAAGAGTAGCATACTTGAAGTTGATAACTGAAGACGTAAGTAATGAACACGTAGAGATGAAGAGATTCGCAGAGGACAGAAGGAAATGGTGATATTCGCAGAAAATAACTTATTCACCACATTACTTCCTTCACATCGTTTTCTCCATTCTTTTAGAATTTCTCAGTTTTTCTGGTGATATTTAAGCCGGTTAACGTCAAGTGGGGAACCTATCTCGAAGTCTGAAATAAAAATGCGATCTCATCTGTTTTCATGAACAATCTTAATATCTGTTTCCGAAAAACACGAATGTATAAGAAATTAGATTGTTTGTAGATGACATAATGCTATATAATAGGATCAAAAGAGAAGAAGACTGTGAACAGCTGCCGGGTGATCTGGACAGGATATCTAGTTAACATGGGATGAAGATAAATGCAAAGAAGAATCAGCTTATTAGGTAAACAGATAAAAAAAAAACTAAAGATTGATTATGATTATGAGGTAGGGAAAGAATAGCTTATTGAAAACTTGAAATGCAAATACCTTGCCATAAGATTTGACTAAATGATCCGTGAGAAAATTTCAAGAGTACGATTAATAATAAGGTTGGTGGTTTTGTAATAGGATGAAAAGAGAACCATCTCATTTGTATTAATTGTTTATTTGTTTAGTGTAATATGAACGTAACAAAAGTCGACGGCAGTGAAGCAGTTTATTAATATCTCTGTGATATGAGCTGCTGCTATCTAGCAGCTTCGCTCCGAACTGTCTCATACGCGCGACTTTCACAGTTATTACTTACGTTCCTCAATGGTCAAATTTCCTTCAATTTATAATGTTGTCTTAGTGGAGATCATCATCATTCTCCAGCTCCAGTCTCCCGAGCACTCTCCATTTCTTCCTGTCCATAAAGAGCTGATGTTCATGAATAGTCCTCCAATCATGCCACAAATCTTCCATATCCTTTCTTGATTTAGTCTATCCATTTCTTTTCATGCCTTCCCACAGGTCTTTTCATTTGAATATTCACATTAAAGTAGGCCTTTGCTCTTCTTTCTTCCTCCATCCTTTGAACATATCCATACCACCTCAGGCGTGAACGTTGTAACAATTTCGACACACTGATGTTTATACCCTATGCACGATTGATCTCATCTTAATCTTAAAAATGATACCTCATGTATCGATTGCGGTTAGGTATCATGAGTGATAAATGGCTCGTAACAAAAAACACGTTATGGAAATATTACACTTTTGCCCTTTAAAGGTCGAATTCTAAAAAATGATACTTTTGCCTATTAACGCTCAAATTCTGAAAAAAAATCCTTTCTTAAAATATGATGTGACCAAAGCGGAGACCTTAATCTTTAAAATTATACCTCATTTATCTATATAGGTTATATATTAAGGGGAGATAAATGGTTCGTGACACAAAAACGCATTGTAGAAATATTAATACTTTTGTCCTTTAAATGTCGAATTCCGAAAAATTCCTTTGTTAATATATGATTTCACCAAAGCGGAGGCTTTAATCTTTAAACTGATACTTCATTTATCGATTTCTGTTAGGTATTCAGGAAGTTAAATAGCTCGTGACACAAAAAACCGCATTTTAGAAATACTGACATTCTTCCCATTTAAGGCTCCAATTTGGAAAAATTATCTTCTTAAAATATGATGACCAAAGCGGATACGTTAATCTTCAAATGGTACCTCATTTATCAATTTTGATAAGGTATGAAGGGAGATAATGGCTTGTGACAGAGAAACACCTTTTAGATATAATACGTATGATAACAAATTTAACTTGGCGGGACACATTGGACAATTAGTGGGAAAAGGTTTCAAAATCTTTCACTTATTGGAGAGAGTAATGAGAGGATATATAAGAGAAGAAAGGAAATTGTATTACAAAACTTTGGTCAGTACTCGTATAGTCAGTTGAATATAGTAGCAGTGTGGAATCAATACTTTGGCTATCAAATACGGGAGCTGGATAGAGTGCAAAAAAGAGCTGCTATAGTTGTCTCTGTAAATTACCACAGAAAACAAACAGTAAGACATGGAGAGAGTGCAGAGAGTTTTGGGAGTATACAAGGCGTATGTTGGTGATGACGCGTATAAAGGTACTGGTGGAAGAATTTGGTGAAGTTCATGGAAGGGAAGAGGTGACCATCACCATAAACTGGTACTCGATTTCAGGCATAAGGGTGTGGGAAGATTTTCTTTCAGGGACTGGAATAAATTACCAAGAGAAATTATGTATAATTTACCAAAAATGCTAAACGAATTTAAAGTTGAAATTAGTAGAGGGCAAAAGTATGTGAGAAAAGGGGTAAACTGCGTGTGTAGGGAAGTGCTGCATGGTAGTTAAATTAAAGAGGAAGATGGCGTTAGTGTACCGCATAATGTTTAAGCGTCTCCAGCAACACGAATGAGCAGCTACGAAAATGCAGGTAAAATATTCTCGTTAAATTGGCTGAAATAACTAAACCAGACAAGGTGTTATGAAATTAGAATTTTTTTAAAATAAAAACCAAGTTATAATTATATGGTTGGATGGTACCGTGAATGGAGTTTTATAAACATACATTGCTGTATTATGTGCGATATGTTCCATATTATCAAATTTAACGTGTATTACGAATCAAAAGTAAAAATCTAAATACATAAGTGTTAAGAACTTTATTTACTGAATGTGTGTTAAAGACCATAATTATTCGTATAACTGATATGATTGTGACGTCGTCCGGTTGAGAGTTCATTAGAAGATGAAAAGAGCCATGATTTCGCCTATTATTGCTCTAAGCTATACCAACATAGATACTGTAATAAAAACACCTGCAAAAGGCGTGAGGCAAAATGTTTTCTCTCCATGTTCGTTGGTAACAACTAAGGTCCCGTTGAGATGGAGATTTTCCGCAGTCCTCACTCTTCAGCGGTCTCTTTTTTTCCACTGTGAGAAGCTACAGAAAGTTTCCTCTAGAAAAGTACTCTCCATCGACTTATAGTTTATTCTTTAAATAATTTTGTGTTGTAATCATAAATCCGTTGACAAGATGTTATAAAAATCTGATATTTATTTGAATAAAGAATTATCAAGTAACTTTCCTTGTAATGTTTGATAACTTGTCGGTAACATAAATAAACGGTCATATTAAAATTAAGGTTTCCTACATCAAACACGTCAATGTTAAAAATCTCTCTGTCTCACACACACACACACACATTAATACCAAGTATTTTCGCCCGGTAATAGGAACATTCTCTCCAAGTACTCTTTTACCGTTCTCCAACAGCTCCACTTGCTGTTAAGTTCAGCAAATTACAATTTGTCTTATGTCATTGTTTTATGTTTTTTGTTACTCGCAGCTCCGTGAAGCTGGAGACGCGCTGGAAAGCAAATCGCTGAGTTCCAGAGTGGAGTCAAGAGCAAGAAGCGTCGCGGAGCGGAGCGCAGCCATCAAGCGGCAGGCTACCAACTGGCTACGACGCCGTAGTCCCTCGCGGGTCGCATGAATGACCAAAGGACACGACAGATGAAATAAAACAATTCACACAGCGAATTTCTTCAGTCCTTTCAATTAATTTGTCCTCTCCTTGAGTTTTTCCAGCACCAAGACAAAGACTATCTTTGTAAAGTGTGAAAAGTCCGCAACTCTAGTTTTCTTCAAAACCGTTGTTAGTCACCAGGTAGCTTGTAATGTTTCAACCAGTGGAACTTACGTTTCTAGCAACTAATTTACCCGATAGCACCTATAAGAACGGATCTGAAATATACCAAGTTAACATTTATATATTGGATAGAAGGTTTCTTATCCTTGATCAAATAATTATAGAAAACTACACTGCTTACACTCAACTGATAGTTACAATGATATCTTGGGCACCATAATCAGTACTTCTGATACAAACAAGCAATAACCGGTGCAAGGTCAAGGTTAATTGCGTTAAAGTTATTGTTCTTAGTCAAATATAGGCCACGACTAAGTAAGATGGACAGTCGGCAGGAGCATGAATATTCTCACAACCCGGCGCCGCAAGTAACAGAATATTACGGAGGCCGTTTGCAATTTGCTTATGCTAATAGGCACGGGGCGCTTTCAAGGTGGAGTACACAAATCACAGTGGTCGCGATATCACTAAATGTTCATTACCAACGTGAAACGGAACTAGAGTCCGGTGTCCGGTATCAGCCAAGTACAGCAGGGCTGTGGCACATAGAAGTCGTGATGCCACAGCCCAGATAGGTGGCGTAGAAAAATTCACACACACACTAACATTATGGAGGTCACACACTGCAGGCAGGGCCACCAAATACCAGGCGCGACCACGTGGTCCCACAGGTGGCTAAGGACCCTCTGGCGAGCGGACGCACGTCCACACCCAACGATGGTCGCCGCACCAGTCGCCTCTTCTCGTCCTGCATGTGAGGGTTTGGCGGCAAGCGGAAGTTCCTCGGCGTCACCAATGTGGACATCCTGGACACGTGCATTAGCAACGTCGTTCGGAAGATTATCCTCTATTGGCTCTCATTCAAACATCAAACAGCGCGAAGCCTTCGGCACTCCTAATTGGCTGGAGGGGGTGCTGCGGGCGGAAGTCTGTTATACACGAAATCATCCTGGTATCTTAAGCCTGCGGACATAGTGGCGTCCCATACAAAGCTACTCAGCACAAGCTTTAGTTGCGGACTCGATTTAACAAAACAAAAGGTTATGCGACAATGCAGGAGGATTTACCAAGAAAATTTTGTTTTTGTCAATTCAGCATTCCAGGGAGGTATATGACTTCGGACATTAAACCTACTATGTTATCTTTTTCTCAATGTCAACAACAATGTTTACCTTTAAGAACGTTAAAGTCCATTTTACTACTGATAGAAGCGTTCTCTCACAAAGCTAGAACACGTCTTTCAATACCTGATGAGCGAGTCATAATGTCGGGTCTGCCGTTGGGGAAGAAGCACGTTCGGTTTCTGGAACGGTAATCGAGACTGGATTTTCCGTGGTTTTTTGAAACCAGTTTAGGTGGATTCCTTCAAACGGGCCTTGCCATTTTTCTTCTCGTTCTATCAATGCAATCCTCTCCCAGCGCTAATGACCTCGTCGACGTGTAGTAAAGAGAAGAAAAAACAACAACAAAAGCAAAAACAAAGAGCTTTTGTTAATAAGAAGAGGCTTTCCAGCATTCTGTTTACGACTGCGATATAAAAATTTGATTATTTGGGAGTTCTATGTTCTTCTAACAACCATCACACGACGCATAGGCTAAAATCTTACATCGGGTGTAACGTTTATTCGAATCGCTATTTTGCTATTGAAATAGTAACACTTTTCCACCTCAAGAATATACTTTTCAAAAACAGCATATTATAAGAAACAATAGCACCGTGCCTATGAGGTTTGCTACATGCCCTTTCGAAAACCTTTTCCATCGTTCGTTAAATGTCAAGGGTTTGGGAGAGACTATGGTAGCCTCTTCCAAGCAAATATCAAACCCTCCTTCAGGTGGTGCAACTCGTTTTCTTGTACGAGACTACGACAACTAAATGATAACCGGCATAAGGAGTCGCCAACGACATGCCAACGACGTCCGAAAGGAGGGCGGAAGATAGCGAGTGGTCCAGGGTCCCTCTTACTCTTGGAGTTGGAATTGGGAAGACAACGGGAAGCTACTGCATTAAAGACCCTAAGAGTATCCAGAGGCCATGTAATCCTCTCAAGTTACATATGGCATGATGACGTCTTCCTGGGTAAAATATTCCTGGAGCAAAACAGTCCTCCAATCTGGTCTCCGTGTGAAGTCTGCTCAGGGAGGAGTCATAAGAATAGATACAAACATTCTACGAGTCAGAGCGTGGAATGTTAGAAGTCTGAATAGCGCAGGTAGATTAGAAAATATAAAAATGGAGATGGAATGACTTAACTTAGATGATGTTGTGATTAGTGGGATTAAATGGAAGGACGCACAGGATTTCTGGTCTGTGGTACACAGGATAATTAGCACACAAGCTGTCAATGGAGTCACTGGTGTAAGATTTGTACGGTATAAAATAGTTTTTTTTTTTTTTTTTTTTTTTTTTTTTTTTTTTTTTTTGTAACTGCTTTACGTCTCTTTTTAACATCGAGGTCTTTAGAGACGGGAAAGGATGGGGGGCAAGGATGGGGGGGCAAGGATTGGGGCAAGGAATGGGAAGGAATTCGGCCATGGCCTTTTGAAGGAAGCATCCCGGCATTTGCCTGGAGTGATTTGGGGAAACCATGGAAAAACCCAAATCTGGATGCCCGGACGGGGATTCGAACCGCCGTCCTCCCGAATGCGAGGCGAGAACGCTAACTGTTACACCGCCCCGCTCGGTTATAAAATAGTAGGGACACAGGCAAGTTATTGTGAACAGTTTAGTGACAGGATTATTTTGATGAGGTTAGAAACTAAGCACGTTAGTACAAGTGTAAATGCCAACGTCACAGGAAGATGAAGAAGAAATAGAGAAAAAATACGCTGAAATTGAAGAACTAATCCAATACGTGAAGGGGGAGGAAAATCTAATAACCATGGGTGATTGGTATGCGTTAGTGGGAGAAGGAAAAGAGGGGAATAATGTAGGAAGTTTTGCTATAGGAGAAATAAATGAGCGAGAAAGCAGGTTGTTAAAATTCTGTAAAGATATAAATTAGTCGTGGTTAACACACTATTTAAGAACCATGCAAGAAGAATATACACCTGGAGACGTCCAGGAGACACAGGCAGACATCAGCTAGATTATTTCATACCCAGGAGCAGACACAGGTTCTGACCACAATCTGATAGTTATAAAGTGCAGTCTGAAATGCAAGAGAGTAAAGAAGCAATACATGCAAAACAGAGTGGAAGTGAATAAATTGAAACAAACTATCACTAGAGAAATGTTTGCAGAAATGGTAGACGTGAGTCTAAGAAGAAACACTGAAAGGAGCTCAACTAACGACGAATGGAATTTATTGAAGGCCAAAATAATGAAAGTTGGTAAAGAAACATTAGGCGTTAGGGAATAAGCCGCCCAAAAACCTCGGATCACTGAAGAAATTTTGAAGGTGAAGGATCAGAGGAGAAGATACGAAAATGCTCAAGATGAAGCAGCAAGAGAGCAATAAGAAAATTTAGAAATAAAATAAACAGTAAATGCAAAAAAGCAAAATGAAAGATGGCTGCAAGAAAAGTGTGAAGAAGTACAAAGGGAAAAAGTCGTACGTAAAGTAGTTGTGAGATATAGGAAGTTCAAACAGAATTTTTCATAAATTAAGAAAAGAGGTATAAATATTAAAGTTGCCGATAGGAAACAGCTTCTAAGCGGAGAAGATACAGCTAACCAATGGAAGGAATACACAGAGAAACTGTATGATGTAGATGATTTGCACAACAGTGTATTGGAAAAAAGAAGTTGATGTCGACGATGATGGCTTAGGTGATCCAGTTTTGAGGACAAAACATGATACAGCTTTGAATGATTTGAAATCAAATAAGGCAGTTAGAATTGATGTGATTCGTATAGAACTTCCTAAGTCCCTAGGAGAAGAAGGAATCCAAAGGTTATTCAAGCTTACAGGGTTGGACAAAATAATATGAACACCATGCAATAGAGTACGGGTTGTTGCATGTTGGCTCAACTACTACGGTGTGAATATTGTGACGCGCATGTAAGGCGTAGTTGATGTGACAGGTCTTGTAGGTTATGGGTTAGGTCAGGGGTGGCCAACCTTTTCAGCAGCCGGGCCAAATTTTAGAACTACACTCTCTACCGGGCAGCATGAATTACTTTCTTGGAAAAAATACTTTAATATTTTTAGGAATAAAAAAAATACTTAAAATTAAATACAGATATTTAATGAAGAATTAAATATACAATTATCTTAATGCGACTTTCTTTTGCAGAACTAAGTTCATCAATGTTAATGCCGAGAGAAGTTGTGGCCTACACGCATAAAGTTCTCCAACTTAACATCGGTGATTTGTGTTCTGTGTTGTGACTTAATACTGTTCATCCTGCTGAAAAGCTGTTTACACACATAAGTGTTTCCAAATAGCGAAAGAATGTTTGTAAAATGCAGTATATTTCTCCTTGTCCAGATATTTTCTATAGAATTCTTCCAACCCATTCTGGTGGAATTTCTCCTTAAGCTGTGCGTCACACTGCAATTCACAATATTCCATTTGCAAATTTCCTGGCAATGAATTTATATCAACGGAGAATGGCGTTGCAAATGCAGATAAGAGAATATGATGTTTTTTGCAATCTTGAAATCGGTCTTCAAACTCAAGGTTCAAGTTTAATATCAATTAACTGTACTTATCGCCAACGATTGTGTCACGTCTGTTTGCAATGATAGCGTGGAAAAATGAGTGAAATTTTTATTTTTTAACTGTTGTTCCCAAAGCCCAAGTTTCATTTGAAACGCGGTAACATCATCAAACATATTATTAACCAATTGGTCTTTGCCTTGCAGACGAATTTTCAGGTTATTCAAATGGCTAGTTCCGTCGATTAGAAACGCGAAGTCACAAATAAAAGTCACGTCTTCAAACACTGGGATACTTGCTTGCATAGAATGATTGTATCTCTTCCTTCAAATCACTCTTTTTAACATTTTTGCACGGGACAACCATCTTACTTCAGTATAAAATGTAAGGTCATTATAGTCAGAATGTAAATGCTTGAGGAATTCTTTAAATTGACGGTGGTTCAACCCCTTTCGATCTAATGAAGTTCACTATTTTGAATAACCACGCTCATGACATGATCCATTTTTAAAGACTTGGCACATAAATTCTCTTGATGAATAATGCAATGAAAATTTAATAATGAGGTATTATCAAGTTTTCAAGCTTCATTTTCAATCAGTTTTACTAAACCTTCATGTTTTCTAACCTTTGCTGGAGCTCCATCCGTCTTCACGCCAGATAAGTTGTGAAGTTTTAAAGACTGTCCTTTAGCTGACTCTAACAAATCGCGTGCAGTTGTAATGTTCTTAAGTGGATATAGAGCAGCTAATTCTTCTGTTTTGTTTAAATGGATATCAACACCTCTTACGAAAATCGATACTTGGGCAGTATCTGTTAGATCTGTGCTTTTATCCAATGCTAGAGAATAATATACGAAATCAGGCGCTCTGCTTTTAAAATTATCTTCAATATGTTTCCAATGACTCCCACACGTCTGGTAATAGTTTGAAGAGAGAGGCTTATTTTTGAAAATTCCTTTTTCTTTTCTGGACCCATAATTTCAACGATGCTCTCCAAACATTCCTTGACAATTTCACCATCTGGATACGGCTTCGATTTCTTGACTAATATTAAAGCTACTGCATAACTCGCTTTTACGTGGCATGTTGACTCTCCAGCAGTGCTAGTGAATATCTGTTGCTGTGCATGAAAGTTTTCTTTTTAAGTCATTTACCTGGTCTGATCGAAATTGTCCTTGGTACTCATCAAACCTATTTGCATGTTTAGTTTCATAATGTTGTTTCATGTTAAAATCTTTCAATACAGATTCTTTGCATATTAAGCATATGGGTTTTGTTTTAAATTCTACAAAAAAAAAAAAAAAAAAAAAAAAAAAAAAAAAAAAAAAAACAACTTAATTGTTCACTTATCCTGAAAACTTCTCAATCCATCTGCAGCTTTTGGCTACTTTGATCCAACATTTTTTCTAGTTGACACCATTATTTAATTGAACTAGAAAGAGAACTGAATAAAAGGCACATGATTGTATTTTGAAGAAACTACTAAAATCGCAACGCTTAAAAATAATAATAGCGGGAACATATTCGGTTAAGATGCAACAACACATATATCACGTATTTTTAACAATACTAATACTTACATACACACGTCTTGTATAAAACAGAAACTACATAGTTCTTAAAAGTCGATCACAACACGCCACAAATACAACAGTACAGCAGACAAATGGAATGTACACAATGCATTTCGAATCAGATACAACGATCAAAATAAAGAGAGTACTTCCATGTATGAGTAGAAACATGAACTGCTAGGAGGTCAATAACCGACGCAAGCGCTCCAAGAATCAGTCAGGCAAACCCCTAACGCGCTTAAAGTTACAGGAACATAAGCCATGATAAGGCTCGGAAGTACACCAGCACCGTCCATCCACGCAAGATCAATCGAGCGATGATCTTGATTGAATATCAGCTTAACTTAGTGTAGATATCACCATTGAAAGTCAAAGCTTAGGTATATAATGAATTAATGATCCAGCTCCGCGGGCCACAAAATGACCTACCGCGGGCAACAAGCGGCCCGCGGGCCGCGGGTTGGCCATCCCTGGGTTAGGTTATTATACGCTTTTTTCTGTAACGGTTATAACAAGCGATCGGTGTAATGTTTGATCTCTCAGACTTCGAAAGAGTGCAAATTGTTGAAGCTCGGTTAGCGGGAGAGTCTGTGACGAAATCAGCTGAACTTTTTAACGTCTCACGAGCGACAGTATCCACGGTAATGAAAGCATACACAAAACATGGTAAAACATCTTCGGCGTAGAGGAATAGTGGACGAAAACCAAAGTTAACCGACAGAGACCAAAGAACATTAAAAAGGATTGTGGCCAGACAACACAAAACTATCGCTGCAAAAGTGACAGCAGAGCTCGACACACACCTGAATAACACTGTTTCGACAAAAACAATACGCCGGGAGTTCCACAAAGCTAACATTCATGGAAGGGCTGCAATTTCAAAACCCATTATAACGGCAATCAACGCTAAGCTGCGAAACAAGTGGTGCCACGATCATAAAAACTGGACACTTCATGATTGAAATAATATGATATGGTCCAATGAATCATCGTTCACATTGTTTATGTATGGAGAACCCCAAAAGAAGCCGAAGATCGGGATTCCTGCGTCTTGCAGTCAAGCATGACGGAGGTTCCGTTATGATTTTGGCGGCTATATCGTGGTATTCAGCTGGTCCTATCATTCACTTCACTGAGAATGAATATCTCGGCATCCTCAATGCTGAAGTTCATACTATGACTAACATACCGGTACCAAACACTGAGATCTTCCAAGATGATAATGCGCTTATACACACACCAAAAAAGGATCTATTCTGGTTCGAGGAGTATCAGAATATCATCAAACATCTTCCCTGTCAAGCACAATCGCCAGACCTCAACATAATTGAACCGTTGTGGGGAGTTTTACAGCAGAGTATATGGAGCAGATTTCCACCTCCAACATCATTGAAGCAATTGGTGAATGCTTTGGTACGAGAATCGGACAACATTACGTTGAAAACTATTCAGAAACTCTTCGAATCTATTCAGTGAAGAATTGCATTTGTTCTACAAGCAAAATGTGCCCTAACACCCTGTTAATAAATCAATAGTATGTAAATGTCAGGTGTTTTATATTACTTTGTCCAACCCCTGTATGTCAGTAAGTTATGCAACAGGAGAGATTCCCACTGATTTTGATAAAAGTGTCATCTTCATACTTCTGAAGAAACCACAAGCTGACATGTGAGAATTATCGCACTATAAGTCTAACCACACTTGCTGACCAGAATAATATACAAAATAATGGAAAGTGTAGTAGAAAGGATAGTGGTGAAGATCAGTTTGGGTTTAGGGACAACCGCTATACAAGAGAAGCGATTCTGGCCTTAAGATTAATACCTGAAGAGCGGATTACGAAAAATAAAGATACTTTTATGGCATTTGTTGATTTAGAAAAAGATTTTGATAATGGTAGGTCTGACAAGAAATTCAAAATTTGAAAGAAATGGATGTAAAATCCCGAGATAGAGTAATAATTTATAATCTTTATAAGAATCAATTAGCTATAATAAAAGTAGAGAATCATGAGAGACATCATCAGTTAAAAAAGATGTAAGACAAGATTGTCGTCTATCCCCATTAATATTCAACTTGTATGTAGAAGAAGCAATAAAGGTAGTGAAAGAAATATTTGAATTTGGCATCAATGTTCAAGGAGAAAAACTCAGTATGCTACGATTTGCTGATGACGTTGTCGTGTTAGTACAACAGTTTGAGGATACTTAGAAGTTACTAAATGTCATGAACAAAATACTGAAGGAAGATTTTGGACTAAATATAAACCATAGCCAGACAAAAGTGATGAAATGTAGCAAAAATTATACCAATAATACTAAATTAAATATAAAAATAGGTTCGGATGCCATAAAAGAAGTTTGTAAATTTTGCTATTTAGGAAGTAAAGTTACTACCGATGGCCGAAGCAGGAATGATGTTAAAAGCAGAATTGCACTAGTAAAAATAGCTTTCATGAAAAAGTGAAATCTTTCAGTTCCAAATATTAATCTAGGACTCAGAAAAACTTTTTAAAACTCTATGTATGAACCACAGCACTTGATGACAGCGAAGCATGGACGTTAGGAATACCAGAAATAAAATTGAAGCATTTGATATGTTATGCTATAGAAGGATGCTGAATATTAAGTGGACAGATAAAATACGAAACGAACGAGTTTTTTTAAATGATGGGTGAGGAAAGTAGTTTGTGAAAGAGTCTTACAAAAAGAAGAGACACGATAGTAGGTCATATTTTGAGACATGCGGGATTGGTTAACTTGTTAGTGGAGGGAACAGTCGATGGTAGGAACTTCAGATGAAAACAGAGATTAGAATACATGAAACAGAAAACTGAGGTCGTGGATTGTAAGGGGTATGTTGAGATGAAAAGGTAAACACAAGATAAGAAGGGTTGGAAGATTGCATCAAATCAGTCGAGACTGATGACATCAAAAAAATTGTACGCTTCAAATCCATTAAAGAAGACTGCTAAACGGCTAAAGTGATAGACTTGCCATCATCAAACATGGATGTTAGCCGTTCACACACAGGATAGTTACTTTTTCTTGGACGAAAATTACAATAAAGTAAAGGAAGTAAATTTTGTCATCTTTCGGTATGCGAGGTCCTCCTTACTAATATTTAATAACTAGCAGAAGGCAGATAGCCCGCTACTGGCTCAAAGTGTTGCATTTGGGGTTGTGCTACCTCCTCGCATTATTAGTATTTGATGAAAGAAATATTCTCAACTATACTCTTTATCTTGCGCAATGGATGTCAAAATGAAAATAAATCCACCAATACTTCTTACTTGCACAATTTATTTAACAGATTAAAACTCATACAAAAGAACACAGAATCGTCACTGTCCAACTATTGCCATCACTCCTGGTGTCTCCGCACCATATTCTTTTTCAACCACCTCTCTCATAGTGGGAACAGTACTGCCAACTTACAAATAATAATATTACTACAAAGATACTTAAAATTACCCCAAATACCTATACACACTACTATGCTGTGAAAACCTACTATTTATAAATTTATTTACAACTAGCTGGCACCCATGACTTCGTTCGTGTTTGTAAAGAATTTGAATTGACAGCTACCGACATCTAACCACCATAGTGCACGATGGGAGACTCGATGCTATTACCACACACAAACGCCAATCATCTGAGTTATGTAGTTAAGGCAGCAAAGTAAAATATACGGACACACATGTCTTTGGTCGAAATACGAGAATATCCTTCATCTACCACTTTCAACCACCATATCTCCCGCACTACCACAGTTACCGAAATTCGGCCAACGATGTGATCGACGGGCGACTCTGTGCTACTACCACACACAAACACCAGTGATCTGCGCTATATAGTTTTGGCTGAAAAGTGATACACCATGACACATACGCTTTTGGTAGAAATATGAAAGTGCCGCAGGTCGACCACTTTCAACCACCACATCTCCCACAACCCAATAGCAACCGACATCTAACCACCATAGTACACGACAGGAGACACGATACCACTACCAGACACAAACAATAATGGTCTATGCTACGTAGTTGTGGTAGCAGAGTGACGTATACGGAGACACATGTCTTTGGTTGAAATACAAAAATGCCCTGCATCGAGCAATTTAACCATCATATCTCCCACATCTCCACAGCTATCGACATTCGGCCAACGTTGTGCATAACTAGAAAGACCATGCTACTTCCACACATAAAGACCTGTGATCTGTACTAGGTAGTGGTGGCGGAAAAGTGAAATATAGTAAAACACACGTCATTTTTATATATATATATATCATAGTGATGACTTGTGAGTGGGATCTCACGGGTATCCTGAGTTTTATACGTGGACTGGTTTCAAGAATAGCTTTGCCATCACAGTTGTAGTTGTGTAGACGGACTAGGAAGTTATAGTTTCTCAGTCAGAGTGTACATCGAATAACTAACACTCAGTGATACGTGAAATACAAGATAATAACGAACCAGAAGTTATCTACGTCTGTTATCCACTTGGTATGATAACCATTGTAATCTCGTTCAACGGTCACTCCTGCGTGACAAGATCCCGCAATGTTTGGGGAGTTATATGGCGAGGGAGGAACCCACAATTTAGAGGACTGCTCAGCTAGAGATTTAAATCACAGCCACATCGCGCTAATATCAACAGCATTGAATACATTCACAGCCCACCAACAGAATTAGACAACCCAGCCAACATTATACCTAATCTACCTGTACCGGAGCCAGACGATCCCATGTGTGGCTGTCAACTCTCTAATGTCAAGACCACCAAACACCAGGCACATGGAGAAGAGGACGAAAGCAGACCTACGCGCTATCACAAGACTATCGTCAGACGGCGCATCAACACAGTACCCACCAGCATTAAACAACACGGCACCAGCATCCACCACCGTCAACAACCCGAAAATCCACAACAGAACTCAACGAACAACAGGTATAAACCAAGTGACAGTGGACCGTACAAAGCAACAATAAAAAGAAAAAACAAGAAAATTGGTCGTTTATACCCGATGGTGGTACGAAAACTCCCGAGGGAGCAAGGTCTCATGGCTTCCAACAACCTGGTAAACATTTCCAGTTCTGGCAGCGATTTAAAATAAAAACCAGTAATAGAGACTTGGCAAAAAACATCTCAGCTGTTTGTTAGATATAACTTGGCAGCCTATATTTCAGGGTCTATGACACAAAAGAAGGGTGTGGCGGGGAAAAAAGTCATAATCTGTGGCAGTAAGAAGTTATTCCACTACCAGTACGCGTCCTAAAAATTAGGTCACAACTTTTGGGGAAACAGGACGCACTGTTAAGGAGAGGCTCAAAGAACACATTAGGCATTTTAAAAATAATGACGCAAGCAAGTCCGCTGTAGTACTACATTCAGCCGATAGCGGCCATTCAATTTTATTCGATAAGACCAGTGTTATATCCACTGAAAGCAGATGGTGGCCTAGGCGTACAAGAGAAGCGTTAGAAATACAAAAACGACCGAAAACATTAACGCCGACAACGGTTTGCAACCTGACCATATTTGGTCATACTTGCTCAGGAAAACACAAGACGAACGGCCCCATCCAACCGCCTACACTGGATGCGGTGACGTCACCGCGGCGGTCTAGCGCTTGCTTCCTGCTACTATATGAGGCGATAGCGGCAACTCACAAGCAGTCCTCTGATGAAAGTCACAGCAAGATGGCAGAAACGTTAAGTTTTTACAAATCGACGCGGCTCCACCCGGAGAACCAAGATATTACATACAGTGACCGCGAAAGCCTTCGTATTTTTTTTTTTTTTTTTTTTTTTTGTATGTGGCCTTTTTTAACGACTTTGTAGATTCATCAATATATTTTATTTTTGTATTAAAGACAAATGTGGTCAAAAAGTCAACGATGATCACATTATAACTGCTAATACTGTTTTCAAAGGAGTTTTGTACAGTAAAGGAGATTCAAAAATGTACATCTCACAAAGACAATATTTTTTAAATAACTACTTTTTAAATGTTTTACAATTAAACATGTAGGAATTAATGATAACGAATTTTTACAGTAAAAGTTATCTTTATTACTACTCTACAAAATAAAATACCTTTCATTAATAAATATTTGCATTTACTTATTTCTACATTATTATATTACCATTCGGTGACTGACCACGGGTCAGCTAGTGTTTTTTTTTTTTTTTTTTTATGTGTCTGTGCCTCAACGGCATGTTTGTGTAAAAGGTTCCGTTGCCGAGGCAACTCTACTTAATGTGTCTCTATGTATTTGATGGGTTAGTTTGGGGACACTTTTTATTGCTCATTGAGGGGAAAACATGACTACGGTTCGTCTAAGACGACCTTATGTGAAAAACCCCTACAGTTTTCTTACAGTCATATCAGTTCTATTAAGGCTGACATATGATCATTAGTGGTACTTTATATGAGTGTCAGTACCTTGGTTTTGTTGTGCCAAGGGTATGGAGCCTTTCATTATTTTCTATGTTTTGTTCTACTCGCTGGTAGAACTTTTCGGTTTGCCGGTGGATTTCGACGTAGATCCTGTTTACGCCGGCTTGGTCGTGTAGGGCGTCTGTTGGTGTATATCTTGATACATGTAGTATGACCGGCAGGCACCGGTTTTGGAGTCTCTGGAGTTGGTCAATGTTTGTTTTAGATGCCGTTACCCACACCTGGCATCCATAGAGGTTGTAGGGGAGGATGACTGATTTGTAGATTCGGATTTTGGTTTTGATGGCTAAATGTTGGCTGTAGAGAATAGGGAACAGGTTGTTCAGTATCGCGGTGCCCTGTCTTCTTCGATCTAGGATATGTCTCCTGAACAGAAGTTTTTTATCTATGGTGACACTGAGGTATTTTGTGTCTGGGGACCATTCGACTTCTTGGCCCATGATTGTCAGTTTTTTGTTGATTATTGGTCTCTTCCGGGTGAAGTAGACATTTTGTTGGATTAATCTTGACCTTATTTATGCGACACCATTTCTCCAGTTTGCCCAGGCCGTGGTCCAGGTGGTTAATGTTCAGTTCGTGTCTCCTGCCCGTCGCATACACCGTTGTATCGTCCGCAAATTGTGCGATGTTAACGTGCGGAGGTGTCGGTATGTCATTTACTGCGATTGAGAATAGTATTGGGGCCAGAACAGAGCCTTGCGGTATTCCGTCGGGTATCGCATGAGTTGAGGAGTTTTGCCCTTCCACTGAAGAACTTTCTGTTTTCCAGGTAGCCTTCGATCAACTGAACGTAGCAATATCGTATGGACGTCTGTGTTCTTAGCTTGGTGATTAGGTTGGCATGTCACACCTTGTCATAGGCCTTCTCGATGTCTAAGATCACAGCCGCCGTCGAATTTCTGTAGTTAAATCCCCGTGACACGTCTTCAGTCAATCGTAGGAGCTGGCTTGTGCTTCCTACTCTGCTTTGGAAGCCAAACTGTTCTTTTCTGATTGTTTTTTCCGCTTCCAAGGTATCGTTTATCCGCTTAAGCAGATCTCCTTCAGCACCTTGGATGCGGAGGGGAGTAGGCTTATTGACCTATATTTGGAAGGCAATCGTTTGTCTTTCCCTTGTTTTGGGATGGCCGTCGCCTTGGCGACTTTCCATTCTTCTGGGAAGTGCCTTTGGATTAGGCATGCGTTGATTATTCTGGTTAATAGCACGATTCCTTTTGTCGGTAATTTCTTGAGGACCAGGTTGAAAATCTTATCGGCTCCTGGGGCTTTGTTACTGGCCAACTTCTTGATTATTCTCCGGATTTCCCTTAGTGTAGTTAGCTCGGGCTCATCCTCTGGTTGTTCGGTCATGATGTTGCGTGCTGTGTTTGAAATGTCGTCTGCCGTGCGTGCTTCTGCCTCGGTCATGTCGTACTCGACCTCTCTGTGTTGGCTGGCGAAGTATTCCGTCAGCACCTCTGCCTTGGCCACTGGCAGGAAGCATGGTCCTGCTGGCCCAGTTATTGCGATGTTCGGCTCTGCCACCGACCGGGATCCAATCTTGCGGCAGGTCCTGCGCTATATCATCCATGGGTGGCCAACATACCTCACATGCAGAATGGACAACGAATTGAAGACTTGGCACCACATATTCCACAGACTCTCGGTCACAGACGACGTCATCCTTTTGGACGCAGAAAACGACACACATCTTGTGGTCATCCCAGCGGAATTGCGCTCACAAATCCTAAAGCTCCTGCATCGATTACATTGGGGCATGTCTCGTATGAAGAATCTCACAAGAAGACATGCTTATTGGCCAGGAATCAATCGAGACATTGAGAAGATGGTACGCAGCTGCACAGCCTGCGCCCAACATCAGGCAGCGCCACCACAAGCGTTCGCCCGCTGGCCCACTCCCCGCCAACCGTGGGACCGCATTCACCTGGACTTTGCAGGCCCATTTCTGGGAATCATGTGGCTACTTATAATTGATGCCTATTCAAAGTACTCGACGTGGTTCGCATGGCATCCACGACGACGGAAGCTACACTAAATGCATTAAGCCAGATTTTGGCAATCGAGGGGCTACCACGAATCCTCGTCTCTGACAACGGGCCCCAATTTACAGCAACCACATTCGAGGAATTCTGCGTGGCAAACGGCATCAAACACGTCCTCAGTCCTCCATTCCATCCCGCCTCAAATGGCGAAGCAGAACACCTCGAAGGACGTTCAAACAACAAATGCTGAAAGAGGTACAGTCAGCTACGACGTCTTCCGCCCTCACCCTCTTTCTCAGCACGTATCGGACAACACCAATCAATGGTTGCAGCCCAGCTGAACTGCGTCATGGGTGACAACCACGGACATTGCTGCACCTCCTGACATCGGCGGAGCCCCGATCCAGACCTTCCCATCGTTACACACCAGGCAGCGCGGTCTGGGCACACGCCTACGGAGGAAACGCCACTTGCATGTCAGCAACAGTAGTGGGGACACACGAACGGCGTGTCATCTCAGTGCAAACTCCACACAGAATAGAACGCCGTCATCAAAACCAGCTGAGACCTCGCAGCACAACAGGCCCATCACCATCATAACAATACCGGGAAGAATACATTATACTACCACCAGCGCCATTAGCGGAGGTCCCACAGGCACCCTCCCCACAACGACGATACCACTTGCGCCCAAGAACTCCAGCAGTGCCGGCCGATGGTGACGTCGAAATGGACACACCCATCAACCCTCCACCAACCACATCGGCACCCACGTCACCATGTCCTCAACCATCGAGTACGTCGGCACAAACCGAGAAGGATGCGGCCGGGATACCGCAGCCTTTCCAGCCTCATCATCCCAAGCATCGTCGAGGGCGCTTCCGTCCGTACGCGCCCACTTCAGGGGGGAGGGATCTGGTATCCCGTCCCGACATCGCCGCATGTCCTGCAGAGGGAATGGATGTGGACAACATATAGACGGCGCTGGAAGCGGGCCAACCAGCGCCACCGCGTCATAGTTTCCGCCGCGGCCAATCGGAGGCGACTCGCCGTATATAAATAAAGCCAGCGCAGCTCCACTTGACAGTTCGGTGTTCACTGCGCTTTCGGTCGTGTCTTCGTCTTACTGTGAATCGTCTCTCGGAATCTTGACAGTGCTCGTCTCGGCTACGTTTAGGTATTCTCTCTAGGACTCTGTGAAACGCCTCTCGGACTCTTGACAGTGCTCGTTCTCGGCTACGTTTCGGTACTCTCTTTGGACTCTGTTAACCACACGTCGGACTCTGCCAGTGCGCGTCTCTTGGATTACGTTCAGCCTGCTCCTTGGACTTGTTTCTGGTTACTCGTGACTATCTCCTGTGGACCGCCTTTCCGCCGTGTGACGTTCGGCCGCCGTAAGGACATAGCAGTTGTGTCCTTGGTTTCCTTTGTCTTGCTGGCTGCCTCACTGTTGCTGCCTGTCTTCGTACTGATTGTTGCCTTTTGGTGTTTGACGGGTTTTTGCTGAAAGACAGGGCAGCCGCGGTAAGATGCAGGATGCTCGCCTTCATAGTTGGCGCACTTTGCTTTGGCTGTCGAGGGTAGTTTGCACTCTTTGGTGTCGTGCAACCCTGCGCACTTGACGCAGCGGCTGGTTAGGTGGCTGAAGTTTTTTGTGTTCCCACGCCTTTTACACACTGTGGTGGCCCGCTCTTTTGCTTGTATGGTTCCACTTGGATGATGGTATATAGTACCGATACTTCATTGTAAATTTTTTCAGCATTGGTGTTTCAGTGTCACTGAGCATGTGGCCATTGGGATGAGTTCCCTTGTTGCTACATCTCTTTTCTTGAATTGGTGGACATTTACTACTTCGTATCCTTTTGTTGTCAATTCAGTTTTGATTTCCTCCTCTGTCACTATTATTGGTAGTCCTTTGATAACTACTTGTAGGGATCTCTCATCAGGGATTTGATGACTGAAATGTTGAATATTTTTCTCCTTGAAGTAATCAGTTAATATTCTGTGGTCTTCTTTGTTCTCAGTGTGATATCTGGCGGTGTAGCCCGCGTTTCTGATGACTAGTTTTCCTTTGTAGAGTTGCGTTAAACTGTGTGTAGTTCTTTGGGGTGGGTATTAGTTCCTGGCTGTAACCAATGTGAACTTAACTAACATCAGTCGGCTTACTGGTACCAGAAAAGTCTACGAGACGGCGCTAGAGCCTTTTCCGAGATACCAAATGCAAGAATTGCTAATTTTTTTTTTTTTGTAAAATCGCGGTTTTTGCAGAAAAGACATCTATTTAGGTAAAATTGGAAAAACAAAACTTTATCAAAACATGAAATTTTATCCAGAGCAGTTTCCTAAATCCTAAATATATATACACACGAAATACTCGTTTAATAATATAAACTATTGCTGGGTTTCCACAGTCTGTAATTTGTTTAGTAACCAGGGCAGCATAGAGTTGTTGTATTCACATAACAATCTTTGACCCTCTCCATCCCACCTAGTGCGACGCGGTTTTTGACTTGGGTGCCTGCATTGTAGGAGCGTATGGTGCAACAGCCTGAGTCGGTATTTGTTGTCGCTTGGAGGCGGATGAATATTGCAAGCATTTCCTATTTGTACTCAAGCCGAAATACCATGTGGAATGTATGAAAATCTAACATAAGTGTCTTAGCAGTTGTGTCAGTAAAATATATTGATTAAAATCAATGATATCTCGAGAAGAACAGTTTTTAAATTTCTAAACTAAGTCAAGATACCTATAAATTTGTTATCCGAGCTAACAGCTTGAAAGTATTAAAAAGAGAAGAATTTGGGCTGACCTATAATCAACACGCCTTGATTCTGTCAGGATCAGCTGGCACATTTAGGCAAACCATCAGGATCATCTGAAGCAGGTCACATATGTCGATCTTATTTCTGGATAAAGGTTGGTGACGTACCATCCGAAACGACTGGATCTTCTGATGCAGCAACTGCTGTTTGCGGAAATAAAACTTCCGGATTAGCGACACGCGTTTGGCAAGTACATAATGCTAGATTTGTCTCTGTAAATTAACGCAGAACACAATCAGTAAACGATATGATAAAAGAGCTGGAATGAAATTCATTGGAAAACAAGAGAAGGGTGAAGAGAGTCATGGGAGGGTACGAGGCGTTTATTGGTGACGAGGTGTTGAAAAATTTTGGTGTAAGAATTAAAATTAATGCATGGAAAGGAAGAGATGACCATGACCACAAGCTGGCACTCGATTTCAGGCACAACGGAGTGGGAAGATTTTCTTTCGTAGGTAATGGGATCGAGGTTTGGAATAAGTTACCAAGAGAATTCATGAATAATTTTCCAAAAACGGTGAAACAATTAAAAGTTGAAATTTGTAAAGGGTAAAAATAGTTGGGCACAGGAAAGGGAGAAAAATAGGTTTGCACGGAGGTTGCTACTGGACCGTGCACTCCATCGCAATTATAATATTAAATTAAATCCAATGACTTCTCTGGTGACGCAAGATCAACATCCATATCAACAGTAAGAAGAAATAGCGTTTGTTGTGGTCATTAAATTCAGTGAATTAGTAATTTGCAAAGGTAAAATTTGAATAATAAACTGATAAGAATATTTTTTGGAAAGAATTTGTTAAATGTTTGCTAGAGTTAAAGATATATTTTTTTTATTTTTTTTATTTAGCACACATTTTTACAGCCTAATATCTAGAAACTAAAATAGGCCTTAATTTAACACAACAGTTTTACATTTGATATTTCAACAGATAATTCCACAATGAATAATTTCAATTTTTGTTATGTATGGCTTTGGCAATATCTGTACAGTCTTTTCTTGTTGGCACGATACATACGATTGTTTCGCTGTTAACATAACTTTCTAAACTTGCTGCATTTTGTCATAATTGATTTATTACAGTTTTATAGTTTTGTATGGTGTCTGCAGTTTCCTGTCCACTTTATGGTTAGAATTTTTAATATTTCACTATGTCACTTCGTATGTCTACCACTACTACTATTACTAAACTATTACTACTATATACTACTCTACCATCTAAGAAAGCATTTTCCAGCATTGGTATCGGTGCGGTAATCCGAATTCCAAATCTCCCGGAATAGCGCACGTTCTCAGTCTCTCTGGCAGCCAAAGTGACCGAGAAGGCCGCCCATCGGGAGACTGGCCACCTCCAATACTGGTTGTGAGAACTAATATTCAATGATATATATGTAATTGCAGAAGTAAGGAGTCTAATATCCGGCTAGTAGGTTGTTCGTTTTCACAGGTGAACTAGATTAGTTTAACATCTACTGCCGGTATTTGTTATTTTCAATATTTGAACAAATTCCTATTTTAAGATTATTGGCTACATAATTTACAACTTTTACTCATTACTAACTATTAACATTTTCACATATTTTAAGAGATAACAATGTTTTACTTCAGAAGCGGCTCGAGACTGTAACTATTATCTATTATCTGTTATTTGTGTTATTGCAATGTCAGACCACATTTTATGCATCGGACTATAGTTCATGTGAGCACTAGTAAAGAACTTATACGTACACTATATACTTTTATAAGTGTTGCTTTAGCAAGTTCTTGTTTGTAGATAGAATCTCCAGTAGTGTTACTGCGAAACGGTCCATTTAAAGCCTTTAATATGGTTTAAGCACTCCTCTTCGCAGACCAGCTGGTTGCGTTTTCAGCACGATATAGGCCTATGATTCGCTAACCGAGCGCTTAGACACGCATTCGCTTGTGGCTGTTCTCGGCTTGAGTTGGCCTTCCTCTTGTTGTCGCTAAACTTTGCATGAATCTCTCCTTTTGCAATTTGGATATATTTTGCGTCACTTCGTCTAGTTTGCGCCATAGTTGTTCATTTTTTAGTATGTCTTCCGTTTTCATGTTTCTTAGTTCATGAAATCCTTCGTGTTAAAGATAGTTCAATTTGCTGAAAGGTTATTTTTTTCTTTTTCTTTTTTTAGGTCAAGTTCAAAGTTACGAGCTACAGTGGAATGTCTAATTTAGGCTAAAAGCTGTGTATACCCATAGTTAAACAGAAAATAAATACATTTTGTTTAAAAGAGAGGGGGAAAATTATTTTAAATTGATTAAGTGTAAAAGTTAGTGATTTGATTTATACATGTTGATTGTTTGTTTAAATTCCAGTCTACAGGTGAAAATTTTGTTTTGCATTTTACAAGCATTACAACAAATGTAAATGATTGGTTGTAAGTGAATTTTGTTTTCTCTCTTGATTGGTTTGAATTTTTATCTGCATTGTTGACCTGCGTCATACCATTATTATATTGGCTTCTAATCTTCAAGCAGTGATTGTCGTTGCTTAGCAAGCGGTGTTGGTTGCGTAACTGGAATATTTGTTTTCAGGGGTCTTGTAATTTGTTTTCGCCGTTATGGAAAATAATTTCAGGGAATTACTAAGAACGAATGCTGGAAGCAGATCGGAAGAAGATGAAATTAATAATTCTGGTTAGCAAACCGGTAGTTCGGTGAATATTAGTTTGAATTTTAAAAATGTAAACCGGGATGAAGGCGGTGATAATGATTGCCAGATTGAAGCTGAATTCAGTAGTATTGACAAGAGCAAGGATAATGAAGTAGGTAGTGAAGCAAGTAATGCTGAAGGGAGACAGGAGCAGAGGTAGATCGAACATATGACTCTCGAGAAAGAGAATTAGGTTCACAACAAGTGATGTCCTAAAAGCAAATGCAGAAAAGTCAAGAAACAACCTGTCAGAAATAAAAACACAGTTAAAGAATATAATAAAAGTCCTAGAAGAAATGCAAAAGACGATCACTGTCAGAATTTTGCAGAGTGAAAGAAGAACAGAACAGATGTTTAACCAGAAGACTGAAAAAATGCTAAAAACGGCGAAATACGAGGTAAATAAAATTAAGGAGAGTTGGAAACGGTAGAAGCAGACGGATTTATATAATTTCAAAGGAGAATTGAAACTAGATGTCGTCGTTAAGGTGGATCAGTGTATGGAAGAAAAGAGTTATTTTAGAAGAAATAGCACATTCTTTAAACCTTAAAATGGAAGAAAGACAGCAAAATGTTAAAAATAAAATGTGAATCATTCAAGAGTATCAAGAAAAATGCGAGAAGAATATAGAAGAGGTGGTGAAGCACCCTGATCAAGTATGACAAGTTGTAGCATATACGCTAAGACTAGCTTTTAAGTATTGACTGTAAGTGACAATTATCTTTGGTCAGCGGGCGCTGCCAAAGAATAATATAACTAGTATGAGATAGGTGTGTAATCGCAGTGAGACAAAAGAGAGCAAGGACTGTGTTAAGCTTGCGAGCGGTTTTGTTATTTTGGATATATGATTTTGAATAAACGTCTCATGTTATTGGTGTTCCATATATGTGTGGTTTTTCTTGGTTTAGCAAATATTATTTTCACTTAAATGCATTACATTAATATGTAACAACTGCCGAATCAAATAAAAGGAATCATCGGCAGTTTATAACATGGCTTGCCTGGTAAGGTTGGGAAAGAATAGAGAATATAGCCCTGTTATATTTGGCGACCCTGGACCAGAATTTACGGGTGATAATTACTACTAATGAGCATAGCACCCTAAACGACTCGACTTCTGATGACGCAGTGGAAGCGGTGAGTTCCAGATTTTCATTCTACGCAGCGCGGCAAGTAGAGAACATTCCATTTATAACTTCTGAGGTGCCAGTAATCATCAGTCATATAAAGAAGAAGAAAAAAAAAGTAATTAAAATTTGAACACTGA
This sequence comes from Vandiemenella viatica, assembly GCA_031002005.1. NCBI lineage: Eukaryota > Metazoa > Arthropoda > Insecta > Orthoptera > Morabidae > Vandiemenella > Vandiemenella viatica. The sequence goes on from CM061920.1 coordinate 170,597,413, forward strand.
GTGAATAACGTACAGTAAAGAAATTTAAACTGAAGCAGTGATTGTTATTGAGACTGTCTTTCTTCGGTATTAAATTAGTTAGTTTTTGAAAAGTAGTGAGTAGTGTATAGTAAAGAAGTTAAGTACGAAGCAGTGATTTTTGCTGTGGGGATTGGCTCTCTTGAGTAGTAACACTTTTGTTTTGCTTGTAATATATGTATTATATATAATAATTGTATGACACTATCTAGAATGAGTGCTGAAGGTGATTTGGGAGAATTTGAAGATAGTGTTTCCGAAATAGATTTAAAAAGTTCAGAAATAGTAAGTTTTGATGACAGCTATGTAAATTTAATGGGAGTCTTTGGTGACAACAATCTTATTCAAAACGAATCCTTTGATAGTATTATTATTAACGGTAGTAAAGTTAAGACTTCCGGTTATGTTGCAAATAGTAAACTTCATAATAATACTGAAAATAATGAATTAATTAATGAAGAGAATAATGTTAATGGGGATCAAAATTTGATAGAGAGTGCAGTTTCACCAAAGCCAGATCGACCGAACGATATTCGAGAAATGAGTACGGATCTTGAATTGATATTAAATGCCATCCGAGGATTTGAACAGAGCCAAGAAAAAACCAGACAAGACATCCGAAGATTTGAACAGAGCCAAGAAAAAACCAGACAAGGATTTGGACAGAGCCAAGAAAAAACCAGACAAAGATTTGAACAGAGTCAAGAAAAAACCAGACAAGATATCGGAATAATTAATGAAAAACTCACGCAAGTTATACAAAGTAGTCAAGAATCTGAGAAAAGGATTACGGATAGTATTAATCAGAATATTGAAAGGACAGAAGAATTGATAGTAAGTGTGTCTGGAAGAATGTTGAAGGTGGAGAAGGGGACAGAAAAAGAACAGAAAATAATGAGGGAAGATACCATTGAAATCAAGAAAGTTATGGAGCAAGATGTCGTTGTTTTAATGGATCACTATATGGAAGAAAAGGAGAAAACTATTGTTGAAACTGTAGAAGTGTCATTAAATAATAAAATAGAAGAAAGTCAGAAAAATGTGGAAAATAAAATGGAAGAAATTTTGAAAGGCCAAGTACGAAGTTATGAAGAAGCTGTTGAAGAAAAAATGAGTATAGCAGAAGCACGAAAAGAGTCGTTAAAAGATACATTCGAGGAAGAAGAATTAGCAGATAATGATAGCGAGCTACCGTTAAGTATTAACGAAAGTGAAGAAATTGAAAATGTTCCTAGCATCTATGGAGAAGAGTACGAATGCAGAAGTAGTGAGAATCAATATGAAGAAAATGATGAAAGTGGAATAAGAATGTTTTTAGTAAGGAGGTATGACGAAGAAGATGATGAAAATGTATTGCAGATGGGAACCGAAGAAAAGGATATTGTACCAGGTCTAGGTAGCTATAAAAGAACGAATGTATTTTTCCAGCGCGGTAATACAGAAGCCGCTACATATGTTTCTTTTGACGCGAAAGATGAAAAGGGATCGATGGAAGTATTGTTTCAGGACACAATCGATGACGGCCGACACCGAATTGCTTCAAATTATTTGAGAAAAGAGGACCCACCTGATATAAGTACAAGAGAAGTAGTTGAATGGTCTCATGAAAAGGAAAACTGGAAAACAAGAAAGAAATTACATGAAGGATTGGAAGAATATGAAAAAGCGGCAGAAAGGAATTGGAAGAGGCGGAAGAAAAAGCTATGGTAGAACTACGTGTATGAAAGAAGCTTATCGGGGGCAAGTATTTCCATTATCAATTCGGTTTGGGAGATATGTTTTTGGTGAAAACTAGACAAAATTCTTGCGAAATAAATTCAAAGATTAAAAAATTCTTCAAAATCTATCATGGACCTTTTAAGATTATTGTTAAGCCAAATGCGAGCGCCTATTTGCTTGCTTATCCCAAATCTAATAAATACTAGGATTAAGCAATGTGGTCGATTTAAAATTGTATAGAACAAAGGACTGAAAAGATAAAATGTAAAGTAATTGTCAAAGTAATATTGTATTGATCTTAAAACAGAATAGTATCATAAAAGAAACATGAAAAGCAATCCAATGGTTCATAGTAATATGTAATGTTATTGCTAACGCCTTGTTGTGATGAAAAAAGTAGCATGATAAATGTAATGGTTAAGATTGAAATTTGAGCATGTTTAATCTGAACTGAGTGTACGTGTCAGGGCGAACGAACAATAATAGAATTGGACGCTATATAGTGCATATGATGCCAGATTTAGTGACAAGCAAAATTTTAAATAGTGAACTGATATAAACTGTGAAAATACTTTGAAATTTTAATCGAAATTATTAGCATAATGTGGAAAAAGTAAGGCCATTGCAAACTAAATTTGAGAACTGTTGGACATTGTATTCAAGAAAAAAAAATGGTGTCATCCATTGTGTAGTTCAATAACTTCTCGGCAAATTAAAAATTGTGCTAAATTCATTAATCTGCCTCGAAGTGGGGGCAGGTGTAGCATATACGCTAAGACTAGCTTTTAATTATTGACTGTAAGTGACAATTATCTTTGGTCAGCGGGCGCTGCCAAAGAATAATATAACTAGTATGAGACATGGAGGAAGGAAATATATGGAGACGACGCAAGAGACCTTCACCACGCATTGAAGTGAAGCAGGGCGGAGGGGGAGTGGGGGGGCATGGCCGGAGTGGAGGGGGCATGGGCGCTTCCATACAGACACGGGGAATATGTACAAAAACCTCAAGGGGACTCTAGGATAAAGGTGACGCCGATATCTGGTGATGGATTATTATGTAACTCGATATGACAAATAAAAAATGAAGAATAAATGTTTTTGATATTCTGCCTAGTTTTCGAGATATTCTGTCCCAAATGTGAAATGGTTTTGGTTGAAATTCAGAAGAAAAAATTGGTTAAAGTCAAATTTGATGATGGATTCTTATTTAAAAAGACGAGACAAATGAAAAATAAAGAATAAAAATTTTCGATATCTCAACTAGTTCTAGAGATACACTATCAAAAGTGAGGTTTCTTGAGTTGAAATGGAGAAGAAAAATTTCGCAAAAGTCAAATTTAATGATCGATTCTTATGTAACACGACGAGACAAATCGAAAATAAAGAATAAAATATTTCGATATCTTGCTTAGTTTTCGGGATATACTGGGTACATCGCAATGTTTGGAAGCGCAATACCGCTGCTGCCGCCATGCGGGAGAGTTTAGAGCCTGCTTCACCGATTTTACGTCACTTCTCCTCCATATATTTCCTTCCTCCTTGGCATGAGAGAGGTGTGTAATCGCAGTGAGACAAAAGAGAGCAAGGACTGTGTTAAGCTTGCTAGCGGTTTTGTTATTTTGGATATATGATTTTGAATAAACGTCTCATGTTATTGGTGTTCCATATATGTGTGGTTTTTCTTGGTTTAGCAAATATTATTTTCACTTAAATGCATTACATTAATATGCAACAACTGCCGAATCAAATAAAAGGAATCATCGGCAGTTTATAACATGGCTTGCCTGGTAAGGTTGGGAAAGAATAGAGAATATAGCCCTGTTATAAAGTGAATGGACTGTGGCTGGAAGTTGGCCAAATGTTTGGATAGGGAATATCTACTGGGACTTTGCCTTATATCCCAAAAACGAGTATTTGATTCCTTGCCTTCTTACTTCCTGCTGCCGTCAGAATTGTTATTCCTCAAACGGGCAAGATATCTAATGTATAATTCCCTTTAATTAATTCCTTTCAAAAATCACAGAAATTTCTAGACCCATATCCACAAACAATTTAACGTTTCTACCAAAAGTCCGTAAGGTAACTAAAGGCGTCCTTTCTCTGGCTGTGCACAATGTTATTTTTCTCCAATAGGTCTTCGTGGGGGTTACTAATAAAGATTGTATGCGCACCATGTGCTCTTGAATGACCCCTGGTATCTACTGTCACTGTCGGGGCTTCTTTGGCGGCATAAATTAGTTTACCTAATGATGTTACTCCTCTCTTCTCGCTGGCGTCCCGCGTTCCAAAGATCATTCTCTCTTCTGGTTTTCTTCTCTCGTGAGGTTTTCTTCTCTAGTTTGTTTTCCCTCTCTTGTCTGGTTTTCATCCAGGGGCGTAACTACCATAGAGCTAGGTGATGCAGTGCACCGGGGCCCCCGAACGCAACTGAGGGAGGCCCCAAGCGCAGATCATAGAGGCCCATAAGGTCGCCCAATCTGGCCTGAGGGCCCAAAATAATTTTGTTGCACCGGGGCCCTTGTTGACCTAACAACGCCACTGTTTTCATCTTTGTTTTGGTATACACATCATTCCCAGAGGTTTTCTCCTCTTCCCCGATTTTGTCCAAAAATTGGCCTCTGTCTCCATTCGCGAATTTCTTTTTATTGTTACATGGTGCATTTGCTCTTGAGCTGCGCAGGTAGTATTCACCTTTACGCTCGGTATTTTGATGCCCTTTCGTATTAGTTTTCATAACTCCGGGTGTGCTAGTACATTCACTTCGTAACAAATAACTGATGGAGCAGGTCCACGGCCTCATTACAGTAACGGATTTGGAAGTCTGGGCAGTTAGTTCTGATTTATTCCTCCTCATTGAAGGGTTTGTCAAGATATTTGCATTTTACAATGCTTTTCTTTAAAAAAAAAAACTCCCCTTGGGTCTCACTTCCGGGTATGTAATTTTTTTTTACAGTTTTTACCTCGTCTTTACACTCCATTTGTCTTACTGTATACCTACAATGTGAAATGAACGCCTCCCAGAACTTTTCATAATTGCTGCATTCTTCCATCTCACGATAACCCATAACCGTGTCGTTCCCATCAAATGCTTACACATGAAGCGCATTTTTTTCTTCTTACCATTCAGGAAAGGGAAAGATGCAGATTCATCAAAACTATTTACAAAATCGATGGGGTGTACTCGTGACCTATCGCCGAAAACTTCAAATTCCTCTTTCAGGAACATGCATGCTGAAGAACAGAACATGTACCCTCCCCCCCCCCCCCTGTGATTCAAAAGTTTTTTTGGGAGGCGGGGGGCTTCTTCCTGGACTTCTTTTGAAAATATTCAAGGGTATTGGTCAATGTTTCTTCCATCCGACCTTCGAAACTTCCCAAAATGTCACCAAATCTCTCCTGGATCTACCAAACTTCCCCTTCTTTCACGACATTAACTTTTGACTGCAGATTGGAAGATTTTCTCTCCTCTCTAGTTTAATATCTTCTAACTTTTAATCAAGCCTTAACCGAATTTATTGGACACACTATTGCCACCTCTTAGACGTATCTCTTCATTTGTTCAACGTCGCACTGGATGGAAGCAAAGTTTCCCTTGATTATTATTATTATTATTATTCCGCGATTCATTAAAAGTGTGTGGCGTAGGGTGCATTACACCTATCCAAAGGGCTGATAGTTTGGAAGAGATATATGGGATATGGCCCATGGGCTATTGTGAGGAACCATCCCAGCATTCGCCTGGAGTGATCCGGGAAAACCAGATCAGGATGGTCGACGTTGACTTGACGTTGACTTGATAAGCTTGGGTAATATCCCTTTCCAAACGCATAAATTCCTACTCCACTCTGTGGCTGATACTGTCGAAACCTTGTGTTACAACTTCAATACGGGAATCTCTGTAAATAAATTTGGATTGTAATCCCCTAATCTCTTCGGTTAAGCCAGTTAACTAGGATGTAACTTGAGTCTGGCTCCCCTGCAGTTCTCTCCAGTACCTAACATTTTTTCAGATTCTGTGCTAAATTTACCATTAACTTTTGCAAACTGAGCCATAATTTTTCTGGACATTTCATCCAGATCAGAATTCGCCGAATTTTCCTCTAGTCAAAATCACTTTTTTTTTTTTTTTTTTTTTTTTTCCTAGCATCAGTCTTCTACTGGTTTCATGCAATCCTCCGTCCCTTCATATCTTGTGCTAACGTTTTAGTCTCACCATATCCCTTACAAACCACGTCCTCAGTTATCAGCTTTATGTATTCTAATTTATATCTTCCTCTGCAGTTCATACTTTCGACTGTTCCCTCTACTAACAAGTTAACCAATCCATCATGTCTAAAAATATAATCTACCATCCTTTCTCTTCCTTCTGTAAGACTCTTCCATAGACTTCTTTCTTCATCCATCATTTAAAAGACTCGTTCGTTTCGTACTTTATATGTCCACTTAATTTTCAGCACTCTTCTATAGCACCACATTTCAAATGTTTTAATTTTCCTTCTTTCTGGTGTTCCTAATGTCCATGCTTCGCTGCCATAAAGTTCTTTCTGAGTCCTAGACTAATATTTGAAACTAAAAGATTTCTCCTTTTTATGAAATTTCTTTTTGTTAGTGCTATTCTGCTTTTAAGAAGCAAAATTTACTAACTTCTTCCTTCGCATCCAAACCTATTTTTATATTTAATCTAGTATTATTGGCATCATTTCCGTTACATTTCATCGCTATTGTCTGACTTTGGTTTATATTTAGTCCAAAATCTTCCTTCAGTGTTTTGTTCATAATATTCAGTAACTTCTCAATCCCACAAAAACAATTCTTGTAAAAAAATAGGCCAAGTCTCGTGTTCGTGTAGTGACAAAAAGTTATGAGATCTTATTCTGAGCCAAGTCTACGCTTTACAGTTGTATTCACTTCACTTTATGAAACAGAATGGTTTCCTCGGCGTCATAGATCGTTTATTTAAAATTTAAAAAATTCTGGTGACTTGGCCATTATGCGCGCCATGTTTTAGTTAATGTGCTGCTTCATCAAACCTATAAATACGTAAAAGCCAAGATATCCCTCACTCTTTTTTTGAATTTGACAAGTATGTATTATGCCCACAATTTCAGTACAAGTTGTGACGTGCATAATGGCCAAGTCACCAGAATTTATTAAATTCTAAATAAACGATCTATGATACCGATAGAAACCATTCTGTTTCATAAAGTGAAGTGAATACAACTGTAAAGTGTAGACTTGGCTCAGAATAAGATCTCATAACTTTTTGTCACTACACGAACACGAGACTTGGCCTATTTTTTACAAGAATTGTTTTTGTGGGATCTCATTTCTTTTTGTAAGTTTATCGCTTATTCTAAATCACCGCTCAAATGTAATGTTTTCATTTGGAAATCGCCGAATAAGAACATTTCAGAATTGAAGACATCAATACTACACTACCAAAAATGCCCCACTTTCTGAAAACAATGATTGTGCGCCTTAGCCGAGCAAATTAGGATTGCCGCTGATTTAACTACCACCTCAAAAAAATTATTAATATCTTCCAAACTAAGCATAGGAACAAATTAAAATTTAAGGTATTAGTTAAACTTGCTGATTTCTAATCATTGAAAAATTCTTAGGCGTGTAACTTCATCAGGAGCAAAGTAATTAAGCCGCATATATGTGCCAGAATTTTTCATGTTTGGGATTGTAATTTAATAAATACGGGGAAATCAATTTACTGATGTGTCTGAGAAGAACCATTTTAATTTGACAATATTGTGCTGTGTCATAAAGCTGTGAGTCCAGCAACCAGTTGAGATGTAGACTATTCATCCGCAGCTTTGCCACGTTGCCCAGGGTGCACCACGAGGAGTCTAGTCTACTGTTACACACCATGTGCATAGTTAGTATTAGCACTTGGTTTATTTCAAGGATTCGTTAGTTTCCAAACTGAAGCATTTTCTCTCCTTTCGTGTAAGGAATTTATGGTGAGCTTGTCGTAATAACTTACTTTTTTTCGTGTAATTTGAGTCAAGCGCACTTATTTCAGGAGTAATGGTACTGACATAGATGTCACTGAACTCGTATGTGGAAACAAGGCATTGCTGACAAACATGTGTGCTGTATGTAAGTTAATACAACAGTTCTGATCCCTAAGTTGATTCCAAACTTAAAGTTTGTTACAGGACATTGCTGACTAACATGTGTGCTCTATGTAAGTTAATTCAACAGTTCTGATCCCTAAGTTGATTCCAAACTTGAAGTTTGTTACAGGACATTGCTCACTTTGCGATTTAATAGTTCAAGCCTTATGAAAACATGTACAAGATTTGTTTGTAACTTCTGTACTCAAACGTATCCCTATGTTCCAGATAAATCACCGCTATCTGCCTCTATATTATATAAACTTTCTTTGTACGTTCGCTTGATTATGTGAAGTGACCAAAGAGTTTGTTGATTAGTATACCAGAGAGAAAAGAGTGCACATATTATATGGCCATATTTTAGATAACCTGTGTAAATATAAATGCGCAGCATTATCAAGCTTAAATATACAAAAGCCCAAGATTTCTTTCGGTTTTGACAAGTCCTAAAATAAATCTATACTAATATTATAAATGCGAAAGTCTGTTTGTTACATTTCTTGGGCTAAACTGCTAATCCTATCGTGATGAAATTTGACAAACGATGCTATTTGGCATTAGGATGGACAAAGCATACTTTTTTCTGTATAAATAATACATGTTACATGTTTTTGAAATATTACTGCTCAGCAATAGACAGAAGAGTAGGTTTTTACGTCTCTGTAGTACATTTCCGCATAGCTGTCTGGTAGCTCAGTGGTTAACGCGCTTGCTTACTGATGTTTCGACCATGGTCTTCGGTTCAAATCTCGGTGGATGCAAAGATTTTCAAGAGTTGTTTTTGATCGTATGAGCCACGCCTGGACGCTTGGTTGTTCGGATTCCATGTTAAACATTAGATATCCCAAATTTATGGGTGCAATGCTGTACATGTACACTTATTTACGCTATGCTGATCAGTGGTCAGTGCTAATATCATAAATGCGGAAGTAGGTCTCTGCCTTTTTGTTACGTTTTGAGGACTAAATGGCTTTATAGATAATGATTGAATTTGACAAGGAAATACTTTGTATCTGTAGGAAGGACACAGAACATAATCATTATTATTATTATTATTATTATTATCATTATTATTATTATTTTCTGTATGAACAACAGTTGTAGTCACGAAATCTTGAGAACTTATCGAATGGTGACATACAGACGGACGGTCTGTATTGTTACGTCGGTTGCTCAAGCTGTGCTTCTCGCGTGTGTGATTTGTTAGTAAATTTCGTTTAGAGACAAAACGTATTATTTAGAATAGAGGTCGATTTGCTCTGCACTGTACTATTATTTTGTGTTTGCCTAAAAGTTTCTGGCACCAGTTTATTTTGTCTTATTTTTTTTATATGGCTTGCGGACCTAAACCTGGCCTAAAGTGTAGGACTAGCAGAACACGAGCAGCTTAAGTTATTAGAACCCAAGAATACGATGTTCATGCTAAAGAAAGAAGAACAGATCAAGCTGAAATAAAGCCGCCCTTAGTTAAACATCCCCCTCCCCCCAAACTACACACACACACACACACACATCCCCAAGCCTTCTTTTGTTTTTCTGTTTTTAAATATGTTGGAAATTGATTCTCTTCATTAGACATGTTCGACGGTTTGAGCATATAGTTTCATCCAGAACAAAGCAATTAACCTGCAAATATGTACTGGAACGTTTCACGTTTGGGTTGCCTTTCAATAAATACAGGGAAAACTAGGAATATCATTACCAACAATGTCCCACTCTCTGCAAACAATTAATGTGCGTCGTAGCCGAGCAATGAACATTGCAGCTGGTTTAACTACCACCTCAAATAAATAACAAATAACTTCAAAAATAATCATAGGAACAAAGTAAAAATTAAGGCTTTGGTTAAACTTGCTTGCTCTATATAGCATGGAAATATCAGGTTTGTAGCTTCATCAGGAGCAAAGTAATCAAGCCGCAAATATGTGCCAGAATTTTTCATGTTTGCTACCGTAATTCAATAAATACGGGGAAAAACTCCAATATCAGATTTTATGATGATTTAGGGATGAAACCACGTATGTGTAGCAAATTATTTGCTTCTAGGATTGCTGGAAGTACAGTGGAATTTTGATGTCGGGGTGTTGTGCCGAAATAAAATTTTGAATTTCAATAACTTCAAAAATAAGAAATGGAAAGAAGTAAAATTAAATATTTTACAGTGAAAATCTGAGGTTTATAAAGTAATTAAGGCAAAAACCGATTTCACGTTAGGGGTAGGTAATGGGGTAAGTATATGGAAATTTACGAGTTTAAGACTTTTCTTATAATATGTGGGTAAAATGTTTTCTGTGTACCAAATTTCAGGCTTCTACGGCTAGGGGAAGTGCCTTAGAATTTTGATGATCATCATCAGTCAATCACTGTAGTTTGCATCCGAATAACATACGAACTAAGAACAGTAACAAAATAAAATTTAGTACGTTTGCTAAGATTGCTGACATCTATTCATAACAGAAATTTTAGACATGTAGCATAAATACGACTGAAGAAATTGAGGTTCAAATGTGGCCCGAATCGCTTCGAGAAAAGGGTAGGCAGTGCCGCTGTTGACTCGACTTGGTGGGTGCACTGCCGTGCACCCAAATATCCTCAACCTGTTCTGCTAATAAGACACTGTCATAAGCAAATCGTAGTATACTGATTTTTTTCGCCTTGAACGTTTATACCACATTCCAATTTTTCTTTCGCTACCATTATTGCTTCTTCTGAATACAAGTTGAATATTAATGGGGATACACGACAACCTTGTCTCAAACCCTTCTTAACTGATGCGTGTCTGTCACGATTCTCTAGTTTTATTATCGCTACTTGATTCTTACAAAGATGTTAGACTTATAATGAGATAATTCTCACTTGTTAGCTTGTGCTTTCTTCGGAAGTTTGAAGATGACACTTTTATTAAAATCAGAGAAAATCTCTCCTATTTCATAAATTTTAATATAAGTTTGTATAATCTTTGGATTTCTTCTTCTCCTAGGGATTTCTGAAGTTCTTCAGGAATCTAATTAATTCCAAATGCCTTATTTGATTTCAAATTATTCAAAGCTGTCGTCAAAAAAGGATCACCTAATTTTGTCGACATCAACTTCTTTTTCCAATGCACTGTACTTAATCTCTTCTCCATCATACAGATTCTCTGTGTATTCCTTCGATCAATAAGCTCTAACTTCTAAGCTTAGAAGATATTTCTCATCAGCATCTTTAATGTTAACACCTCTCTCCTTCATTTCTCCAAAATTCTGTTTGATCTTCCTATATGCCACATCTACTTTACCTACGACCATTTCATTTTCTACTTCTTCACACTTTCCTTTCCACCATCTTTCTTTTGCTTTTTTGCATTTACTGCTTATTTCATTTCTAAATTGTCTGCATCGCGTTCTTCCTGCTTCATCCTGAGCATATTTTTTTTTTTTCTTTCTCCTATGATCCATCATATCCGAAATTTCTTCTGTGAACAAAGGTTTTCGGGCAGCTTGTTTCCAAAAGCCTAATATTTCTTTCTCAGCTTCCATTATTTCGATCTTTAATGTATTACATTCGTCATCAGTTGAGCTCCTTTCAGAGTTACTTCTTAGATCAACGTCTACCATTTCTGCAAACTTTCTCTCTTGATAGGGTGTTTTAATTTTAATTTTAATTTATTCCAGTCTGTTTTGCTTGTATTGCTTCTATATTCTCTTAAATTTCAGCCTGCACTTTATAACTATCAGATAGTGGTCAGAGTCTATGTCTGTTCCTGGATATTCTTTACAGTCTAGTACTTGATTCCTGAATCTCTATTTGACCATGATATAACCTAGCTCATGTCTATCTGTATCCCCTGGACGTTTCCAGTTGTATACCCTTCTTTCACGACTATTTTATTTCTTTCACAAAATTCTAACAACCTACTTTCTCGCTCATTACTTTCTCCTAAACCAAAACTTCCTATAGTATTCCCCTCTTTTCCTTCTCCCACTACCGCATTCCAATCCCCCCTGATTATTAGATTTTCACATATTGGACTAATTCTTCATTTTCATCGTATTTTTTCTCTATTTCTTCATCATCTACCTGTGACGTTGGCATGTACGCTTCTAATAACGTGGTTGGGGCGTGTATTGTTTCTAACCTCATAAATCAACCCTGTCACTATACTGTACACAATAACTCACCACCTTTCTTACTCTCTCATTCATTACAAATCCTACACCAGTGACTCCATTGACAGCTAGTGTGGTAATTATCCTGTGTTCCACAGACCAGAAATCCTATGCGTCCTTTCATTTAATCTCACTAATCCCGTTGACATTTTACTTAAGTCGTTCCATCTCCCTTTTGAAATTTTATAATCTACCTGTGTCATTCAGATTTGTAACATTCCACGCTCCGACTCATAGAATGTGTCTATCCATACTGATGACTCCTCCCTGAGCAGTTCCCAACCGGATTACCAATTGGAGGATTATTTTACCTCCAGAATGTCTTACTCGTGAAGAAGCCATCGTACTATGTAATTTGAGAGGATTACATAGCGTCGGGATTAGATATTGCAATCCATCAAAGCTGGATCTCGCATTCCCGCGGAATCCCGCAACATTAGGCAGTCTGGCGGATCCACAATCCGCAAAATGGGGTGAAAACGTATGTCGGTCTGCGTGACTCGCTGCCCCGTCGTTATTTTACGACCCTATTCGGTCTCTATCAGATGTATTGCACTGTTTGCCTATACCCTTGGAGAAGAAGGCCACAAAAAGATGGCCGAAACGTTAGGTTTCGATAAATTGACGCGATTCAACCCGGACAACCAAGATAACATCGACAAAGACCGTGGAAGTCTACGCACCCACTTGATGAATCTCTACAGGAATAATGTGTTCAAACTTACCAGACAATTCGGATCGCTCCGACAGAAGAGAAATGATAGGCTGTGTCATCTAGCTTTCCTGTGCCGTTGCTGAGATAAAGACATCATTCCAGCTTTTCTCAACATCAGGCACCACATTACGACGTCTAACGCCCGCCGAATTCTGAATAGAAATAGCAAGGTAATTCTTCGTGAACGTATTCACTACACACGGAGTGAACTGGCAACGATGGAAGCAAGAATTCTTAGCCTCCACTTGTTCCTTAGTAAAACGTTAAACGTCGATGATTGGAACTTGCTGGATAAATTATCGTGGAATCTGGCCCATGACGCATTTGAAAAACTAAAAATAGACAACTGGTTAAATTCTCCAGACTAGAAGAAAAGCAACACCCAAAAACAGAGGAGAATCTGTTAAAAAGATGTGTGGTCAACCACGCAAACGAGACGACAGACACTGATATGAACTCGGTTTTGCCAAAGTACTGAATTTCGCTATAGCGCTACCAAAGTTTCCAATAGATGAAGTCATCGCTGTGATGGAATCTTCAATTTCTTCTCTTTCACCAGATGACGCTCATGAGATTCGCAGTGAAACGGCGAGGATATTATCAATTTCCAAACCACCTCCGCAGAACCTAACTCAAGGGGAAAAAAATTGTAGTTTAAAAAACTAAAATCACGCTTTCGTAGTAATGTGAACTAAAAGGTTAAAAATAATATTTAAATATAAACATTTTGTTTAACAGTGATAGGACGTCCCACAATTCAGGATAAATTATTTTTTTTTAATAAGCTTAAAGAATAAAGTCACTTATTACAAAATTAACTTTAATGTAAAAAAGCATGGGGTGCTATTTCAGTTGTCTTATATTTTTTGTCGTTGGCTGTTTGTAAAGACAGAGTCATTGTCAAAAGTTATGTAGAGCGCACCCCACGCTTTTTTAACATTAAAGTTAATTTTGTAAAGTGACTTTATACTTTAAGTTTATTCGAAAAAATTAATTTATCCTGAATTGTGGGACGTCCTATCACTGTTAAACAAAATGTTTATATTTAAATATTATTTTTAACCTTTTAGTTCACATTACTACGAAAGCGTGATTTTAGTTTTTTAAACTACAATTTTATTTTTAACTTTTTAGTTCAGATACTTTAAAAAGTATGTTTCTTACTGTTGGCTTTTCTTCGCCAATCTCTCTTTTTCTTTGAGTTGTAGTTTCATTATTAATTATTATTCCCACGAGTAAAATACAATTAAATGGTCAACTCAACAAGAGATCCAATAGCACGGTAAACGAGGAAGGCTACTTTTCTATAATAGTACGAAGTAATCTTTCGAATACTTACTATTCAACATCACGTTAAGCGACTTCAGACAGAGAAACCTTTCTGGATAGGAGACAGCAGAAGACGATCGTCTACAGCAACTAAGGCTCGTAAATCACACCCGGGAAACTGGAGAACGATGATGATGATGATGGCTATATTGGGTGGGAAATCTCCGAAGGGTGTGGCCGCCAAATGACGAAGATTTCTCGAATCGCACCTGTGCACTAATGTCGCGGCTGCATTTGCCTAACTCAGTAATCCCATCAAGTATAGGATACACTGATGTTCAGTCTGCCAGTAAAGGCCCCTGCCAGGCAGACCTCACACACAACGCGCCTGCACGCCGGGATACATATACGACTCCAAACAGGCGCAGAGACATCAAAACAAACCAGGAAAACAAATAGAATCATCTAGAAGCTAAGTGGGACTATTTCTTACAGAGGTCGCCGTACTACCACACAACGGAATTCCTGCGCCAGGCCGCCTATATAAGCGTAGCCGGCCGCTCCACCGCCAGTTCCGGCCTGACCGCGGAACCAGCTTCAACTACAGAAGACCACCGGAAGTTCGCGAGAAGTAGAAGCCGTCTCTCTCTACCCCGGATCAGGACCAGGCTAAATTTCTCGACGGTCATCCGCTAACTGTACCACATTTGTTATTGTTTATCAGTGTTTTGTGTACTTAGTAATAAAACCTCAAGGAACCATTAAGTGTAGTTCACTTCAACTGACAACGTGGTGAGATTGAAATTATTGAATTTTTATCGGTTCTTAATAAGTGTGCAAAATTTAAAACGATTCGGACGTCAGGAAGCGGGTAAACACTGAAATGAAAGATTCCATTACATGGCAACCATTTTTCTATTGTTACCGTCAGAGTAACGAGAATAGCAGGACGTTGCTAAGAGACTACTGTATTGTCAACGGTTCTTAAAACGTGTGCAAAATTTTTATGTTTTTACTGTCAACGTAATCAGAATATCAAGACATAGCTATGAAATTATTGTATTGTAATCAGTTATTAATACATGAGCAAAATTTCAAACAACTCGGACATCTGGAATTGGGTTAAAATTATATTGAAAAATTCCACGACATTCAACCATTTTTCTGTTGTTACTGTCAAAGTAATGAGCATAGCAGGATATAGCTATGAAATTATTGAATTGTCACCGGTTCTTAATATGTGTGCCAAATTTCAAACAGCTCGGACATCGGGAAGTGGGTCAAAATGGAGTTGTAAAATTCTGTTACATTCATACATACATACAAGTCAAGCTAATATAAAGCGTGTAAAAACGCCTTGCGCTCTCTCTCCCTCATTGTCGAATGAGAGACATTGTGGTGTTACCCGCTGACTAAGGAAAATATTCAGTCGTAATGTATACCACCGAAAGGTATAGGCGTCGTTGCAAGATGAAACATATGGAAAACTGCGAACAAACCCTTTACAGAAGATTCGACGTAACGTTGCAGCTAAAATGCGGGAAGCAACCTCAATCGATCCGGAGGAAAAGAAAAAAAAATTAACCATGTCCAATCACCTGACGGCACGACTGTACTGCCTGCCCTTTACGACCAATTGTCAGCGCATTTCAGTCTCCGACACATCCGCTGGCAAGCGCATTTCAGCCTCCGACACATCCTTGGCAGGATATCTGGCGGACAAGCTAAAGAATCTGACTAACTCTGCTTTTACAATTCGGAATTCTTCTGATTTTATATTCAGGATGAAGGACAGGAGTATGAGTGACAACGACTTACTAGTTAGCTTCAACGTCACGTCACTGTTTACAAATGTGCCAATTGATGAAGCCATCAATATAATCAGGGAACGACTAGAAAATCTGTCTGCCGGAAGAATGAGCGTCACTAACTGAATTCTGTCTTAGGACTACCTTCAATCAGTACAAGGGTGACTTTTGTCATCAAGTGGGGGAGCAGCGATGGGTTGCCCACTATCTCCAATTGTGGCCGATGTCTTTATGAAGGCGTTTGAGGCTGAAGGAGTTAACAATTACAATCTGAAACCTTTGTGGCGGAAACACATCGCGGCATTAACAGTTGTCAGCGCAGTTCCGTCGTTGTCGCGGCGGCTGCTAACCATGGAGGAAGGAATAATATGGAGACGACGCAAGAGACCTTTACCACGCATGGGAGTGAAGCAGGCCGGCGGAGGAGTGGGGGGGCATGGCCGGAGTGGTGGGGGCTTGACCGCTTCCCAACAAACACGGGGAATATGTACAAACACCTCAAGGGGACTCTAGGATAAACGTGACGCCGCAATCTGGTGATGGATTATTATGTAACTCGATGAGACAAATAAAAAATGAATAATAAAATTTTTTGATATCCTGCTTAGTTTTCGAGATATTCTGTCTCAAATGTGAAATGGTTTTGGTTGAAATTCAGAAGAAAAAATTATTCAAAGTCAAATTTTATGATGAATTTTTATTTAAAAAGACGAGACAAATAAAAAATAAAGAGTAAAATTTTTCGATATTTCACCTAGTTCTCGAGATATACTGTCTCAAAAGTGAGGTGTCTTGAGTTGAAATGCAGAAGAAAAAATTTCGCAAAAGTCAAATTTAATGATGGATTCTTATGTAACACGACGAAAAAACTCGATAATAAGGAATAAATGTTTTCGATATCTTGCTTAGTTTGGGGGATATACAACATCCAAATTGAGGGGTTTAGGTTTGGATGCAGGCTGGACCGAAAAATTAATTCTGTCAAAGCCACAATGATTACATGGTTGACATGCAGAATGGATATTTCAGTTTTATTACTACCACTTGTGGTTAGTCTGAAATGTGTCCTAGACCAGAAAAAAAGTAAGAGGACCCACTCTAGGGATGAGCAACCCAGACATTTTGTAGGCTGGTACCAGAAATAAAATGTTTATTCAGTCACCTTAATGAACATTCTCTTGATCAAGATGTGTTGTCTAATTTCACAGCCCTACTTATTAGGACAATTGTAAAAAAATTATCTCTCAGTTAGATTTAGATACGGGGGGGGGGGGGGGAGAATGTTGTACAAAAAAAAAAGAGACTAAATTAGAAACACATTCCCCAAATTGATTTTGTTCAAAGGCCAATAACTTCTTTATTTATGAAGCCCATTTTTATTTCTGCATGAACCTGTTTAGACATAAATAGATGAGAAAGATTTCAAAATCGGTAAAAATAGGTATAGACGTATTTACAAACAGAAACAAGTCTTATATGAAGCTTTAAAAATAAGCTAAGTCAATGGCCTGAAATAGCTATTTAAAAAATTAATAAAACTCACAGCTTCTCACATAACAGTTAATTTCATCATCCATTGTCAGTATAATCAGCAACGTGACGAAAGAAATCGTAATAGTAAATTCACTGAATCGCGAAGTAAAACACGCCCCTTTAAATCTCATTTTAAACACTCGTTAAAAAATAATGCTAGTCTATTATGTGCAAAATAGCAAGGTTTGCTGATTTTCTACACTACACCAAGAAAAATTTGAGAACAAAGTCATCCCATTGAGAGCTATGACTAAATATTTATAGACGTGCTGCAAAGTTTGCGGTGTCTACCGCTCACTTCAACAACGATAATTACAATTCAACTTACTTATGAAATGATATTCCAGGTTCTTTCCCTGTCTGGCCTATTTGTGCAACCGTACGCAACACAAGCTGGCATTTTTAAAACACTTATACACAATACTAAATGAAATAATCACTGCATCTACCACAATGTGAACACCTTAATTGTTGGGAAGCGCCATATGGTCGCTGCCGGTGCTGCCACCATGCGGGAGAGTTTAGTGCTTGCTTCACCGATTTAACGTCACTTCTCCTCCATATAATTCCTTCCTCCATGCTGCTAACATGGAGGAAGGAAATATATGGAGGAGAAGTGACGTTAAATCGGTGAAGCAGGCTCTAAACTCTCCCGCATGGCGGCAGCAGCGGTAATGCGCTTCAAAACATTGTCATGTTCCCAGTATATCCCGAAAACTAAGCAAGATATCGAAAAATTTTATTCTTTATTTTCGATTTGTCTCGTCGTGTTACATAAGAATCGATCATTAAATTTGACTTTTGGGAAATTTTTCTTCTCCATTTCAACCTCACTTTTGATACAGTATATCTCTAGAACTAGGTGAGATATCGAAAATTTTTATTCTTTATTTTTCATTTGTCTCGTCTTTTTAAATAAGAATCCATCATCAAATTTGACTTTAACAATTTTTTCTTCTGAATTTCAACCAAAACCATTTCACATTTGGGACAGAATATCTCGAAAACTAAGCAGAATATCAAAAAAATTTATTCTTCATTTTTTATTTGTCATATCGAGTTACATAATAATCCATCATCAAATTGTGGCTCCACGGTTATGGTAGAGTTCCCTGGATATAATTGTGCTTGTTCCCGGTGATTCTTGGGTAGGGTAATATGGCGTCCCCTCCTCCCCACCTCTCTCCACCCGGCTTCACTTCAGTGCGTGGTAAAGGTCCCTTGCGTCGCCTCCATATATTCCTTCCTCCATGGCTGCTAACGCAGTATTAACATCGCTGACCATAACCGGGGCAACGATTGAAAACAACCAGAGAGACAGAGAGAGTACACCGTTGGCGAGGAGTATTAACAGTCGCATTGATATGTTATTTCAATGTAATATAATGTGCATATGTATATGGTTACTGGTTATATTAAACGCATAGATAAGAATTTAGTCTTCCATATTGCAAACCACGATATTGTTTATATGGGCAACGTAACTCCATAATTGGTGACCCCGATGACGAAAAACCCGAACTCTTTTGAATAATGGAGCAACTTCAAGAACAACTACGCCAGACACAGGAGCAAAATCACATTCTGCGACAGCAAATGCTTCAACAGCAACCCTCGCAATCTACAGTCTCGCAGGTTGGCACATCTGTTAACCGTCTTGCCGTGAAATTACCAGTTTTCTGGCCGGACAAATCGGCATTGTGGTTTGTACAGGCAGAAGCACAATTTGGCATCGCGGGCATTACGCAAGATTTGACGAAGTACGCCTATATAATTTCACAGCTGGACAGCCGCTATGCGGCCGAAGTGGAAGATATTATAATAAATCCACCTCCTGAAAATGCATATGAACACTTGCGTAACGAGTTAATTCGTCGCCTCTCTGCATCAGAAGAGCAGCGAGTTCGCCAACTGTTAATGGAGGAAGAACTTGGTGATCGAAAACCATCCCAGTTTTTAAGACACTTAACTCCATACCTTCTTTATGGCTGCGTTACGTGGACGACACATTTATTATCTACATCACGGGCGAGAAACCCTCCAAGCTTTTTTTCCAACACTTAAATTGTGCACACGACAAAATTAAGCTCACCATGGAAGATGAGGCGAACAAACAATTTCCTTTTATTGACGTGATCGTTAAGCGGAAGGAAGATTACTCACTAGGCCACAGAGTTTATCGCAACCCCACGCACATGAATCGCTATTTGCATGCAGCCTGTCACCACTATCCAGCTGTGAAACGCGGAAGTTTAGAAACTTTAATCGTCCGTGCTTCCATAGTCAGTGACGAAGCGAGCATAGCCGCTGAAAATGAAATTTTGAAGAAGACGTTTCTGGCCAACGGCTACAGCCTTGACGTCATCAATAAGGCCACCACAAGGCTTGAACCTCGAGCACCACACTGTGGTCCAGTACCGGAAGTTTAAGCCAGAAGACAAATAGACGGACCCATGGCAGTATTACCCTACGTATAGGGGGTGACGGATAAAATCGGCCGTCACTTAAAGAAGAAAAATATCAGTCCAATATATAGAGCGCCTAGGAAGATTTCTGATGTGTTTGTAAAGGTTAAAGACCGGAGGGAGAAATTGCAGACAGTGGGTGAATACCAAATACCCTGTAGCTGTGGCCAAGTGTATATCGGCGAAACTGAACGGACGGTCAAGGAAAGGCTGTGTGAACACATAAGACATCTTAAAAATAACGACGTCAGGAAATCAGCTGTAACACAACATTCTGCTGACAATTGGCACGCAATTTTATTTAGTGACACTAGTGTACTGGTTCATAAAAGCAGACGGTGGCCGAGGCGTATCTGATAAGCATTGGAAAACAAAAAGGACCAGATAATATGAACGCGGACTGTGGGCTACAACTTGATCAAATATTGTCATGCTTGATTATGAAAACGAGAGACGCAGGCCCCATCGGACCGACCACGTTGGTAGCGGTAGCTCGAGTGACGTCACTCCAAAAGGTTAGCGCACTCTTCGGGAGCTATATATAGGCGGCAGCAGTTCCACCGTGACAGTCCTCTAAATAAGGCCACAAAATGATGGCCGAAACGTTAGGTTTCGATAAATTTACGCGGTTCAACCCAGACAATCAAGATAACAAGAATGTCATTGTTGATTGCGACATTTCAACCAAGGTTTTCTGATAATTATAATCAAGTAGGTATTTCTTTTTATTACGAGGCGTATTCCAAAAGTAAGGTCCGTTTGATCATAATAAAAACATCGTTCAGGATACAAGGTTTTTATTAACGTCAGTATGTAACTACATATGTAGTTCACTTTTCCACATAATCGCCGTTCATATCTATACACTTTCTGTAACGCTGTACCAGTTTCTTTAACCCCTCGGCATAAAAGTCTGCCACCTGGGACCTGAACCAATTGGTAACGCTCGTCTTGAGTTCTTCATCGGTTTGAAATCGTTGTCCACCAAGCCACCGTGTCAAATGCAGGAAGAGAAAATAGTCGCTTGGTGCAAGATCTGGACTGTAAGCAGGGTGGTCTAGGATTTCCCAACGAAACTCTTGAATCTTCTCTTTTGTTTTGGAAGCGGTATGCGGGCGTGCGTTGTCGTGCAGGAGGATGATGCCAGACGACAGTTTCCCGCGGCGTCGATTTTGGATGGCACGTCTCAGTTTGGTGAGCGTTGCACAGTACACGTCAGCTGTAATGGTTGTCCCACGGTCCATGAATTCGATCAAAAGGACGCCCTTTTCGTCCCAAAACACGGAAGCCATCATTTTGCGATTCGTGTACGGCGATTGCTTACACTTTTTTGGTTTGGGTGAACCGGAATGGCGCCACTGCATTGATTGTTGTTTTGATTCTGCGTTGGTGTACGCTATCCACGTCTCGTCTCCCGTAACAATTTGGGAAAACAAACTGTCTCCATCTTCTCTATAGCCCTCCAAAAATTGTCGTGCGCTATGCATTCGTTGCTCTTTGTGCTGAGCGGTGAGCAGTTTTGGCACCCACCGCGCACAAAGCTTCCGATATCCAAGCTCTTCAGTGACAATCCTGTAAATTGAGGTTCTAGCAACATTTGGGAATTCCATAGCCAGACCACTAATCGTCAAACGCCGATCACTTCGCAGTTTTTGGTTAACTTGCTCGACGATGTCGTCGGTCCGAATACCGGGCCTGCCACTCCGCTGTTGATCGTGCACATCTGTGCGACCACTTTGAAATTCTCGATACCAGTGTCGAACTTGTTTCTCACTCATTATGTTTGGTCCATACACTACACACAATTCGCGATGGATGTCCGCAGCTGACGATCCTTTTGCCAACAAAAATCTAATCACACCGCGCACTTCACAACTGGCGGGAGCTACGATTGTCGCGGCCATTTCGAACTGCTCTCAACAATAGATATACGGCTACTGCGGCACGCCAACAATACTGCATATTTACCAGGAGTTGGTAGATGGCGCTGCAGGTGGGAAACGTCATTCAGGCCTATCATCTGTGACATCTTGTACCCCGGACCTTACTTTTGGAATACGCCTCGTATTATTTACATTTTAAAAGTGTATTGGTTTTATTCCTATACAAAATAAACATATATAATCTTAAAAAAGAATTTGCTTTTATGTAGTCCCTGAGCATATTAATGAGCCCAACATATAACTTTGATCGCTTCACTAACAACAGATTAAGACATTATATGAGTAAAATTTAGATCTTCAATATTTCTACCTATTGCAAGGTAACGTACTCTTAATTTTTGTTTAGGTGTTATACATCTTCTCATACAAGGCTGCATTATGTGGGGCACTTTTTTTCTGAATTTATCACATGTGGAGTACATCAGGGTTCTACATTGAGCCACTATTGTTTTAAATATATATATAAATGATCTGTTCTGTGTCCAGTTTCCAGACGACACAAGCACCTTTATCTATAGAACATTTTTCAAATGATGTCTTTGATGTTATTAAAAAGTGGTTTACAGCTAATAGCTTGCCTTTAAACTTTGACAAAACTCAGTATATTCAATTCAGTACATCACACAGATTAACACCAGATATAGACATTAAAATTTTCAGGCCAATCCATTCAAAAGGTAAAGTGTGTGAAATGTCTAGATTTATATATTGATCATAATTTAAATTGGATGTTATGTGTTTCTAACTTACTGAAGCGATTGGATGCAGCCACATTTGCAATTCGTACAATTTCAGCTATAGGTGATCTCTGTATTAGTAAAATAGTTTAATTTGCTTATTTTTATCCCTAAATGTCACATGGAATAATATTCTGGGACATTTCTTCTCAAAGAGACAAAGTGTTCAGAGCCCAAAAGCGAGGAATAAGAATTATTTGTGGAGTTAGCAGAAGATCTCCACGTAGCTGTTCAAGAAGTTAGTGATTTTAACATTGGTGGCCCAATGTATACTACAGCTTAATGTCGTTTGTAGTCCCAAATTAAACTCTGCTTTGAAACAAATAGTAAAATGGCACTATATGTAAAAATGATCTTCACAAGTATTACAAGACGTTGTCATTTGTTCAGAAAGGAGTTTGATATTCAGGGATACATATCTCCAATAAGCTCCCAACACATCTTAAATGTCTCTCAGGTGATAAGATTCAATTCAGCCAAAAAAAAATTTAATTGACAAGTTGTAACGTACTCCGTATTGCTCCTTTATTTTGTAGAAAACACATGTTAGTGTTACTTTATCATACTTTTAAATTAATGCTTTTTGCTTATATTTCCTGCACCAGACCAGTACATAAGGATTTCCTTAATCTCTCATTGTCCGTTGCTGGTTTTATTTCGATACTCACGCTGTAAATCAAATTGTTATTAATCAAGTTCTTACCAACCAAACTTTAAATCAACTCCTTTGTCTATATCTATATTTCAATCTCAATATCAAATAAAACATTCTACTTATCGCATAATTCCTATATTTTTCATTAAACAAAACAATTATCATTTCCAAAGTCACATTCCATTATCTTTATCAAAACCCTAAACCTTCTGCCCTCAGGCTAATATTTTGCTCTTCTTAATCCCGCCAGGATTCTTTTGGCTTCCATCTAGCCATTCTGTTTCATCTCTTCTCTTAAAACATGTTCTTTCCAAAACCAACTCGTCCTCTTCTCTTCAAATCTTTTTTTCAACTCTATATCGACTGTTCTTTATTTTCCAGAGATCTCATTATATTCATCTTGACATACTTTGACCTTGGAACTTAAAATTCAGAGATAGTATATACAATTATTAAATAAAAATAACAGTTTTTTATTTTTTTAATATCAAATTCACAAGATGTGAGGTTGTGTACCTCAAAAACTCTATCTGCTCTGTCGAAGACTCATTTCCAAGGTATCTACAAACGAAATGCCAGTAGATTGTGTAAATGTAGTTGACTATACATCTTCTGGTGTATGTATTATTTTGTTATGCAATTGTTTAAATGTAAATCGACAACTTTTACATCCCACAGAGTCAGTCTCTTATATTAGGATTTAGGAAAAATGAAGAGTTTGAATTGTAGCTTGTTTTGTTATATATGACGTAATCGTTTGTAGTAAATCGACAAAATATTTTTCTCCTATCCTGAAGCAGTTTTTATACTCAGTATCCTCAACAGTTAAGTAATTGTATTTCTTTAAGTAGATTTAAATCTGTGTACAGTTTAACCTAACGATTTTTTTCGTATCTTTTGTTCAAAGTAAGACCAAAACTAAAGATAAAATTACTTTAATTTGATTTAAATCCATTATTATATTGTATTGTATTTTATTTGATCCATGAAGTCATGTTTTATGACGTAGGACAAGTCATCAGTAATTGCAATTAGCATTACAATGTGATTTTTCACAAAATTCGGGATTATATATCATTAATATAACTATCATAATTAAAACTTGCACAGTCAGTGCAAGCAGCATATGAAATACTTCTATTCAATTGAAGTAAAATGAATACTTTGATATTTCACAAGTTACAAAACAAAAAATTCAATCTTGTTTGTTCATTTTTTGTTGTTTCACACATTCATTGCCACTGTAGAAGCTATTGACGAATAACAATTTTTTCAGCTTATATTTAAAATTATGTAAACTTGATATTTGTTTTATGTCTTCAGGAAGAGAGTTGTACAGAAATTTAGGGTGGTAAAATACACTATTTTGGTATACAGCTTTCTTGTGCCACTCTATATGAAAATCGTCCCTATTCCTTGATTTATATTTATGTATTTCCCTATATAGCATAGCATATTCCTGATGTGATTTAAGGAAGGAGATATACTCAAATAAATATATAGATGGTAGATTTAATATTTTTAGCTCTTTAAATATTTCCCTGCATGATTCTCTACGTTTCATACCCTTCATAATTCTTATAGCTCTCTTTTAAATAATGAATACTTGTTTTGCAGTGTGTTGAATTTCGCCCAAAAATTATACCATATCTTAATAAATTATTCATATATGAGTAATAGGCACACAACATTGTTTCCAAATAGCAGCTCTCTTAAGCCAGTGGTTCCCAAATGGTGGTCGGTGGAACACTGGGGTTCCGCGAAAGGGTTACAAGGGTTCCGTGTTCCAGTCCGAGAATTAAATAAAATGTTCGTTGAAAAGAGTCATAACCTCACCGTGAGAAGGCTATCATGGTTCTGCTACCGTTTGTGACGACTTACCGATGCGAGACTGGTTTTTCAGTTTACACTTATAAAAATGGTGCTCCATCAAAAAAACCTATGATCAATTAGGATTAGGCGGCAAAAAAAAAAAAAAAAAAGAAAAAATAATTGGAACCGCTGCTTTAAGCATTTTTAAAATATTAGAACATTTGCGTAACTTCTTATTCAGTGACTCAATATGTTTATCCAACCTTAAATGTTCATTTAACCATATTCATAAAAAATTTGTATCATGTATTTGTTTTATATAGGCATCTCCAATCTTAAGGTGTATATGCGGCGGTTTCAATGCGAAGACCGGTGAAATCAGGATTGAACGTGTAATATTGTAATGCGATCCAGTGATCCGAGATCGTGATCGAACATGTACGGACCCGCAATCTCGATCGCGGTCTGTGATTAAAATCAATTATCACGATCCAAATTGACCGTGTACGAAGTAGATTGACGGATGGATACATCTGATCACAAAATATCTAGATATTTTGAAATCAAGATTACGATCCGCTGAAAAGCCCTTTCCGTCGCTATCGCCTGTCGAACCAGCGAATTCACCTCGCTTCCTAAATTAGAAGAATATTTTATCATCTTTTAAGAAACTTGAACACATGTGAATAATTCTTTCTCATTATTTAAATTTTTGAGCGTATTGGAATTGTACCTATGCCAAATAAACGTGCGTAATATATTACTCACTTTCATACAGTCCTGGAGCACTTAAATAAGAGCTCTACATTTAACTTTGATTGTTTCACTAATAGTTGCTGGTTAAAATATAGCAATATATTTTAGATCTTCAATATTTCTACCTGCAGCAAGATAACGCAATGTTACTGATAATTTTTCTGTAGGTGTTATACTTCTTCTTATACAAGTATCTTGTTTTGTTATATATAGAGTTATCATTTGTAGTAACTCGTCAACATTTTTCCTCCATGCTAGAAATAGTTTTTATATTCCTCTTCCTTAACAGATAATTGTAATTCTTTAAGTAGATTTAAGTGTGTGTACATTGTCTCTTCTGTAACCACTGTTTAACCAACGCTTTTTTCGGTCTCGTTTCTTCAAAGTTAGATTCAGAAACCTCGTTTAAATCCATTGTAGAGGTCTTAACGCGGCGGTTTCAATGCAACGTTTAATATTGTGATGCAATCCAGTGATTCGTGATAGTGGTCAGAGTTATACGATAGCGAACAAGATTGTTGGCATATTCCTTCCTCCATTGTTGTTGGCATGGAAGAAAGACTCCATGGTTGTTGGCATTATGGAGGAAGGAATATATGGAGACGACGCAAGGGGCCGTCACCACACACTGGAGTGAAACCGGGTAGAGAGAAGTGGGGTGGGGAGACCGCCATATTGCTTGGCCGGAGAAACACGGAAAATGGGACAAAAACCGCAAGGAAATCATAATGCAACCGTGGCACCGCAATTTGATGACGGACTATTATGTAACTCGACGAGACACATCGAAAATGAAGAATACAATTTTTTGATATCGTGCTTACTTCTCGAGATATTGTCGCACATCAAGTGGATCAGGCCACGAAGACGGAAAGACTGTCGTAGCGTAGTGGTTACGCTAAGAGACTGTGGGACTAAATGTCGTGGGTTCGAATCCATTAAGTGCTGTAAAATATTAATTTCTTAACTTTGTGTAAACTGTTCTGGAATATTCTTGTTGTTACTAGTGTTAATGTTCTAGACTGTTCTTCATCACTATATAAGCGATACTCCTTTCTAGCCGGAGTCAGTTCGCTCCGTGCTTCTGTACTGTGCCAACTGTTAATAAAGCTTCGTTGCCTTAAACTGAGTGTTTCGTCTACGACCCCGCTACGCCCTAGGATTCTGAATTTGGTTTACTACGTGACATTATTTTGGTGGAGACGCCGGGTAGATCCTCGTGACCGCTAAAATCTACAACAACACCGTGGCCCCAATCAGACCACGAGAGAGCCGTCGCTTACGAGGCGAGAAGCCAGAGTACGAGCCGTATTCTACTGATTTGAAGCCGTCAGGAGGAGAAGAAGAAGTAAGGACGACGATGACGCCGACCGCCTAGCCAGCACATTCGTCATCCGGCATTATTTTCAGGCGACGACGGCCAAGACCCAGGCAACTGGCTGAAAGGCTACAAACGTATCGCTAAATTCAACAACTGGGACGATACAGTGTGCCTGGCAAATGTATTTTTCTACCTCGAAGGAACTGCCAAACAATGGTTCGAAAATAACGAAGAGAAACTTACTAGCTGGGCAGCATTCCAGAAAGAACTGCAGGCATTCTTTGGAGACGCACAACGGCAGACACGCCATGCCGAAGAGAAACTAAAGTGTAGAGCGCAGCGCCAAGGGGAAACGACACAGTCATACATACAAAGTGTTTTGGGGCTGTGTAAAATAGTCGACCCCACAATGAAGGAAGAAGATAAAGTAGCACACCTTATGAAAGGCGTCGCCGAGGACATGTACCAAGCGTTGCTGCTGAAGGAAATTTCCACAACAGACGACTTTATTAAGTGTTGCCAATACATTGAGACGATGCACCAGAAAAGAATTGGACGAAAGAAGTTTGAGAGATTACCAAACGTCGTATCAATGGCCGCAGTGGAAGAGGACACAGATATTAGAGACATTATTAGAAAAGTAGTGAGAGAGGAAGTGGAAAGGGCGATAGGAATATATGTCGAGCCAAAAACTGAGACTCTGGAGGAAATAATAAGGGAGGAGGTGGAACAAACGCTGGCGCCCATCTCTTATCGTGCAGCCCCAACAAAAACTGTTAGACAGCCGAGACCAAAGAGAATTTCTGCCACTGCGACGCAACGCGAGGATCCTCCAAACTTTTCCAGGAAAACCGACGTCTGGAGAACGCGGGACAACCAGCCGGTATGTTTTCACTGTGGGCGACCGGGACATGTAGTACGCTACTGCCGAGAGAGACGGAAGATATTTAATGATGCCCGTGAAAGGAGATTCGAAGCACGTTTCAGCGTCCGAAGACCCCAGGACGACAATGAAGATCAAGACGTAACTTATGAACGACGTAGATCACTGTCGCCGCAGGCTGGTCGCTTCAGAGGACGGTCGCCGACACGCCGATCAAGATCTCCGTCACCGTTCCGACGCACCAGCCAGTCTCCTAGCCGCCGCAACCTGGAAAACTAAAAGGTGCGACCTTCCTTGGAGGTGAGGCCGCTCTAGGGAAAAATCCTCCGTCGCCGATCATTACGAAAATGTTGGCAAATTACGTTGAAATCCTCATGGATGGTCAACCAGCTCATGCTCTTGTGGACTCTGGGGCATCTTTCTCGGTTATTTCGGAGAATTACCGGCGCCAGTTGCGGAAGACTATGTTCGTCGACAACAGAAATGTTTTGCTCAGGGTTGCTAATGGGAATCATGTACAACCTACAGGAAGGTGCACTATTCGTGTCTCTATAAATGGCCACGAGCAGCCCTTTGAGTTCGTTGTGCTACAAGAATGCAGTCATGACGTCATACTTGGTTGGGACTTTCTGAAGGCCTCACAAGCAATTATAGACTGTGGTCGCTCGAAGATTTTGCTAGACGATGTGAGAGTTGAGGAGGGGGAAAACAGTCCTTCCCGTGCCTGGAAAGTTTGTGTGCTGGATGACGTCATAATTCCTGCCACCAGTGCTTCGAAGGTAACTGTCATGTGTCATACGCCGCGTACTTGTATGGACCTCCTAGTGGAATGCAATAGGAATTTACCACTGGAGAAAGATTTGTTCATCCCTGCCTCCGCCGTCTCATTTGAGAACGGAATTGGTGAATTGTGGGTAGTCAACTGCTGCAAGGTGCCACATATTCTCCCAAGGCGCCAGTGTATAGCATACGCCGAGACGTTAATTGAAGGGCATCTGAGTGTCATGGAAACCTTTTGCGAAGAACCCACAAGTGTGAATGTAACGGAAGCAACGAGACTAAACATTCAGTCCCGACTCTCGCCGGGTTTGACTAAGGAACAACAGGAGAAGCTATTCGCGGTTCTTCAGGAATTCTATGAATGTTTCAGTCCACAGGTGAAGAGCAAGTCGACCCCATTGAAGGTACAACATCGAATTGACACTGGCGACCATCGACCTATCAGCCAAAGACCGTATCGAGTTTCAGCAGCGGAGCGCCGAATAATTCAGCAAGAAGTAGAAAAGATGTTGAATGACAACATCATTCGGCCGTCTCAGAGCCCATGGTCATCGCCGGTAGTGCTCGTGAGAAAGAAGGACGGCCACTGGCGGTTCTGCGTCGATTACCGACAGCTCAATAAGGTGACTAAAAAAGATGTTTACCCTCTTCCGCGAATTGACGATACATTGGACTGTCTGAAGGGAGCTAAGTTTTTCTCGACTATGGACCTACACTCAGGATACTGGCAGATAGAGGTAGACGAAAGCGATCGAGAGAAAACTGCATTTATTACCCCGATGGCCTGTATGAATTTAATGTAATGCCATTTGGTTTGTGTAATGCGCCAGCAACATTCGAACGTATGATGGATAATCTTTTACGTCATCTGAAGTGGACGATGTGTCTCTGTTATTTAGACGATGTTATAGTGTTCTCCGAAACCTTCGATGAACACGTGAAAAGATTGAGAGCTGTTCTTATGTGCCTGAAACAAAGTGGCTTGCAGCTCAACCCAAGAAAGTGTCTTTTCGGAGCTAAAGAAATAAAAATACTTGGGCATCTTGTGTCAGGTGAGGGTGTGCGGCCAGATCCCGACAAGGTGAGATCTATAACGGAATTTCCTGTTCCTAAGAATACCAGTGACGTCAGGAGCTTTCTTGGCCTATGTTCTTACTATCGACGCTTTATAAAAGACTTTTGTATGAAAGCCAGGCCGCTCCAAGAATTGCTAAAAAGTGGTGCTAAATTCCTCTGGGGTAGATCTCAACAAGATTCTTTCCTCATTTTGCAAAAGGCTCTGACGACTGACCCTGTGCTTGGGCTGTATGATGAGAAAGCGCCTACTGAGCTGCATACAGACGCTAGTGGTTATGGAATTGGCGCTGTATTAGTACAGATTCAGGATGGGAAAGAGAAGGTAATAGCCTATGCCTCCAGGACTCTCAACAAAGCCGAAAGAAACTACTCAACAACGGAAACGTGAGTGTCTTGCTGTCATATGGGCTGTCTGCAAACTCCGACCATATCCCTTTGGACGACCATTTACAGTTGTAACAGATCACCATTCACTTTGCTGGTTAGCAGGCCTTAAGGACCCATCAGGGCTGACTTGCCAGGTGGGCATTACGTCTTCAAGAATACGACATTAGTATAGTCTACAAAAGTGGAAAGAAGGCACCGGGATGCCGACTGTCTCTCGAGATATCCAGTGGAGGAACAGCAAGAGAATGAAGAGAGTACTGACTGTCTCGCTACTCTTCGCGATCTCTCTGAGGAACAAAAGAAGGACGCCAAATTGTTGCAAATTAAACTTGCCTTAGATCGCTCAGAGGATGTGAATGGAGAATTTAAGATGATAAATGAGGTGCTTTACAAGAAAAACTTTGACCCCTTTGGAAAGAGATGGCTTCCAGTGATTCCCAAGCACATGCGCATCGAAATTCTTCAACATTTCCATGACGCGCCTACAGCGGGCCATTTAGGGTTTATTAAGACTTATGACAGAATCCGGAAGCGATTTTACTGGCCAGGATTATTTAGAAGTGTTCGTCACTATGTTTCGCACTGTCGAGAATGCCAGAGAAGGAAGACAGTTCCTCAGAAACCACCTGGACGACTTATACCAATTCCGCCTGCAGAAACGCCTTTCCAGCGTATCGGTATTGACTTACTCGGACGATTCCCGACTTCTACCAGTGGCAATAAGTGATTATCGTTTGTACTGATTATCTGACTAGGTACGCCATTACAAAACCTTTGAAAACAGCTGAAGCCCTGAGGTTGCAAAATTCATTGTGGAGGACTATTTTATTAAAACATGGGGCCCCAAGCTCAGTGATCACGGATCGAGGAAAGGTCTTCCAGTCGAGACTTGTGAACGAGATCAACCGTCGATGTAACATCACACATCAAATGACGACTGCTTACCACCCTCAAACTAATGGCCTTACAGAACGTTTCAACA
This sequence comes from Vandiemenella viatica, assembly GCA_031002005.1. Classification (NCBI taxonomy): domain Eukaryota; kingdom Metazoa; phylum Arthropoda; class Insecta; order Orthoptera; family Morabidae; genus Vandiemenella; species Vandiemenella viatica. The sequence goes on from CM061920.1 coordinate 170,628,552, forward strand.
AAACACTTGCTGACATGCTCTCCATGTACGTGAGTGTCGAACAAACCAACTGGGATGAGGTGCTGCCTTTTGTGACGTTCGCCTACAATACTGCCAAACAAGACACAACCGGATTTACGCCATTCTTCCTAGGTACACGGACGTGAAGCAACAACGACCATGGACACTGTGTTCCCGTTCCATCCTGACGACGTGAACGACGATTACATCGCCAAATTAGTAACAAGGGCTGAGGAGTGTCGGCAGTTATCTCAGCTCCGCACACTGCAGGCTCAAGAGAATGACCGCCGGAGGTATGATGCAAGTCACCGTTCTGTTTCATACCAACCTGGCGACCTCGTCTGGATATTTACTCCCATCCGTAAGGTTGGCCTGTCTGAGAAGCTCCTCAGACGTTACTTTGGACCATACAGGATAGTACGAAGGTTGTCTGATGTCACTTATGAAGTCGAGGATTTCGATCCACACTCAAAACGACGAAAGGTGAGAGACACAGTTCACGTGCTGCGACTGAAGCCTTACATGGACCCTTCGAACCAGAGTAGACTAGACGATCCAGCATTCTTCAGTAAACCAAAGGGCCCCAAGAGCTGTACGTCTCTTCCGGGCTCGAAGACATCGACGACTAGGGACGTCACCGCCCATCAGGAACCAAGGCGCGCGGGACCTACGACTCGCTCCATGACCAGGGCAACGTAACATCGGGACGCTGTTCTCTTAAGGAGGGAGCAATGTCGCACATCGAGTGGATCAGGCCACGAAGAAGGAAAGACTGTCGTAGCGTAGTGGTTACGCTAAGAGACTGTGGGACTAAAGGTCGTGGGTTCGAATCCATTAAGTGCTGTAAAATTTTAATTTCTTAACTTTGTGTAAACTGTTCTGGAATATTCTTGTTGTTACTAGTGTTAATGTTCTAGACTGTTCTTCATCACTATATAAGCGATACTCCTTTCTAGCCAGAGTCAGTTCGCTCCGTGCTTCTGTACTGTGCCAACTGTTAATAAAGCTTCGTTGCCTTAAACTGAGTGTTTCGTCTACGACCCCACTACGCCCTAGGATTCTGAATTTGGTTTACTACGTGACAATATACTGTCCCAAAAGTTAAGTGTTTTGGATTGAAATTCAGAAGAAACATTTCCCCAAAGCCAAATTGGATAATAAATTCTTATGTATAACGATGATGCAAATCGAAAATAAAGAATAAAATGTTTCGATATCTCGCTTAGTTCGCGAGATATAATGTCTCCAAATTGAGTTTGTTAGGTTATGATGCGGACTGGACCAAAAGATAATTTTGCTGCACTTGCAGATTGGGTGTTTAATTTTTTTTTTTACTAATCCTTGTGGTTAGGTTAAAACGCGGCCTGGACCAGAATAAAAATGTCACCAAAGGCACAAGAAACTATACCTATAACTAATTTTTGATAGTTGATATCTAGAGAACTAAGGGAGATATCAAACAAATTTACTCTTGATTTTTGATTAGTTTCGTCAATTTACATGAGAATCAATCATCAAATAGCATCACCATGGCCATAATAGTGCTGCCCACCTCAACACACAAAATTCAATTTAAGCTACAGTTCTAGCTACAACAACATTGACAATATCAGGATTCATAGTTCACGTAGCATAAATTATCACAACTAATTTCAATATATACCTTCAGTACAATTAATTTCATCGTACACTTTCAGTGTAAACTGAAACTTGAGTAAAGTATGCAGAATACCATATTCACTGTGTCGCAATGTAAACATGACCTGCTTAAATTAAATTTTCAACACTTGTCTACAATAAGGATAGCTTTTCAGGTGCAAAATAGTGACATATGCTAATTGTCTACACTACACCCAACAAAAATTTGAGAACGATATGATCTTATTGAGAGCAATGAATAAATTTATAGCGAATGGCCCTAATGTTGCAGTTACCTGTCAGATACTTCAAGAACGATAATTACAATGTGACTTACTTATGAAATGCTATTCCAGGTTTTTTTCCTATCTTGTCTGTTTGTGCAACCATATGCAACACAACTTGGCATTATAGAAAACTTTAGAATATTAGAAAATGAAATATTCTAAGCAGCATACACAGTGCAAACAGCACAATGTTTCGGGGCTCCTATGGCTGCCGCGCATGTGAAGTAGAACACGAGGGTTTTTTTTTTTTTTTTTTTTTTTTTTAAATGAGGTTTCACCCGATTTGGCGTTATTTCGTCTCCATATACATGGAGGAAGGAATAATATGGAGACGACGCAAGAGACCTTTACCACGCATGGGAGTGAAGCAGGCCGGCGGAGGAGTGGGGGGGGCATGGCCGGAGTGGTGGGGGCTTGACCGCTTCCCAACAAACACGGGGAATATGTACAAACACCTCAAGGGGACTCTAGGATAAACGTGACGCAGCAATCTGGTGATGGATTATTATGTAACTCGATGAGACAAATAAAAAATGAAGAATAAAATTTTTTGATATCCTGCTTAGTTTTCGAGATATTCTGTCTCAAATGTGAAATGGTTTTGGTTGAAATTCAGAAGAAAAAATTATTCAAAGTCAAATTTTATGATGAATTTTATTTAAAAGACGAGACAAATAAAAAATAAAGAGTAAAATTTTTCGATATTTCACCTAGTTCTCGAGATATACTGTCTCAAAAGTGAGGTGTCTTGAGTTGAAATGGAGAAGAAAAAGTTCGCAAAAGTCAAATTTAATGATGGATTCTTATGTAACACGACGAAAAAACTCGATAGTAAGGAATAAATGTTTTCGATATCTTGCTTAGTTTGGGGGATATACAACATCCAAATTGAGGGGTTTAGGTTTGGATGCAGGCTGGACCAAAAATTAATTCCACAATGATTACATGGTTGACATGCAGAATGGATATTTCAGTTTTATTACTACCACTTGTGGTTAGTCTGAAATGTGTCCTAGACCAGAAAAAAAGTAAGAGGACCCACTCTAGGGATGAGCAACCCAGACATTTTGTAGGCTGGTACCAGAAATAAAATGTTTATTCAGTCACCTTAATGAACATTCTCTTGATCAAGAGGTGTTGTCTAATTTCACAGCCCTACTTATTAGGTCAATTGTAAAAAAATTATCTCTCAGTTAGATTTAGATACGGGGGAGGGGGGGGAGAGAGAATGTTATACAAAAAAAAGTGACTAAATTAGAAACACATTCCCCAAATTGATTTTGTTCAAAGGCCAATAACTTCTTTATTTATGAAGCCCATTTTTATTTCTGCATGAACCTGTTTCGACATAAATAGATGAGAAAGATTTCAAAATCGGTAAAAATAGGTATAGACGTATTTACAAACAGAAACAAGTCTTATATGAAGCTTTAAAAATAACCTAAGTCAATGGCCTGAATTAGCTATTTAAAAAATTAATAAAACTCACAGCTTCTCACATAACAGTTAATTTTATCATCCATTGTCAGTATAATCAGCAACGTGACGAAAGAAATCGTAATAGTAAATTCACTGAATCGCGAAGTAAAACACGCCCCTTTAAATCTCATTTTAAACACTCGTTAAAAAATAATGCTAGTCTATTATGTGCAAAATAGCAAGTTTGCTGATTTTCTACACTACACCAAGAAAGATTTGAGAACAAAGTCATCCCATTGAGAGATATGACTAAATATTTATAGACGTGCTGCAAAGTTTGCGGTGTCGACCGCTCACTTCAACAACGATAATTACAATTCAACTTACTTATGAAATGATATTCCAGGTTCTTTCCTGTCTGGCCTATTTGTGCAACCGTACGCAACACAAGCTGGCATTTTTAAACACTTATACACAATACTAAATGAAATAATCACTGCATCTACCACAATGTGAACACCTTAATTGTTGGGAAGCGCCATATGGTCGCTGCCGGTGCTGCCACCATGCGGGAGAGTTTACTGCTTGTTTCACCGATTCAGCGTCACTTCTCCTCCATATAATTCCTTCCTCCATGTCCATATATTACTTCCTCCATAGTTGGCATCAAACCATCACGTGCTGTCATAAAGCATCTTTGGAATGAGAATGTGTTTGTTTTGGTCTTATGATATAGTGGATTAGTTATAGCTATTTTTTTTTTAAGTTTGCGTGATAAGGTAATGTTAATTTTAACATTTATTTGTGTGTATTCACAATTTCATGATGGGTGTACAGAATTTTTCATGTGATTAAACTTCTACCGTATAACTTGGGAAAATGAAGTCCCTGAAACACACATTAACCTAACACCAATTTACCAACGTTATTGTTATAATGTTTAATTGCACAAGTACAGCAACATTATAGTGGTAGCTATTGATCTAGTTTTGATTTATGTTCTCTCTACCTAGAAACTCTCTGCGGTATATCGTTTATCATTTCTCAAGATTACTTACTTCTCTGTCTAGAAAGAAAAAGTTCCCTCATTCTGTTACTCCTGAATGCAAGTGTTCATTTTACGTTTGGGGATTTCTTTATTTAGCCTGTGTGCAATATTCTTTATTCTACACCTTTATTCTCCCAAACCTTACTGCTACTGTGTGCCTTGTGAATGCTCATCATTCTGGGGTAAACTCTGTGTCATGATACCATTACAACCACTTACCGCCTCGTTATTTAAACAATTCCGCATGGAGAGTGTAGAATGTCGTCACTATGTTTGCTGAATATGACGTAGCACCATTTCTCCTGATGAGCCTACTACGAATGAAAGGAAATCTTCACCCACAGTTTTGAGAATTTACTGCTCACTTTGCAACTTGAGTTGTTTAGAGTATTGAACCATCTATGGGCTAGCTACAAACAATAGATTATTTCTGAAAATAGATGGGCATGTTATTCCCAGCAATTATGCTGTTAGAAAATAATGCAATTTGTATATCGTAATATAGAATTACGTGTTTAATTCTAGAAAATAATACCAAGATTGTTGAAAATTGATATTCATTCTATGGAGAAGAAGGAAGTTCGTAATTTGATTTTTTTTTATTTGTCACACGTAATGTGTAAATTAACTAATGTAAAATCTAGAATTAAATTTTGAAATTCGTAATGACATAAGGTATTGCAATATAGAATTATGCATATGGACTATATTCTAGATACCGACACCATGAGTTATTCTAGATTCAGATACTACACATTACATCTTCAAGATTGCGATTGAAATTTCCAATTAATATTTCGCTTCATACAGTCAATAAGATTTTTAGTTAACAAAACTTGGATATTTAACTTCTACTGCCAGAAAACGCCTGTTTCCGTGCAGCCCTGTAAGTGACATTTGCTACTTTGTGGAGACTGAAAATGTCATACACCAAAACACAATGACGTCATATGTACCAGGTGATATTTGTGTTTACAACATTCTAGTCGGTGAGGCAGTAGTGGTAATTCTGTTACCTCCAGTAACTACAAGCCCAACTCCTTTATCATTTCAAGTACTTGTTACAGACTACTCTAATTTGTACAGCCAAATGTTGCTTTCATCCCATGTGCACCCTGCAACTCAAGTATGCTAAGGAGACAATTCCATCCATTATCACTTTGGTAACACTTGGGCATGGGGCATTTGGAAGGAAACCAGTTCACATCCCTGACCGGCCATCCAAATTTTGTTTTTTCTTGTTTTTACAAAACTGCTCCAGATAAATACCAGGATGGAATGTTGTCATTGCCATCTCCTCCAATATTTAATTTCCTTGACTGAATTTTTGCCACCTGTCTCGTATAAAATAGGGCAGAACCAAGGAGAAGTTCATTTGATAGAAATCAGACATCATGCCAAGGAGCTTTCTTTTGGGTGAACCATCCATAAACGAATGCAGTAGATGTAGTTTTATTGGCACTATGTTGAGGTGTGCAGTACTATTCACATCCAATGGCTGCTTGTGATTGGTCATGACGTATGGCAGTTAGTAGTTTATTGGCTACTTATTTTATTTATTTATCCCCGTATTGTAATTACTTGTTGTTTACTGATTAATAAAATTGGCCTGGAAATGCACTGGATTTAATAAGATAAGTTGTAGAAGATATTCTTCAGGCTGCTAGTCCCACAGCCATTAATTTATATTTCATGCTGTTTTCCTGTATTTCCTCACGTGAATGAAATCACTATAAAATATGATTTTGTCAGTAATTGTTGTAATGCACCCTGGACCACAGTAAGTGATAGATACGATTTGAAAATTTGGTACCTGCTATATCGTGTGCTATCATTATGTTTCACTATGTTCCAGGCATATGTAAAATATGATTTCGTCAATAACTGTTTGAGTTAGGTTGTAATGTAACCTTTACCACAATAAAAGCAATAGATATGAATGGAAATTGGATATCCGGGGTCCAAGGTGCATGAAGACCCAAATGCTAATGAATTCATTTCTGTACTACTAGTGCAAAATTAAAGACACCACCGTATGAGATGTATTATCAGGAATGAAGGCTGTGGCTCTTGGTTTGTCCTCCTTGGCTATTGGTTCTGGAGTGGTCTTCTGCTTGAAGGCACGTCGAATTTGGCGGTGTTTGTAGCCATTATTAACAGCTACAACAACTTCCAAACCCAAGAGCCACAGCCTTCATACGCCGGCAACATTTCAAGAAGGTTGGCATAATTCTACACTTACATAACATCAAGTGCATTTACTACCCACCAGCCAAGATCAAAGCACTTTTTGGCTCGGTTAAAGATAACCTGCAACTAAGGAAACCTGGCGTATACCATAAACCGTGTGAGTACGGAAAAGCATACAGTGGACAGACCATTTACATTATTGATGAACAGTGCACAGAACGTAAACGGCACACACATCTACAGCAGCTGTCAAAATCAGCAATTGCTGAACAGTGCCTAGAAACCCAGCATACTATCAAATATGAGGACACAGAAGTTCTGAAAAATGTATCCTACTTTTGGGACTGTGTGTACAAGAAAGCCATTGAGATCCAACTACGAAACAACCTTATCAACAAGGACAATGGGTTCCACCTAAATCAAACATGGAACCCAGCATTGATGCGGCTCTGTAAATAACAGAGATGGGGTACTGAACACGACAAAGGCGGCACATGGACTGAAGACCACTGTTCAATGCTTGGGAGTGGGCCACCTCCACCACCCCTACCGGCGCGCCTAGGCAGAAGAGGAAGGAAGGAGTCTATTGGTAAAAATATCACCTCTGTGAGTCTCAGTCCTCACACCAGTCAGCAGACATAACCCGAAGATGACGGCACATTATGCAGTAGAAAATTCGTGGAACAACTATCAATTCATCTGGTCGCATGCCCGAGAAATCTTCAAGTACATTTTCCTTTCCTTTTTATTCTCTTCTACACAGCTTATGCATATGATTTTGAACATTGATCATATTGGCATAGATAGATGTACCTTTATGTGTAGTGTCTAGTCATATCCCAAGAATATTGGTATGATTGACTTAATTAGTTTGATGGTTGTCTGACTTGGTCCTGTACAGCCCCATTAACAACCAATGGTTCCAATTGATGCAATACATTTGTGAACATGATGTACATGTAACCCGGGATGCCATAAGTGGGCATGCAAGGTGCGTGTTGCACGCGGGTGGCACAGATGGCCGGGTAGGAAATCTTGTCTCCAGTGATTTAATTTCAACATTTACAAGTAGAGCAATAGCTTTTAAAATATTTCTTATATTGTTGGTATTAGTTGTGTCTGATGAAAGGTCATTTTCCGAGTTAAAAAATATGTTAGATTTCGCAAACATTAGAACAAAGAAAGCTCAATTTTTATAATTGTATTAAGTAGTATACAACTGGTGTATTTTCTAATTCATTTTTTATTTTCCTATAAAATCCTAGATTTTTATTTATAAAACAGTATACCGCGTGGAAAAAGTATGTATTGTATAAACAAACATAAAAAAATTGTATAACTTGGCTTAAATATTTATGAAAATAAAATTGGTTTTGAAATGAGTAAGTTACAAGATTTTTTATTTTAAATATCATCCTAACAGTTTTCTCTTTAGAGATTGTCTAGTGAAATGAATGTAATAAAATTGTACAAGAACTTCCCTTTTCTTTATATTTCATTAACTAAATGTCATTACATAAGTATTGTAACGGTATGTCAAAATCAGGTTTGCAGTGGCGGCTTTGCGTGTGAGGGTAATTATCAGTACTCTGTGAAAACATAGTGTATTCCTTTCTTATCGCTATAAAAAAAAAATTGTAGTAGGTTCTACTGTACAGCCATGTAAAAACTAACACTCACCCTATGAATAAATTAGTGTTGATGTTACCACATCTGACCACCTCATTAGGGAGCATCCATAAACTACGTGACTCGGTCTATGGGGGAAAGGGGAGGAGGTTGCTAGAAGGCTATGCTGCGCTATGTGGGGGGAAGGGGGGTTCCGAGCCAGGCCACATAGCTTTCCATTCATATTATTTTTCACAGTTTAAATGAGGTACAGAACACAACAGCATGTGAATATTTATTTCCTTCATTTAATGATTTCTTTATGTAATTTACAATAATCTGACAAATGAAAACAGTACAAAATGTCTTCTGAAATCAAAAGGGGTTGAGGGGTTTGAGGCAAAAGCCATATCGAGCTACGTGGGGGGTTGCGGGGGTTCACAGCAGGTCAAAATGGAGCCACATGTTTTATGGACACTTCCTTATGAGTCTCGTCTGCTAGCAAGAGTAAAGTCTGCTTTCTAAATGCTGTGTTACATGTTCATCCTTTTTTGTGTTCCTTGTAGCTCATATGCTTTCATCTAGTGTGTTGGCTTTACTTTCTCTTCCTTATTTTCATTGTATTAAAACACTTTCTTTTCTTTATTATCATTAAAAACTTCACTTTATCTTTATTCCACAATGACATAGCCAACGAGATATTCTTTCTGTGTTATTATACAGCATTATGTCAGATGCAGACATTATTACTTCTGATTGTAATTGAATGACAAAATCATCCATTAGAATAATGAACAGGAACAGTCTGAATACATCTTCCTATGGCATTCTTATTCTCCCTTCAACCTCTGATACCTCATTTCGATTCCTGAGTCTACGTAATGTATGGCTCACTCTTGCCTTGTAGAAATCCAGTGCTAGATTACCAACTTGACCTCCTTTGCCTGTTTCATCTGGAGTATATTAACATGCCAAAAGTCTCCTATGAGTCCTCCTTTAGCTCATCAAAGCCCAGCAACTTGACATGGTATCATTGATGAAACTCCGGGATAGGTATCTTCAGCCATGCTACACCTGTAGCCACCAATAATTTTGTGATTATGATGGATTCTGCACCTTGTGTACATATGGCTCTGTTGATCATTTCTCAAATGTGCTACATGAGCTCATGTGGATGACCTGGGTGGTGCTTGAAATGTCCATAATGTTCCTCAGACTGTTTGCTCATAAAGTAGGCCCAGTGGCACAATTTATTATAATCTTGGAACTTCCCATTGCTACCTTGGCACATAAAGTACATAAAAGGCTTCAACTGGTCACCAAGCAGATGTGCTTTGTGATGTCTTGTCATGGACCACTTCAGTTTCACAAGAGCATTCAATCAATGCCAATTATGAAACCACCTTCGGCTTTGTCCTGTCAATGTTACTTGCCAAAGCCCCTGTTTGGGATTCACATTAAAACCTTTGTTGCTGAAAAAAACGTTATAGCCTCACAGACCATTCAAGTGTCGTTAAACATGTAGCCCAACTTATTACCATTCAAGTTAAACGGATCACTCTATGTGCCCCTTTTCTTTTCTTCCTTCTGTGACCTGAGGCATATCGCTTTTTTCCACCATTTGATTAAACTCTTAACTTAAAGTGAGATTTCCTCCATTTAAATCTGAACAACCTTAAACTAAATAATAATAATAAAAAGATAATCTTTTTGATAAATATATTCTTCAACCTTGTATTTAATTATGTTATTTCTTTATACACTGTTTCAGTGTTCAGCTTTTGAATTGTACATTTTTGAAAAAATTTCTTTTTCGTAATATACAGGGTCTATACCAAAAATGGTAGGACTGATTTTTTTAAAAGAAGTTATTGAGGGTATGTTTACAATTCCTTAATCCTCTTTGAAATAGCACCATTGGGCAGCTACACAATTAGAATTACGTGCTGCCATTGGCCATACGCCTTCTGGAAGTCAGATTCGGGGACGCTGTTGAGAGCCCTCGTCGATGCTGCTTGAATGTCCTGAATCGAGTCAAACCGCTGTCCCGTCAGCTGCCTTTTCATCCGTGGGAATAAAAAATAGTCAGATGGGGCCAGATTGGGACTGTAGCCGGGGTGCAGCAATGTGGCAACACTGAATGGGGCCAACAGTTGCCTTCCACATGCTCCCATCCAATGAAGGCTTGCATGAGCAAATAAAGATCAAGACAGTGCTGGTAGTGTTTTTTTTTACTGTCGCGGGGTGATTCATAAAGAGTTCGTTTCCCCGGGGGAAACCGTCAATTCGAACTTTTACGTGCAAGACCGAGTGAATCGCGTCCGACCAGACATCTCCGCCAACTAGACTCTGCATCACGACATTGCGCCATACCAAGGTGCGCTGTCATGGGGCAACTGTTGGCCCGATTCGACATTGCCATGTTGCTGCACCCCGCCTACAGTCCTGATCTGGCTTCATCTAACTTTTTTTACTCACACGGATGAAAAGGCAGCTGCAGGGTCAGTAGTTTGACTCAATTCAGGACATGTAAGCAGCATCGACGAGGGCTCTTAACAGCTTCCCTGAATCTGACTTCCAGAAGGCGTACGGCCAATGGCAGCAGCGTAATTCTAAGTGTATAGCTGCCCAAGGTTGCTATTTCGAAGAGGATTAAGGAATTGTAAACATATCTTAAATATATATATATACATTTTTATTTTTTTAAATCAGTCCTACTACTTTTGGTATAGACCTTGTATATGCATTTAAAATTAGTTTCAGTGCTTGTATTTTGTGGTTTAGTTTTAACAAACTTGTTTCTTCCACCCATTTTGCACATAATAATTAGTTCCTTGCCAAAGTGAGTTTAAAATGATTGCTAAGCTACCATTCGTTTGTAATTCAGGAAATATTTTTGTTTTTTATACACACTCTAAAATATTTTACCAGTTATTTTTACTGTATTTCTTGACACTGGTTTACTCACCCTCTCATTTAATGTCCTACAATACATCTGGCTGCATGTTTTCACCCATCTAAATATAAATCATCGAAGGGGTGTTAAAATAAATTTAAACTAAAATATGCAGGACCATATATGGATTTCGGTCACTTTAAATATATATGTATTTAAATTAAGGAAAAAGGGAACTGCTTTAGGCAATATAAATTGCAAGGATAGGGAAAATGACCCAACATTCACCAAAGTTGAAGGCAGCGACGGGAGAAGAACATATATCACGAACACACAAATATACACAATATTTCAGTTATTAAACCTTATTCATATTCGAGAAAATGAATCATGAGGCTCGGTAGGTGTGCACATGCCAAAGGTTGCTACATGACTGGGTGGATTATCAGTTTGGTGGTGGGACTGAGATAATGTATATAAATTTGTAAATCACAGATGGCGGTAGAAATAATAATTTACCAAAAAGGGGGGGGAAATAAATAAATATGGATGGATAAATTTTGAAGGAAAAAAATAAGGTCTTTAGTTAAATGACAATAATGCTACTACTAAAAATGAGTGATGTGTCAAGGAAAGGAATTTTATCAGTGGTTGAGGCTGGGTGGATGTCTGTGTTATCTAGGATATTTTTGCAAGCAAGTTCCCATCTGTGAAGTTCTGAGGCGGCATTAGTTTCGGGGAAAACTCTGATTCGTCTCACAGTGAAACAGTCATTCAGGTTGTTGGAGTTGTAGTAGATAGCATGTTCTGGTATGGGAAGATATAAATTGCGGGTGTGAACTGTTTGTCAGTGGCCATTCATTCTGGTCGAAAGTTGTTGTGTAGTCAGTCCTATATAAGAACTCGTGCAATGGCGACAAGTTAGCTGGTATATGATGTGCATTGTGGAGCACGTGCCATGTCCAGTGATGGGAAAGGTTTCCCCTGTTACAGGGTTGGAATAAGTAGTAGTTTTTCGCATGTTGGGCTTGCAACTGTCTGCAATGTGACAGGATTTGTTTAATACAATGATTGAGATGAGGGAATGAAAGGCATAGGGTTTTGTGGAGGGAGACAAGGTGCATAGAATGTTGATAAGCCATGTGAACATATATATGTATGTATTATATAGTGCTTACTACTTTGAGTCATCAGCAGGTCAGAATGTGCACATATTTCGTTTTGCCATATGTCTCACATTCTACATCACATATATTGGCTGCAGATTTCTTGATCTTGAGTCATGTAGGGTTCAATAGGATAGGTCAGGTGTGCACTACACACGTGAATCAGCTACACAGATGACTGGGGAATATGTGGAGTGTGTTAGGAGGTTTCTTAGGATGAGGGAGGAAGACGCAGAACATGTGACACAGTTACAGGCAACCCAATCAAATGCAACACATCATGGTAAGAGAATCTCGGCATTGAAAAGTTCTCTTAACTGTAGAAATGTCTGTAACAAACAACCTGAACTTGAAAGCGTTATTAGTACCACAGATGTGGACATCCTAATCGGTACAGGAAGTTGGATAAAACCAGATATAAGTTCCTCAGAATTTTTAATTAGAGTGTGAATTTTTTTCATAAGGATTGATTACATTCTCATTGTGGTGGTATATTTATTGCTGCCAGTACATACCTCCCGTTTAGTGAGAGAGACATTGATAGGGTCCGTGAAATCATATGGATTAAACTAAATGCAGGAAGGACAAAATTTGTTATAGGCTCCTTCTACCTTCCACCTTACGCCGACATAACTGTCACCAAGGTGTTAAGAAATAATGTAAATAATATCACTCGTCATTTTAAGGATCATGCTGTAATACTAGGAGGTGATTTCAACCTGGCTTACATCAACTGGAATAATTATGCTCACAGTGCTGGTGGCAGGGATAAGGCAATGTCTAAAGCCACTCTCGCTCTGTTGTCAGATCACCATTTCAAGCAGCTGGTTAAAGAACAAATGTTGTATCATAACGGTTGTGAAAACAATTTAGATCTTGTGATTACCAATAGGACAGAATTATTCACTGGCATTTCAATGACCACAGGATTAAGGGACCACAAAGTGGTAATTGCAATCCTCAAATCAATAACTGAGAGAAAAGGGGGAAAATAATAGATTGTGTACAGATTCGATAAGGCCTCAGATGAGTGTTTTAGAACTTACCTGAGGAATAATTACCATACCTTCAAGTTAACAAGAGGCACTATTGAAGAGATGTGGCATCGATTTATACGTAGGTGTACTGAAACAGACAGTAAAGGAGGGGAATGATCTGCCTCGGTATATGCTTGAAGCCAAAAGATTACTGAGATAGCAAAGGAGGATATATGCACTCTCAATAAGGATGCGGAGTCATAGTGACTTAGAAATCACAGCTGAGTTAAGAATGTGTTAAAAATGTGATGCATGAGGCCTTTAATAATTTCTATTGCAACTTTCTTTCTAAGAGCCTCACAAAAAACCCAAAGAAATTTTGGTCCTACGTACAAAAAGTCAGTTGTAGTGAGAACAGTACACCAGTACTAATTCATCATGGTTTTGAGGTTCAAAAATTCATTTACTGATGAAAATAAGGATAGCATATCTATTTTCTGATGTCATGTGGAGTTAGAGATGGATTTGTTACAAGTAGATACTGCAGGTATTACTAAGCAATATAAAGCTCCTGAAGTGGAGGAAAGCACCGAGTCTGGATGAAATCCCAATAAGAGTATTTTCAGCGCACGCGCCAGAAATTGGACAATTTCTGTCTGATATATATTGTAAATCTTTATAGAGCAAAACCTACCTTCTGACGTGAAAATCATGCAGATAATTCCGATTTTCAAGAAAGGGGATCAAAGATATGCTTGTAACTACAATTCCATATCTATAACATCTGTTTGTAGTAGAGTTATGGAACATATATGCTCAAACATTATGAACTTTCTAAATGAAAAAAATTTGCTTACATCAAACCAACACAGATTTCGGAAGATAAGATCATGTGAAGGACAGCTTGCATTATTTTCACAGGATGTAATGAAAGTTGGTGACACAGGTTCACAAATTGATGCAATTTTTCTGCATTTTTAGAAAGCCTTTGACTCATTGCTTCACAACTGACATTTAGCAAAGATTTGAGCGTATGGTATATCAGATAAATTGCAAAAGGATAAAGTATTTTCTAACTGATCAGTTGCATTATGTCGTCAATGATGGAGAAGCCTCTTTAAACTAGATGTTATATCGGGGGTCCTTAGGAAAGTCTAATAGAACCACATCTTTTCTTAATTTTCATAAATAATCTTGAAGACAGTGTGAAGAGCAGTTTGAGATTGTTTGCCGATGATGCAGTCACTTATGGAGAATTAAGCAATTTGGCCGATTGCTTAGAAATTCGATGTGATCTGGATGTTATTTCAAACTGATGCGACAAATGGCAACTTACACTAAATTGTAAAAATTGCAAGGCAATGCACATAATTAACAAAAAGAATCCATTTGTTCTTTGTTTAGTTATTGATATAGCTGATTCCACAAAGTATTTGGGTTTAACAGTACAAAACGACATGAAATGGGACATGCATAGATAGAGCTAATTCTAGGCTGCAGTTCATAGGTTGAATTTTGAAAAATTGTAATGCACAAATGAAACCGATAGTGTATGAAACTCTCATGCGTACACATTTGGACTACTGCTGCACCATTTCGAACCCATTACACAGTGGGCTGATTGACAGTATAGAGAAAGTACAGAGAAGAGTCACTCGTTTTGTGACTGCTTGCTACGGTACTTATGAAAGCGTCACAGAATTGATTCGTAGATTGTGCTGGTATACTTTGGTAGACAGACGATGTAGGCTTCATTTGAATTTATTGCTAAACATGCGTAAACCCACTATCATTTACGAGTCCAATCAAATACTTCATCCAACGGTCTATTTGGTCCACAATGACAGGAGTGATAAGATTAGAGAAATAAGATGGTACACTGATGTTTATATGAATTTTTTCTTTCCTCGTGTTATTCAGCATTGGAATGCACAGAGTATAGATTAATTTTGCTGCAAAACACCCTCTGCCACATACAGATTTGTGAATTGCGGAGTATATATGTAGATGCAGATCACTAAGGTTTTTTTACTGAAATTTTGTAATGTGTGTTACTGTTCCTACTAGCACTCCTGCCTTCATCTCTGTATAATCATTTTTCAGATGTCATATAACAAAAGAACAATTCAAGATTATAACATAACAATAACAGTTGTGCAAGTAATTGATTTCTTGAAATATTTTAATTGTTGGTTGGAACCTATTGTTTCATTATGGAATTGTGGTATGTTAAGATTGCTTTCATCCATTCCTTTCTATTCTGCATCAACCACTCCATTTAATGTTTTGCCATAAAGTTTATATCTTAACATTCTATCTGAAGCATTTTAACTGTCCAGAATTTTCTGTCATGAATTCTCCAGCGTTCAAGAAAGATCGGCCAGTTGTATGTCTTCACATATCCAAAAACTGATGTCAGTGCTGGAAAGGAGCTTAATTTTTTGAAACCTTAAAATATTTTCTGCCTTTATTAGGTTCTTCCATTAGATTTGACATTAGAAGGGTAAGGAACATAATTTTTTTTAAGTAGATACCATTACCTTGTCTTTGCATTTCAGATTATTTTTTATGCATTTGGTGTAAGCTCTGACCATGTTTTTGGTATGTCACAGGTTGAGAATAGCTCTGGTGTTTAGGGCCAAATGTCATAACAGCTGGACCCAATATGACATTTATTTCACTCTAAGGGTTTGATTTGCAACATCTGAAGAATTCTGGGTGAGTGTGAAGAGTCTTGTAATCAGTAAAGGAATCGGTGTGTAAGACATAGAGATGCATAATGTATAGTAAAAGGGTCAAAGATCATGACTGCTTGAGTTGATCTGGCTGAATTACAAACTTGACCTGTTTATCTAAAATTATGGCTTTATCCAAGTTCGAATGTACCTCAAGCACATTGTACACTGCAGTTTCTCCTTGCCATTAATTTTTATTTAAATGTTTCCTTTACAATTTTTTTCCAGTTAATCACAATGGAACTTCAATCAGTATGTGAAAGATTGGATTCACTCTGCTTGGAAGAGTTGCAATTGATGGAAGAGTATATAGAATGCATGCTCCAGCTGGAAGATGCTACAAAAATTGGTTACATTAATATGGCAAAGGCTCGTTATATAATGGGTAATAACAGTGTGTCATCCTTGCAGCTACCTTCGGAAGACTCTCCAAATGTAGCAGCTTTGTGCACAGTTGATTTACAGGTTGATGCTCATCCAGATGGAGAAATTGTGCAGTTTCAGATGAATCGATCCGATTCTGAATCTGGAAAAGAATGTGGTACAACAGAAGAAGAGAGGACAGGTGCGCGGAAACGGGTATTAAATGAGAGTGCTGGCCAATCCTTGAAAGAGAATGGTGGTAATAATGCTGCAAGAACCATTTCTGATCCTATCAGATGGTTTGGTGTGTTAGTTCCTAATAGCTTAAGGCAAGCTCAAATGAACTTCCAGTCAGCACTTCCATTGGTAGTTAAATGTGTTAATCTGAAGATAAGACTTCACGAAGTTAATACAAGTCGCCAGAATCGTCTTAAAAAAAAGTCTGATTTGAAAAGTAAATAAATTTTAAGTAATTTCGAAAAATTGTGAGGAAGCAATTATTGTGTGTAACTCTGTATCTTACTGACTGTGATGTTTTGTCATTGTGCAGAAAAACTTTGACATTACTGTACAGAAACATTGTTCTAAAGTGTTATGCCATCATTGTTTAGAGTAATTTTAATTATGTAAAAGAAAAAATTGTAATCTTTTTCTATATACTTTTGAAATTCAGATTAAAGAATGTGTTATTTTTTTAAAATTTAATTTCATTATTTAATAATTGTTTGTGCCTTCAAGTATAAAGCTTTCCCCATTAATTGTTAATCTCATATTACATTCCGTGTTTGCAAACATTTTAACACTGTTGTGGCAGGCTTATCGTCCCAGATAGCATGCCATTTACACATAATGTATTTTAAGCCTGACGAAATGTTGTACGTAGACTTGTACAATGGGTAGGGAGGGTACTGAACAATTTTCGCCCTCCTTCCCCTCTCCACGTTTCATACTTTTCTTATGAATGCATATGGTTCTTTCTCTTCGGTGTTTTTAACAGCTGTCTGTATCAATATCGCAGATGTGTACTAAACAAAAGAATAGTTCACTGTATTAGAGTGTTAATTTGCATTCCATCCCACAAAATAAGAAAAAAAAGATTTTAAATTTTTGTTTTAAATACATTTCCTTCAACATGTGTATAAACTAAAATGGTTTAATGAATATTTTGGCAATGCAGTAATTTAGTGGCTCAATTGTAAGTTGTGTGATTTGAGAACAAGTAATCCTTGGGGTAAAATCATAGTAGTGCTCAAATTATCAGTCTCTTTCCTTCACCCTTGCACACTGCATTATGCTGTTGTAATGATTCATGCTTTGGGTCCCATGTTGAGCTTTTGGTTCCATTGCTAGCTTAGGATTACATACTGAGCCCGGTGGGTGGGTATAACGTTCAAGCTTTTGCTTGATTGCTGAATTGTTTGACCAGGTTTCAGTTTAATGCAGTTTTCAGATAACCTTACAGCTGATCCTTGAAAAGCCAAAGACTAAATTTCTACTCATTCCTTGCTCACAATCCTCTGTTGACTCTAAAGATATCGAAACACAAAGTCCCATATAAAGGAGGATAGGATTATGATTAAGGGTTATGATATGACTATCATGTCATTAATACCAAAGTGGATGAGTACTTTTTCAACATGTATTAAGTCATTCGAATTTTTCTGGTGTCATATTTTGCTATCAGCCGACATTTTTGTGTTGATACTGAAGAACAGAAATCTGTTGTCTTCCATTTTTTGTATTTGTTACCGTAGAATTCCTGATATTTGCAGACTCTGCCTAGTGTTGTTACTTCAGACAGCTTTCAAAAGCATTTCAGCCACTTCCATCTGCTTCCTTTTTATTGTACAGAGGTGTGATCTAGCTGCTACTTTGTGAAACCTTTGGGTTTGTTTTCAAGGTTTCTTGATGTTTCTTCTAATCAAGCCACATATTGCTTGAAATCTATTTAACGTATTTTCAAATTCACATCCATGCTAAACAAATCATTTTACTTTTTCAAGAATTATATACTCTATCAGGTGCTTTTTTTAAAAAAATACCATAGCCTCTGTTTTGGAGGTAGAAGTTTTCAGATTGTACTCATTATTTGGTTGGTTAGGAAAGTGTGCCCCTTGCTGGAATTTGTCTTCATAGTCATATATGATTATTTGATCTTTAGAATTGTGGGATCATGTCTCATTTCAAACTTCTTGAAATATCAGCTACGTAAATATTAAAAAGTACAGATGAATAAACTACACCTTTGTCATACCCCTTGGTTTGTATAAAACTTCTGAAGGTTTTTTTTTTTTTGTGATATAAATGTTTGATTGTTGTCAGATGTTGGTGGGAAACCTCCCTCATTCAAGATCTGCAACGGTACATTTCTATCAATGCAATCAAATTTGTTTCCTAATCCAAGAAGGCTATGTGCCTCTTCGAATTAAACTATCTTCATTTTTCCATTATTGAGTTTAGGAAAAAAGCGTTATATATGTATAACTTTTCTGGCCTAACCATTTTGTTCTTGTAATAAAATGAGTCAGTAACAGGCTACAGTGATTTGTTATTATTTTGTAGTACATTTTGGTATCCACTGGGTAAGTGACAGATTATTTTTCCCTATTCTATCCTATTTTCAGTGCCTAACAGTAGTTTCTTGGTTTCCATTATCCATGTGTTACCTCTATAATTAACTATGGGAGTGGGATATTTTTGTCAGAGACTGGAATATTTATGAAAGGAAAATGCTGACTAATTTACCTTCAATGGTGAACAAGTTGAACACAAAAATTTGTGAAATGCAAATACATGTGAGTAGAGAAATTGCAATAAGAAAAATATTATTTGTCACATCTGAGTGTATGTTATGATATTATCATCATTCAATATTTACATTTTTTTCCCCCTTGTCCGACACTTTCTCTTTCCTAGCCGATGTTTATTTGAAAGAAAGGTTCCATCTACTACTGTCATGTTAGCCCTGAAGAAGTTGTGATGTGGAAGCAAATTTGTTGCCAACTGTCCTTTCAACTTGTGTGCTGAGTGATAAGTGTATTTTTTGTCTATAATGTGTAGCTTATGATGTGGAGACGAAGGACTGTCCCAGCATCAGTCTTCATAGTTGCAGAAAACCACTAAAAACTACAATCAGGATGGTTGATATGCTGCTCCCAGTATTTGAACCTAGTCTTGTGCCTACCTGATCTAGTGTAGTGGCATCTTAACACACATAACCTCACTGACAAGTAAATCTTAAAGTAGGCTGTAGGCACAAAGAAAAATTGTCAGAACATATCTTCATCACAGTTAAATTAAATGTGCTATGTGCATTTGTTGACATGGTTTTACCAACTATATAAGCTTCCTAGGATTGTATTTTTTCATAATTAAATCTATTTGTGATATGTGAATAGACCCTTGTGTTTTTGAGTAAAAGAAACTCAAAACAGACTGACTATGCTGGAAAAGTTACTGAGAATTTTTTAGTGACAAGGATAAAACTGTAATTATTTTTGTATCTTTTTTTCACACTGTTCTGCCAATAAATTTGTGACATGTTTGTCATATTCACTGTTGGTGCGTATCATTCTGACATAATATTTTACAGGCTGATTCATTATTAATAAATAATTTCAGTTATTTCACATATAACACTTGACAAAATATTTATTTGAATTATTCAGACTGTTTCTTTTTGTATTACAAGGATAGGGAAAGTGTACCCATCACTCACAAGAAGGTAGCAATGAACACGCACAAAATAGATGAACACAGTTTTACAATATTTTGATTCAAAATCTAGCCATCAGAATTAAGAGGTATGCACAACTCGAAAGTTACCATCTGACTGAAATTGCCAGAGGGAACATGGTTAGAATGGTGGGGGTAGGGAGTTTAAATAATTATGATGTAATCAGTAAATACGGGAAAACAATATCACTAGTGAAGGTGGGAAATGCAAATAGATGCCTATAAGCAAAAATAAGGGAGCAATAAATTAATAGACATACAAAGAATAAATTGATTTGATGTATTTATTGGTCAGGTGTTTTTTGGAGTTTGAGGTAGATGCTGGTTGTGCAGGAAATGTTGGTAATATAGTTCCCATCTACACAGTTCAGATGTGGCAGTAGTTTCAGGAAAACTGACAGTTGTTGAGCTTGTTAGAGTTGTGGGAGCTGGCACCAGTTGCCACAGGATAGTCTAGGTTGCAGTTGTAGACTGTCTGTGGCCACCCTTTCTGATTTAAAACTGGTTATTGGTGTCATCTTCGCCAGTCTCAGCTGGTCGATCTTCTTTTGGTTTGGCATCTCTTGACTTTTTGCTGGTCATCTTGCAAGCGTATTATTGATTATTCTTTTCGCTCCGTCAGCACTAATGGTCTGTTGTGTTTGTGAGCAGCCGTTTCATATTCGCCAAGACGACTGACTAGTGGATTGGCAGAGCAATGTGCTGCACTGTAGAATTTATAGGCTTCTTGCCAGAATCTTTCAATGAGCCTCTCTGTTCCAGATGCCTCGTGGACTGTGTCAATGGGAAAACGGTCGGGCAGATGTAGTGCCCACACAGTGCTCTGTTTTGAAGCACTTGCAATTTTTTCAGGTCGCAATTGGCAGTGTACCTCCATAGGGGGCAAACACACGCAATTACTGGCCTAATCAAGGAGCAGTAAATGGCAACTCCTAGATGTGGTGTCAATGTGTTTTCCTAGTTAAGTATCAGGTAAAGAGCATGGAGCTGAGCACTTATCGTTTGCCTGATGTCCTTGATGGGAGATCACCATGTCAGCTTACATTCAAGTGTTGCACCGAGGTAATGAGCAGTTGGTGTCCAGGGGATGGTTTTACCTACGAGCTAAAGTTGCGGGCATGGTAGTAGCTGTCCTAGGCGTCGCGTCATCATAATCACTTGAATTCTGGCGGGGTTTATACTTATCCGCCATCTCCTGGCCCATGCTACCATCTTCTGAAGAGCTTCCTGCAATTGTCTAGTGGCAAAGGCTCTGTTACGGCTGCATATGAAGCAGGTCGTATTGTTGGCGTACATTGCTGTTTTCACATTCGCAGGTGTTGGAATGTGCTGTGTAGAGGCTATAAAGAACAGGACCCAACACTGAACCCTGTAATTCACCTGTGTGAATGTGATGGATGTTGTGTTGACATGTCATCACTAAGCCCCGGATTTTTAGGTTCTAAAAAACCAAATTTAGGTTTATTTAACTCACGTTTTAGGCTTTTATAGGTTTTTAAAATTCTGATTTAGGAACTTACACGTTTTTAAGGGAAATAAAATTTAAAACACGAAATACATATTGCCATAGTGTTAAAAACATTGTGACTTTATAATACAATGTCAAGTACTCCTTAAAAACTTCTAACATGGCATTGCTCAATCACATTAAAACATGCGAAATAAACCACTATTATGTTAAAAACATTTCGTCTTATAGTGAATTTTAAACCACTCATTTAAAACTTCTAATATGACACTGAACAATGAAATATTTTGACAGATTTTCAGGAGTAAGCCCTACTCCCTCTTCCGTTAAAATTCTCTTGAATGCAGAAAAACTACTTTCCACGTAACATGGGGTAAGAGGAGCGAACTTCATATTAGCGATATCCTTAGGATTCCAAGGCAAAATTTCTTGTTCCTTTAGTCCAGAGAGGACATGGCCTATGTGTTCCATCCTCTTGAAATCTGGACTGCGGGCTAAAACAACTCCTGCTTCTTAGCTATAGACACCCCAAATGGTCCAGGAGCCACTACGGCCCTCACTTCTTAGATGATTTGAAGTGCTTCTGTCAATGGTAGAATGCCTTCTTCCAAATTCCTGATTGAAAATTCTAGGTTTTAAAAATTTGCCTTCATATATGTCAACTCCTGTACAGGTGGCACCGAGTGCAACACTATCTATGCATTTACTGTAGCAATAGATTCGCCTTCATCTAATGATTCGATGATCTCCGTGATGCTTTCATAGTTTGCTGCATAATATATTGCGGCTGAGCGCCAGGTCGCCCATTGTGTGACTATTGGCTCGGGAGGGAGGGATATTGATGGAAGCTTTTCTCTGAAAGTAACGACTCGACTTGGTGCTTTCAGGAATATTTTCTTCACTGAAGAAATTATCTCATTAATTGCAGGGTGCTGTTCACGAATTTTTTCAGGTACAGTTGGAGCCCATGAGCTAGGCAGGTGACACGAGCCATTAGCGGATGGAATGCCTTCAGTCACTCCCCTGCTTTTATCATATAAGCTGCACTGTCTGTCACCGACAACCGCAACTTATCCTCGATTTGTTTCTACTGAATATAAATCTTTGTAATAATGTGAAGTTGCCATACCACTTTGTTACAGCTTTTCTCAATGTTACTGTCAACAATTAAGTTAAAACACATCATTTGATATTTTGGTGAATAGTTATTCCAATTTTAAAATAAATCAATTTGTTTTACATGTAAACGTGGGCCATTTACCCTCCAGGTTCGGCGTCACCCTCGGACTCTGCGAGGAATCATTCGTATACCGCTTACATTTGCAATGTCTTGGAGCTTAGGATTCACAT
Source organism: Vandiemenella viatica (assembly GCA_031002005.1). Lineage (NCBI taxonomy): Eukaryota > Metazoa > Arthropoda > Insecta > Orthoptera > Morabidae > Vandiemenella > Vandiemenella viatica. Next base: position 170,651,432 of record CM061920.1, read on the forward strand.
AGGAATAGATACAGCTAGATCGCCCAGGTGACATTAACTTGGATTGATGTAAAAGAAGAAAACGAAATTTTTAAGAACGAAGGGGAAAAGGAAGCAGCCATAGCCTGTCAATAAGGCACTGTTCCGGCATTTTCCTGGAGGGGAAAAGGAAAACCACGGCGTACAATGTCAGAATAGCCGACGGTTGGGTTCGAACCCATGGCGTCTCCCGAGTCCAGATTACTAGCCCACGGCCCGTACCACTGAAATAATCCGGCCGGTCATTTAAGTAACAAAATTACAGCCGGACTGGATCAGTTCATCGAATTAGGTCCTTTAAGGTTCTAAAAACCGAATTAGGTCATTTTAGGTCATAACATAAAAATTAGGTTATTTTAGGTCCTATTAAATTTATGAATATTGTTAGTTTATACAATAGACGAAAAAGAAAGTTAAAATTTCGAGAATATTAGGTTGGGAACAAAATAGGTTCGATCCTAAGAATCCGGGGCTTAGTCATCACCAATCGTAACACAGAAGGTGCAGCGCCCTGACAGGTAGCTACAAATCAGTTTCACATAGGGTCCAGGCAAGCCCCATTCGTACAACTTGTAAATCAGACCTGGTTATTGATGAGGCCTATGTAAACTAATGCAAATGAGGCATGTAAACGTTCAATGAGATGCATTGTGGTGTATGTAGCATATACAGTGATGGGAAGGATTGTGCTCTGTTGTCAGATTTGAATAGGTCGTGGTAGCCAGATGCATGCTGCAGGTTTTGCAAAGAAGACTTTTCAATGCAAATGATGCATATGGTGATTTGGGAAAATCTGAAGGGTTGTATCTATGGACCATGTTGTTCTTGAGTTCAATGGTCTGCTGAAGCTTATGATGGGAGCAGTGCATACAATTTTTAGGAGAATGCACATTCCAGAGAAGGAACATAGGATGTCATCACTACATCGCAAGATCTGATTACTTCATTGAAGACCCCGAGAGAACTGGTTACTTTTTAGAGCTTCAGGACAAGAGTAGTCTTGTGAAGCGTGGGTGGCAGTATAAGAGATTTGTTATTGTATAAGATCAGCAAAGTGTTATGATTGGACCAGGCATGGTAGGTGAGTGGTAACACTCTGGCCTCGCATTCAGGAGGACATGGGTTCGTATCCCCGTCTGGGCATTCAGATTTGAGTTTTCCATGGTTTCCCTAAATTCAGGCCCGCCGCTAGCTGTTTGAGCGCCCGCGTGCAATACTGATTATGCCGCCCCTGTCTAACTACAGCCAGTGGTGGATTTAGGAAATATCCGAACCGGGTCAGAAAACTATGAGATTGCCGCCCCTTCGAACATTATTTGCCGCCCCCATTGCCATCCCGGCCGCCCAAAGCAGCTGTTGAGCTTAAAAAAAAAAAGGTCGCCCATTACATAATACGCCGCAAATTTCGTTGCGGCGACAATGGAGTGGCAACTATCGCGGGGCGGCGACTGTCGATCACTCGTTTTGCCGCCCCCCTCGATGTGCCGCCCGCGTGCGGTGCACGCCTTGCACGCCCGCTTACGGCGGCCCTAGGCTAAATTACTCCAGGCTAATGCCAGGTTGCTTCCATCAAAAAGCCATGGTCTAATTTCTTCCCATTCCTTGTGCCCAGTCCTTTCCCACCTTAATGACCTCAACATTAATGAGGCATAGAGGCAAAACGAAAAAAGGTTATTATTGAAGTGTCTTCATTGTCAATACATGGTGGAATTGAATGACGAGAAAGGTTTTTTAAAAAAAAAAATGCGTTTAATTTTCTGCAGTCAAACTTTCATCCTGTCTCTTAAGAATGCAAAATATATCTTTATGTCAACGAATTATTTATTTGAAATGTATCAGTTGATCAGAAATCTCCAATAATTTAATTTACTAATAGGATATTTGACAGTATTAAAAAATATTATAAATTGAACTCATTCTCGTAGATTAATGCTTCAAGAAGCTAATTTTTTCAATTATGAAAAGAAAATGGATTATTTTTAATAAAAAAGGGGAAATAAAAATTATACTTTTTTTACCTTTGGTCACGTGACAGAAAACTATCTACGATTGGTGGTCGCTTGAGTGACGTCACACGTCTGTAAACGCTGCGGCTGGGACTGAAGAGTTTCCTATTATCCAAGTTTTCAACTATTTTTATTGTTTTTTGCTGGTCATTTTTTGTTATTAATGGAATTTCATTTTGAATACAAAATTGAGAACAATTTGTAAAAGCCTACAGCGGAAACATATCGAAAATGGACGCCTTATTTGTAGGGCTGGCTATAGAAAAAAAAAACCTGACTTTTATACTGCTGAGCTTAAAAATGTAACAGCTTCAATTTGAGACTCATTTAAATTGAAATTTACAGATTGATTTTTTTGTGTTAGCAAACCATACGTCAAAAAATTCTGTACGCGAAATTTGTGCAGTCATGCTGAAAATAAAGAAAAGCTGTACGGGTGTCGCAAATACGCACAAACAAATGAAGGTATTTCTTGTAGCTAATAAGCAGCTCTTTCAAATAAATATAGTAAGAGAGCGGTATAATGAACTAAAACTCAACATGAAATTGGCTCAGTAGTTTTTTTTAATTAAAAATAATCTCGCTCTGTTTTAATGATGCTATTGTATCACGGAAAAAGCATGCGTAAACTTACCTTGAGGCTCGCCAAAAGCAATAGCAACACCCAAATCGCTACGTAATCATTAGGCCCCGGATTCTTAGGTTGGAACCTATTTTGTTCCCAACCTAATATTCTCACAATTTTAACTTTGTCTTTTGTATAAACTAATAATATTAGTAAATTTAATAGGACCTAAAATAACCTAATTTTTATGTTATGACCTAATTTGGTTTTTAGAACCTAAAAGGACCTAATTCGATATACTGATCCAGTTCAACTGTAATTTGGTAATTAAATTTAAAAAAATTACCGACCGGGTTAGCTCTGGGGTACGGGCCGTGGGCGAGTAATCTGTACTCGGGAGACGCCATGGGTTCGAACCCCACCGTCGGCTGTTCTGGAATGGTATTCCGTGGTTTTCCTTTTTCCCTCCATGCAAATACCGGAACAGTCCCTTATTGAAGGCTATGGCTGCTTCCTTTTCCACCTTCCTTCTCAAAAATTTCGTTTCTTTTTCTACATCGATCCAAGTTAATGTCACATGGATTATGCGACCAGTCACCATCCCCAGCTGTATCTGTTACTACGTGAATCCTAAGATCCAAGACACTGCAAATGTGAGCGGTATAGGAATGATCCCTCGCAGCGTCCGAGGGTGAAGCCGAACTTGGAGGGTAAACGGACTACTTTTACATGTAAAACAAAGGGATTTATTTTAAAATTGGAATAACTATTCATCACAATATGAAATGATGTTGTTTAAACTCATTGTTGAGAGAAGCTGTAACAATGCGGTGTGGCAACTTCTTATTATTACAAAGGTTTACATTCAGTAGAAACAAATCGACAAAGCAAATGTTAAACATAGCATGTCAAACATTAACAATCTCAGGAAGACAAACCCTTCCTGAGAAATTAACAGATGGATACCGTCATCGTTCAGTGGTAACACGGAAATTAAAACATTGTGTAGGGCTCATGCTTTTAGTTCCTTCTTTAAAAGCAATCATGCCTAAACAGAAATCCTCAACTAGTCTCCTGCGAGAGTGGATTACGAACGGATAAGAACTTTTCTACAGATGGGAAAATTATATATTGTCAAGCTTGTGTAAAACCAGTAAGTTTAATTTGTTTAATATATGTATATCTTTTATAATTTTAAAAAATCAATTAGATTTTATTTGTTTTCATTTCTAAAGTAACATAAAGTGACAGAGTCTGGACTGCTGGATGAAATTTCATAATATTAACTGAGTATTATCCTGGATGATTAGGGTGGACTATTTTTATTTTTGCCTTCTATATAGTTGCCTGCAGACAAACGATCCCACGTACTACAGTATCAGAATTCAGCATCTCATTTGGCAAATGTTACCAGGAGAAATGCTTCCGAACAGAAGCAGAGTTTCATTACAAGTTCAAAGCTGGATGCAGAAGATTCGTTTAACCTGCGTCTGTGTGAAGCTCTCACTGCTGCTAATATACCAGTTTCAACACTCCAGAATTTCAGTCCTGAAAACCATTTTGAAAGAATTTTCTAACAGAAAAATATCAGATGAATCCACTTTAAGAAATAATTACTTGCCACAGATGTATGAGAAAATGGGTAGACATTGCTGTCCACTTCATCTGGTTAATTGTAGATGAGACGACAGATGCCTGTGGCAGATACATAGCCAGCGTTGTTATGGGCAAGCTCGCATGTGAGGAACCTAGTATACCCCATGTCATTATGTGTAGAGAACTTCCCACGACAAACCACTCGAATGTGGCAATTGCATTAAGGGATGAATTAAAAGTGTTGGGGCCAGATCCAAAACACGAGGATAAGTTGCGGTTGTTGGTGACAGTGCAGCTTATATAATAAAAGCAGGGGAGTGTTTGAAGGCATTCCATCCCCGAATGGCGCATGTCACCTGACATGGGCTCCACCGGGTAGCTGAAAAAATTCGGGAACAGCGCCTTGTAGTTAACGAAATAATTTCTTCAGGGAAGAAAATATTCCTGAAAGCGGCAAATCGAGTGTTTACTTTCAGGGAAAAGCTTCCATCAATACCCCTCCCTCCCTAGGCAGTAATGACACGATGGGGGACATGGCACTTATCCGCCATATATTATGCAGAAAACTATGAGAGTATCAAGATCATCGAATCATTAGATGAAAGCGAAGCTATTGCTATATTAAATGCAAATAAAGTGTTGCACTCCGTACCAGCTATACAGGAGTTGACATATATAAAGGCAAAATTTTACACCCCAGAATTTTCAATCAAGAAGTTTTAAGGAGGCACTCTACCGTTGACGGAAGCACTTCATATCATCCAAGAAGTGAGGACCAAAGTGGCTCCTGGACCAGTTGGGTTGTCTATAGCTAAGAAGCGGGAATCTGTTCTAGCCCGCAGTTCAAATTTCAAGAGGATGGAACAAATAGGCCGTGTTCTCTCTGGACTAAAGAATCACGAAGTACTGCCTTGGAATCCTAAGGAAATCGCTAATATGAAGTTCGCACCTCTTTCCTCATGTGGCGTGGAGCGTAGTTTTTCCGCATTAAAGAGAATTTTAACGGAAGAGAGAGAAGGGTTTACTCCTGAAAATCTGTCAAAATGTTTTATTGTTCAGTGTCATATTAGAAGTTTTAAATGAGTTGTTTACATACACAATAAAGACGAAATGTTTTGAACATAGTAGTTGTTTATGTCGCATGCTTTAATGCGATCGAGCAATGTCATGTTAGAAGTTTTTAAGGAGTACTTGGCGCTGTATTATAAAGTCACAATGTTTTTAACACTATGGTCGTATATATAGCGAATTTTGAATTTTATTTCCCTTAAAAACGTGTAAGTTCCTAAACCAGAATTTTAAAAACCTATAAAAGCCTAAAACGTGAGTTGAATAAACCTAAATTTGTTTTTTTAGAACCTAAAAATCCGGGGCTTAGTAATCATCAACCAAGCTCAGTGGAATGGCGCGGCCGACTGGAGCACTTGATCGGTGGATCACAGGAAGCCCGTTGTTCAAACTATTTTTTCTATTGTTAGGCATGAATTCGTGGAAAATAAACCTTTGTCCCGAATAATATGGTTTATCTACTTTAAATATAAATAACTATTTTGCCTGTGTAGAGTATTATCAAAACTGACTTTTGTCCCTCTAGATTTAGAAAATATCACACTGTGCGGCGTCCTCCCGGATGCGAGGCCAAAGCGTTAACTGCTCACTCACCGAACACTTGGATATTGTGGGCCATTTTTCTTAATTGCAGATTATGGATAAATTATATTTTTTGTCAATAAAACTGAATTTGTTTTTTTATTCATTTATCTACCTCGTTTCACTTCATCTCACACTAAGAAACTGTGAAGTGTTTACCATTAACATAAAGAGAAGCAATTAAGAAGTAGTGTACAGATAGCTGCGTGATTGAAGAGTGGTAATGGAATTCAGAACGTCCTACGTTCGAACCTTGGTTGGGATAATATTTTTGTGTGCATTTTTTTCCGTTTTTGTTTGCTGTTTATTGCACTACCGTGTTTTTATTCGAAGAATTCATAATAGTCGCTAAGCGTGATACAAGCGTTTGAAACAAATTGCTACCATACATGAAAAAATTTAGTTTTTAAACTTACCAGAGAGATAATATCATGCAGAAAATACAGGTGCACAGTGGCGAATAATGGAATTTATTTTAGACTAGCATTTACCCGCTGCTTTGCACGTGCAGATCATGAAGTGTATAGAAATGCAGGTAATCTGCCTCTTTCTCCACCGAAACCGAAACTGGTACTAACCTTTTGAAATTTGAAGTATCTGCCTCCACAAAATGTCCTCTTCACGTTTTACACTCTCCTTCTTCGGAAAAATTGCCACATGTTACATTAAAAATGCCGAAATATGATACTCAGTGCAACTGTTGCCAGCATTGTAAAAATGAGACAAAAATTATCGGCACAGGGATCATATCAACCTAAACAGTCTCGTTTTGTCATAGAGGTCGTGGTTAGGTTAGGTTGAAATTCGGCCTAGACCAAGAAAAATAATGTTTGGGAAAATCGTTCTGTAGCATCCATCTAAAACATTGGGTATTTGTTTACAACGGAAGCAATGCATTGTCTCCGATCGCTTGTACCGATTCTAAGATGGCAGTCGTTTTTGTAGGGCCTACTACATCTCAGACAAATAATATTATTATTATTATTTTTTGTTAATTTCGTGCGAATTTTTACAACGGGGAGAAGCATAAACGACAAAAAAAAACATTACAATAAAGGATTTAACCAACATTTCAATAGATTTTCATTAATTTTGCAGTGCCATCTAATAGCTGGGCGTCTCTCTCATATTTTGTCATTTTTAATTTAATTTGTGGTAACTTTTCCGAAAAAGGAGAGTGCAAAACCTGAAGAGAATATTAGAGCGCAGCAGTTAATCCAAATTTCAGATAGTTAGTACCAGTAGTAGGCAGCCTCCCCCCCCCCAAAAAAAAATGTTTTACCCTTTTTATTTTAGTGTCAAATATTATTGCAGAGAAGCAAAATATATAGATATCATTTTAAAAAAAAAAAATCCTTTCTTTTATTTATTACCTTAGAAGCGGTTTTCATACTGATATTCAAAAGATTATTTTTTAAGGCAGTTCTATCATTACTGTGGTGCCACCATCTGATGATGGATTCTTATACTGTAGAACTCCGCAAAACAAATCGAAAATAAATATATATACTTTTTTTTTTTTTGATATCTCGCTTGGTTTTCGAGATATAGAATCTCAAAAATCAGTTATAGGTATAGTTCCTTGTGCTTTTGGTGGCTTTTCTTCTGGTCCAGGCTGTATTTCAACCTAACAACAACCAATAGGAAAATAATAAAACACCTATAACGCATTTCCACCGTGTAGATATAGCGGTTTCGGTGAATTTTTTTTCTGGTCCATGCCGGATTTCACTCTAACCTCCTCGCTTTTGAGATACAATAACTTGGGAACTAAGCGAGATACCAAAAAAATTATTCTTTACTTTCAATTTGTCTCGTCAAGTTACAAAAGAATCCATCATCAAATTGCGGCGCCACGGTAATCGTAGAATCCCTTTATTTTAATAACGTGTAAACACATTTCTTAATCCATGAGTAATAACATGTATTTTTTTCTTAATGGATTTTATACAACAACCCACATTTCGAATCATTTTCCTTCACGGTATTTCAGAACTGAAGTAGTTAGATTGAAATGTAGTATAAACTTTGGTAATGATGTATCTCTGGTGGTAATGAAAAATATTAACTTATTTATATTAATTTAACTTAGCTAAAAAATGGAGGACTGCATGATAACCGTGATGCCGCAAATTTATATCTCTATATAATAGTTGAAACAGCTGAAATTATAAACTCTAAGTGTAAGCTTTCGTGAGAATGAAGCTATGGACATAACCAAACATATTATTTCTGTAATATTTAACTTAACTAAAAAAAAAAATCTTATTTTTAAATTCGGATACGGAGAATTTCACGATAATCGCTGTGCCGAAAATTTATTTAGAGTAGTTTTCTTTATTAATAATAATAACAGCATCTTTTTTTCTGATTGTATATTGATTTTATTCTGACGATATGTTGATTCGATCAATTATGTTTTAAAAAAGCACGTACTAAAACTAATCTTACACGTTACGAATTATTTTTAATTTCCTTCGTTTTCGGTGACACCAAATTAATAATGTTATTTCATCCGCAAGTAAGTAATCCCAAAATTTCAAGAATTGATGAAGAATTTATTAATACGGTTGTGACAGAAGCTATGATTTACGAAAAGAATCAATAGCCAGATTTGTGGTTAGCTTAAAATGTAGCCTGGACTAGAATGGCAATTGACTCACTTTGTTAGATCATAAGGCATGATGGATTTAGTTTTATAGTTACTTACGCGGTGTGGCATAACGTTTTAAGATTGATTTTTAGTTTCACTTATTCCATGTTGCTGTCGTCATTAACCCAAAGCACGTATGGTGATAAACATTGCAGAATCTGGGTTATGAGACTTATTTAATAGAAATAACAGTTTATTTTACTGGCCGCAGTTTGAACAGCAGCCAGAATTTATACACACGTTCCTTGGGTGATATTAGTGACGAATAATTGCACTTTATAGCCAAAAAATATATATTAATCGAGTAACGTACGTAGAAATATGGAAAGTTCCGCAGAAGTCATTGTGGGGAAAATGTATTGTTACCTGTTGATATTTATGGTAGCTGTTTTTCATACATCTTTCTTCGAGGAAAGAACTGATTTTCATAAAGAAATATTGGCTTACTAGCCACAAAGCCCGTCAAAAATGACGGGTTTGGAGTATTCTGGCAATTAATTTCTGTTTACTTGCATACCTAATCAGAATTGTTTTGAAATAAAGCTCAATGTGCTGTAATTTCTCGTCCATTGTGATGTAGTGAAACGTTTCAGTTGTCTACTTGATGCAGGTCGCATTTCAGTCTAACCACAATCTTCGCTAATAATGCGATGAAGATCGATGTGTTAACGGATGATATAGGTTACATACAGTCAATGGCGTAGCTAGGTCAATAAGGGCCCCGGTGCAAAAAGTTTATTTTGGGCCCTCAGGCCAGACGGGCGACGTTATTTTTGCTTTGTGTGCTGGTAGGGGCCCCCTGAACTGAGGATGGGGGCCCTTGAATTGTTCTTTAGGGGCCCCTGAGCTGTGGTTGGGCCCACCCTCAGCACAGCGAGGGCCCTTAGTGAGGGGTTCCTGTGATCTCAGGGGCCCTTTAGACGACGGTAGAGCTAAAAAAAAAAAAAAAAGGTCGCCAGTTTGCTGTGAAGGCTCGTGGGCCCTCTAAACTGCGCTTAGGGGTCCCTTGAGGTATGCTCGGGGGCCCCCTGAGCGTGAGGGCCCCGGTGCACTGCACCGCCTAACCGCCTAGCCCCATGGTAGCTACGCCCCTGCATACAGTTGAAATAATGACCACAGTGAAAACGAAGGATGCTAAATTAAATCATAACAAATTCAGTGTTCTGGCAAATCATTTCTTAGCAACCGCTTAAATAAACACAAAAATAAAACATAATATAATTCCTATTGGCTTGCGCAATAACAAAATATTTCTGTTGCTATCCTAATCCAGGTTGCATTTCAATCTAACAAAAGGCAGTTCTATCATTACCGTGGCGCCACAATCTGATGATGAATTCTTGTAGAACTCGACGAAACAAATCGAAAATAAAGTTAAATTTTTTGATATCTTTCTTGGTTTTCGAGATATAGCATGTTGAAAATCAATTATAACTGTGATTTTGGTGAAGTTTCCTCTGGTCCAGGACGTATTTCAACCTAACAACAACCACCAGGAAGAAAAAAAACCACATATAGTGTATTTCCACCGTGTACATATAGCGGTTTTGGTAATTTGTTTTTTCTGGTCCAGGCCAGATTTCACCCAAACCACCTAAATTTTGAGATACAATATCTCGAGAACTAAGCGAGATATGGTAAGAAAATATATTCTTTGTTTTAGATTTGTCTCTTCGAGTTACATACGACATCATCATCAAATTTGGTAATGTAGAAATTTTTCTTCTGTTCCAGGCCGCATTTCAACTTAACCACGTCAATTTTGAGATACAATATCTCGAGAATTAAGTGAGATATCAAAACATTTTATTCTCTACTTTCAGTTTTTTTCGTCGAGTTACATAAGAATCCATCAACAAATTGCGTCTTCACGGTTATCATAGAATCCCCTAACGACATACAGTACTACGCTAAACCATGCAGGTAATATTTCCTTCCTCCATGCGCTAAACATGCCGCCAGAGAAACAATACTTCCGTTACACGCATATTAATACATATACTTATCACATTTTAATGGTCACATTGCATGGCGAAATAAACCAAATAAAAAATCTATAAGGGTTCTTCAATCTTAATTTTTTATATTCGTTATTCAGAATTATACTAACACATTTGAATAGCTGACACAGTTACATGCGGCTGAAATAAGGCATCAGTAAAACCAAAGAAAATTAAAAATAAATCTTAACAAGTTACGTCATTCCAACGTAATATTAGTTTTAATGGGTGGAAGGTTATATTTTCCACCGGCCGGAAACTGGTATCTACTGCCCTGTTGAAATTTGTATCAATTGCTTCGTTATAATGGCATCTTCTTCACATTTGCACCCTCCTTTTTTCGGAAAAGTCGCCATGAATTAAATTAAAAAATCGGAAATGTAAAACGCTCCGCAACCGAAAAATGTTAGCAACACTTTCGTTAGAACGAAGTAATGATTTCAGTAACAGAAAAAAATTAAACTAATAACAATCTATCAAAACATTGCGAAAATTAACTTACATATATGTGATTTCAACGAATACTTCTACATAAACTAATATTAAATAAATCAAGCAACTAATAAGTATGTACTGTCAGTTAATTTATTCGTGGATGCCTAGAAATGTTATTAAATAACGTGGGTATTTCTCTGCAGTTGCTTAACTAATCAGAATTGTTACAAAATAAAGCTCATTGTAATTTATCGTTCATTGTGCTGTAGCAAAAAGCTTCAGTTGTCAACTTGGTCCAGGTTGCATTTCAACTTAACCATAATATCCACTAAAATTTCTGATAGAAAAGCAAAGCTTCAATCACGCGCAAATTAATACATTCCTTGCATCGCGATATAAACTTGATCCAAATCTTCACAGGTTCTGACACATTTCTTTCTTAATACCTATGATGAAGATCGATATTTTAACGGCTAAGTAAGCTTACAGCGGCTGAAATATGACTCCAGCAAGAACGAAGGATGCTATAAATAAACCTTAACAACTTAAGCTATGCCATGTAATATTTCATTGTGGTTTAGGCCGTATATATCACGAACATTTGCAACTTCTTTCATTTGAACCATGTAATGTTTCAGTAAAAAAAAAGATAATTAATATGCCAATTTAAACGCACACAGTTTAAATTAAAAAAACTAAATTATTCATGCCTTCTGCGTTAACGTCAAATGCCACTTGTAATTCTGATCCATGCTAGTTATACTCTAACCAACCTTTTCGCAGCACTGATGCTCGAAATACAAAGCTTTTATCTTACAATATCTATGGACAAAGAATTTAAGGAATACTTCAATATATCAAGAGAATATTACGTAAATATAAGCATCTAATGATTGATATATCCATTTTAACGCAATACATACTTTTATTTCAGTGTTATGTGAGTTAATTTATTCACTGTTGCTTGGAAATGATATTAAATAACGCGCACTCCCACAAATAATATCGTAAAGCGTGACGTCATAGCGCAACGTCATAGGTTGACGTCACCGCGTGACATGACGTAGGTGCGACAACGCTACATCTTGTGTATTATACTAATAGATTAATGCACAAAGTTTAGTTACTATTGTTCCAGAGACAAACTGTTAACTGTCTACCAGAGATAATACCACCATATAGTAATTAATCTAACGATTCCACATATTAACTTACCTGTTGCGATGCAATTCAATGCTTATTACGTTTAAATCGCGTATTCCGTTTATTTTAAGCACTACGGTCCAGAAAACTGAGTAACAAAAGTAAAAACATAATAATGAATCCAAAGTGCACTATAATCGGTAACCCACAATTTTCCAAATATAAAGGATTTTAATTGTTTGCTCCTTACCATGGTAGATATAAGTCATTAGCTATTTTGCCAGATTTTGACTGGCACCATTAGCTCTAAAAACGTGATACCACCTCCAAATTGCTGCGGTACTTATTGCGTGATACCTGTTACAGTAAAGAGACAAACACAGTTTGCTTACAGGTGTATAATATAAAAGAAGTGACATCACTTGTAGAAATTTCATGCTTATCTTGCAACAGTTCCGGAATTCTTTGTGTCCCTTTCGTTGGAATTTTTACGTGACGATACAACTGCAGCTACCTTCCTGACATAACTGTGTCTATTAGGCGGTATTTACTTTTAATGTGCAATGAATTTTTTTTAAAATTGTTTTTGGTGTGCAAGTAATGTCTAATTTCATTTCTGAAATCTTCTTTGGTTGTTTCAAATGTTTGTAATTTGCTTGTTATCCAAAAACTTGTGAAGCCTTCAGAAAAAAAAGAAAAGAAAAATTAAATTGATGTTTTGGTGGATTTTCGATTTAAAAAAATCATTATGCGATGCAACCAACAGCATCTAGTATCCAAAGAAAATGACAAAAGAAAACAAATTGAACATAACCCTAACCCTAATAATTCTCGCCTTAAACAATGTATTACATTTAACTCTACGAAATTGCGGTGTAAATGAGCTTCACAGATAATCGTGACTTTGTCGAAATATCAAATTGAAGTTCTTACATTTTTAAGCTCCACAGAATAAAACTCAGTGGTTGTTTCTAAAACTAGTCCCACAAATAAGGCGTCTACTTTCAATATTTTTCCGCTATAGGCTTTTACAAAATGTTTTCGATTTTATATTCAAATCGAACTTTCGTTAATAAAAAGAAATAACTAGCAACAAACAATAAAAATAGTTGAAAACTTGGGTAATAGGAAACGCTCCATTCGCAGCGACAGCGTTTACAGAGGTGTGACGTCATGACTGTCGTTGCACGTGCCAGGCAGCGAAGGAGTGTTTTGGTGAGCTTTTAAATTCCTACAGCACTACACTACAGGTTGAATTACCAGACTGACGTACAAATTTGCAGTCAGTGTGTTTGGTATAACCACAAGAGTGCTCCTGCTGTCATAGGAAATTGCTCCCCAGACCATGACTCCAGGTGTAGGTCCAGTGTGTCTAGGCCGCAGACAGTTTGGTTGCAGGCGTTCCCCTGGCCTCCTTCTGACCAACACTCGGCCATCACTGGCACCAAGGCAGAACCTGCTTTCATCAGAAAACACAACAGATCTCCACTCCGTCCTCCAATGAGCTCTGGCTTGACACCACTGGAGTCGCAAACGGCGATGGCTTGTAGTCAGTGGAATGCACGCTACAGGGCGCCTGGCTCGGAGCTGTCCTTGAAGTAACCGATTTCTAACAGTTCGTTGTGTCACTGTGGTACCAACTGCAGCTCGAATTTCTGTAGTGCTGCCATTCATGAACAGCATTCAAGGGGGAGTTTTTCAACAGGATAACGCTCGCCCTCATACCGCTGTTGTCTCGCAACGTGCTCTACAGAGTGTCGACATGTTACCTTGGCCTGCGAGATCACCAGATCTGTCTCCAATTGAACACGTATGGGATATCATTGGACGACAACTCCAGCATCATCCACAGCCAGCACTGACCGTCCCAGTATTGACAGCACAAGTACAACAAGCATGGAACTCCATACCACAAAGTGACATTCGAAACCTGTATGACACAATGCATTCACGTTTGCAGGCTTGCATTCAAAATTCTGGAGGTTACACCGGCTATTAATTTAACAGTATTTCACATTTGAAATGCATTTTCTTGAGCTTAAATTAACCTGTGATCTTGAAAATTTAATCAATTAAACATGTTAACTTGACAAATGCATTGTCCAAATTTCATTACTCTACAATAATTTTTTCTTGGTGTTGGGATTTTTTTTTCCGTCTGTGTATATAATTTGGTATTGCGAATCTACCCAAGATATGATGCCTGAAATCATCAAATTGTTAAAAATCGTTTCAACTATTCCAATATCAGCATGCATCTCAGAATGATCATTTTCAGCATTACAGAGAAGAAAAACTTATTTGAGGAGTAGGCTACTATGGCTCATCAAAGATTGAATGGTCGCATGGTAGTGCACGTAAACCGAGAAATAGCGGATGATGTAGACCTACAAGATTTTGCTGATACATTTATAAATAGAGCTGTAGTTTGACAAAATAAGTTTCCATTGAAAAACTGATATTATATAAATTAAAAATGTAGCTTCTTAAAAAGGTTTATTAATGTTGATTATACAATTCTTAGTAAAACTGTGTACATGAAGTAGGTGCTAATACATATATCCAGCTGATAAAAATTATCCGGGATTACTGGATATCGCGATTCCGCCAGGAATTTACATCAAAATACTGCAGTCGTCAAACGCAAGACTCCACTAGAAATTCTTTCGGAAGTACATTTAACGGTTTCATGCTGGTCCAGGCTGTATTACAACCTAATTTCTGCTTCATAATAATGGTCCAGGCTGTATTATATCGTAATTACTGCTTGAAAACAATACGTCTTGCGACTGACTACAGCAGTATTCCAACGATAATAATGAATGTTGTTGTAGCGGAATCGCGATCTCCAGTAGACCCGATTATCCTCCACACTATTAATATAATTATTTAAATTTTATATTTTTATTATTATGATAGGTATCCGTTCATTTTTGCTCAATCTAGTATTTTCTACACATCTTTTTTTCCATCTTCTCTGTATATTAATTACTAGCTGTAACTGCGACTTCATTCATGTAGCGATCCTTGCGGACACAAATCAAATACAATAATAAACTCCTTATTTCTAATAGGAAAACACAAATTATTGGGTATCTATCTGTTACTGTTATAAAATTGAAAATCTATAACTTTGTAACTCAATTAATTTAAACCGACAAACCCATTTTAATGAAATTTAGTGTTTTTTTTGCCTGGAATAGAATTTAGAAAATGCAAACTCTTTCTTTCCTACTCTGTCTGTCTGTTCGCTTATTACCTGAAACCTACTGGATCGATTTAGATTTGATTTTCGCTGTTATGTAATACTACCGACTTCATTCATGTTTGTGAAGGATTTTGAAGGTTTTTATTTAATTTGAATTAAAACCTAAATGTTTTATGGATAAAAAGTAGAGTATGTTATTCCCTGTGTGTGTGTGTGTGTGTGTGTCATCAAGTGGGCATGAGCACCCACTAGGTTTTCTAAAACTCGGTGCCTCTGATCACAACCACTCATACAATCAATTCTATGAGTGGCTGTGTTGACTGAAAGGCTTGGGTGATCATGATTCAAAACACACTGGCTGATCTTCAGTTTGGACTGAACAACTGAAATCAAGAATTTAGGAAAAAATTCAGTGCATTTAATGATTCACTATTGATTGATTGTCTTCATTCTTTCCTGAAACTTCAAAAATAGTTTTGTAGTGTTAGTGGTGATTTGGCATACTGACAAGTGTGTGCCAGGTGAGTTCAGCAAATTTGTGCTTTATCATGATACATACATATGTATGCTGCTGAATAATAATAATAAAAAAAGAAACTACTGTTGCAGTGACAACGAAATGAAGTAGGGTAACAGTGACTTGTTCAAAAACTTGTCGGCAAGTGAGTATGCTAAAGACAAAAAAAAAAAAAAGCTGGTGAAACATTAGACAAATGTTTATATTTGAACAACAGTGAAGAAGAAATGAGCTAAGGTATCAAATGTTTTGTAAAATAATTTTAGTTTCATTGATTCAAATAAAAATGTCTTTACTTTTTGAATGATCCTTGTACTATGATTGGCTCTGTGAACCCTACAGCCCAATCATTTTCAGATTAACATGTTGTAATGTTCTCATAGCTCCAACAAAATTATTACTGCATTTTCTATGACTAGTGCAATGGATATACAGCTTCTCTAAAGATGAATGTAGTCAGTGTATTTTTCCATGAATTGGGCTTGGAAGAACTCTCAGTCTCAAGACCCTCAGTTTCAAGTATTTCCATACACATTCAGTGCAAATTGCCAAGACCCACAGCACAAAACATTTCCACACCACCTTGCCATTGTATGGGAAAAAAGTGCTAGTCCTACTAGCAGGGTACAAGAGGCCAGTAAGAAGCTTTGGAAATAAGAATTTGGAAAATAACATTCATGGTTAGATCATATATGTGGTCAGTAAACAAATAATAATAATAATACAAGACTTTGTGAATTCATTATCAGTAAGAGTTTTTGCTTACTATTTAAGGACGAGTTTTAGGAACATTCTATTGAATTAAAAAATTTATATATGTTAATAAAATAAATAAAAAATTTTCAGTGTGGCAGTATTATTCTACCATAGCAGTTGCATTCTGTTCTGAAGTTACAAAACAATAAAAACTATAAGAAAAATACTTTTTTATTTACATTGTATTCTTTGTTTAATCTTTTATATTTATACATATTTTAAAAGAATAACATTCTAAGTACTATATCTTAACAGAAGCATATTGCTAAAGCAGTAATCAGTTCTTAATACGGCAATACTCTGTAGCATCTTTGAGTACTTTGAGAGTGTGCTCAACCATCTCAGGACATGAATTGTGTGCCATGTGACCAATGCGATGCAGCCTGCCACTTGTTGGCCCATATCCTAGTTGGAGCTCTGATTGGTGTCTGCAACATTAAATTTTCCTTTTTGTAAAATTTTTGAATTCTGGCAATAAATTAATTATTGTTAATTGCTACAGAGTTCACATCCTGCTGGCAGGGCCGGCGTTAGGGGGGTAAGCGGGTCAAAAGTACCCGGGCCCACCAGCTGATGGGGGGCCCCGAATACTGATTGTAGGGGCCCTCAGGTTATGAAGCCAATAATCCACCCATTGTTATCCGGCTGGTTTGTAGAGCTAAAAAAAAAAAAAAAGAGTCGCCCATTTTACCCCGGGCCCGAAATTCCTAGTGCCGGCCCTGCCTGCTGGCAGTATCTCCAACTTGCTTTCTAGAAAAGAAAACTTCTCAATTATTGTGCCTGAAATCAGGTACTGATCTATGGTTATCCTCTTTTTCTTAAAGCCACCAGAAACAGATGATGTTCATCTGATAAGCAAAACTTTAATCTCTAAGTGATTCATGGATCTGAGGATAGAGAGCAATCATTACACTTTTAATTATAATTCAGCAGTGAGATATAAAACCAGAATTTATGTATAAGGAGACATAAGCCATGCAATTAATATAAAAAATATGAATCTTCAAAGTGAGTCACTGGTCACACAGGGTATTGCATTCATTGGTAACAACGGAAAGAAAGAACTGCTGAGAGGCAATATTTATATGAAAAGGATAAATCAAAGACACCCAGCACTCACCAAAGTTGAAGGGAGAATGGCAGCAGCAACACAAAATAACCAACAAACCCAGAAAACACAATATTTTGGGGTATAACCCTTTGTCAAGTAAAAGAAGCAAGTGGCTGAGGTTGCATAAGTCTTGCAGTCATCACAGCCACTCATAGGATCAATTCTATGAGTGGCTGATGAAGGTCGAAACATCGGAAGTAAAACATCGATCAAAGCAGCGTGAATCCCGAAAAAGTAAGTGAAATAAAGAGTAGTATCTTTGAGTTTTTATTCAAGTTTACCTAAATTTTATATAAAAATTTTACTGGACTATTTTTTTCTGCTAATTCCTTCCACCTGCAACTACCTCACTCTGTAGCTGAGGAAGGGACATACGTAAATGTGAACATTTCAGCACTCTGTTTCTGTCTATGTTTCAATGCCATACTATCTTCAACTGGTGTAATGTGTGGTTATTCTCCTATCCATATCATTTGTTTGTCCTTCTGTTCAGTTGCTACCAAGTTCCAACAACTGACTAAAATAAAAAGCTAAATATTAGAAAAATTTAAATAATAAAAAAGCAGATGATAAAGTATTACAAACTCTTTAAAGAGATTAATTAATGTGAAATAGCTTCTCTTAGTTATAGAATTTGGAAGGTAAACCATAACACATTGAAGTATGCAATATACCACTAGCATATAACATAACAGATCCAGGGACAAAGCAAATGTTTCATTAATGTGTCTGGATGTTCAATATGAAAAGGTTTGGTCCAATAGTGAGAAGTGGTTACTAAAACAGTTACCCTATTAACATTGTCAATCATTTTATATCAGTATTTAAAAGCTGGTGAACTCTCTGTATTCTTACACTGAAAATCTGCTTCTTCTTTTTAATTTAATTTCTTTAGTTTAATTTAATTTCAATGGAGCACACGCTCTGGTGGTAATTTCCCTACACACCTACTTCCCCCTTTACTGCACCCAACTACATTCGAACTCTACAAATTTTATCTTTAAATTCTTTCAACATTTTTGGTAAATTGTTCGTCATTTCTTTTTGGTAACTTATTCCAATCCATGACACCCTTACCTAAAAAAGAGAATCTTCCCACACCCTTGTGCCTGAAATTGAGTGCCAGCTTGTGCTCATGGTCATCTTTTCCCTTCCATGCACTACTTTTCATACCTAAACCAATATATTTCCATGCCTCATCACCAGTATATGTCTTGTACACTCCCATTACCCTCTTCACCCTCCTCCTGTCTTATCCCTTTGATATTTATTATTAAAACGTTCCGGAACCATTAGAAATGTACAGGATATTATTATAAACGGTTTGTTTCATTGTTTTTAGTATCGGTATCGGCATGGTAAACTGAGCTCCCCTTTCCATAACCTCTTCGGTAGTAAGGTACTTACAATCTTCATCCCATGTTTACCAACCCAGCTAGATATCCTGTCCAGATCACCCTCAACTGTTTACAGTCCTCTACCGTTTTGATCCCTTTATGTAGCATTATGTCATCTGTAAACAATATAATTTCAGATAGTAAACAATCAACACAAGTATTCATCAGAATAATGAATAAACTACCCTGTGGTACTCCCATTTTTACTTCCTTTTCTTTTGATACTGCATTTCCTACCCTGACTCTTCAGTGGGACAATTCCCCCATTTCAGTAGTGTTCAGGTACCGTTTTGTGTTTATAGGTTACTAACTGTCCCCAGCCCATGCACTGTAATGGCTAAATCTGGTTAAATGGAAAAAAAAGGAAGCACACATTTCTAATATTTTTAATTTCACAATACTTGTAGGTATACAATATTTTCTGTTGTTCCATTGTCTGTGCAGATGTAGAGATTGTCTGGTTTGCTGACTCTATAATACACAACATAGAAGCAATCCGTGTCTAGATCTAAACTACATAATTCTAACAAAAGGCCCTGAGCTATGTTGATGGTGATTGCAAATACCGATTGCATTGGGAATTGCAATCTCTTATATTGAAATCATAGGAATGTGAGGAATTAGGACATCTCCACCTTTGAAATGTCCTGTCTAGATTGTTGCTTTTATGATGTTACCCATTAACTTTTTTTACTGCATGCAAAAATTGTGTTTAGTAAAAAACTACTCCATCTGCTTCCACAACAGTGTCAATGGACTTGTATGTGACTGCCTCACTTTAAATGTTAGATTGAATAATATTTTTAAGTTCATAGATGTCTTTGTTCTCAGTGGCAAGAATAGCACATTCATTCAGCCAATCAAGATTCTTATAATTTATTTGAATATTGGGAAATACTTTTCAGCCAATTATTTTTTTGACAGTAGTATTTTACAGAAGTTATGAGGCAGTGAAAATTGTCCTGGGGTTATCCCAACCAGCACCTTATCATTCCGAATTTCCAGCAATTGATGTGAGAATATCTCAACTGATCAATCATATTGCAACTGAACATGCATATTTGCAGTTTATTTCACCATCTTTACATATCGCCCTCAAAGTAGAGTATTTCAGGCAAGCTTTTATTTCTTGTGCTACTGTCAAACTTTACCTGTAATTCTAATGTGATGTCACATGAAATAATTAAATCAAAATGAAAATATGAAAATAAATAACTCAAAATCGCTGAAAAAAAGGTAACAAAATCAAAGAAATGAAAAACCAAAAAAATAAAAAATATTAATTAAATCAAAATGAAAATAAGAATACCAGTCACTGAAAAAAAAAGAAAACGAAATTAAAGAATAAAAAAAACTATCAAAATATTTGTCATAGATTTATAAAAACATGTGTGGATTCGAATGCAATGTTTTGCCAAAATTTCAAAGCAGTCCGTGAAGAACTTTCAGAGATTTAAGATTTTGAACAAACGAACATGTACATTTTTATTTATATAGATTTTTAAACCATATACTCAACTGCAAAGAAGTTAATGCTAGATTTCATTATTGTTGGAAAACAGACAGTTGTAACGGCTTGTTCCTATTACCAGCCATTTGTCAGGAATGGCTTGTGATCATAGGCTAAGGAGGTAATAGTATGTTAGACTTACTGGTTCAATGACCCTTCTGAAGGCTGTTCTTCAGGCTCTGCTCCAAGACAGGATGTTAGACTGGCTCCGTTAGTAAGTTGCTCTATACAACTCAAGCTACTAGCAATGGAGGTAGGAGTGCTTATAAAAGTAGCAAGTCTTCACAACCATGCAGGTTTATTATGGACTAGTGACACTGGTTACAGTTCTAGCAGCTCCCCATCAATGGAAATCCACAGCTTCAATAAAGTAATCGACACTTACAAGCACATCTGGGCATTGTGGGCAGTTAGGTGGGCTGGGCTTGTGGTGAGCGGTTCCCTGGTTCGACACTCAGATGGACATAGTGATGCGCAATCACTGGCTGCCCTGCATGACCCTTAGCTGGTCTCTTTATACACCCCAGTCATGTGTATTGACAGTGTGATCACGTACAAAGCCCTTACCGGGTTCCATCGATGTTCTCTAATGTTTGCCACGTGAGTTAGTCACATTTTACTGTTGCACGCACTGGTCAGGCAATGACCTAAAGCTTGCATCAGTTTCCAGAACATATTATGCGTGCCTGTCAGTGTGAGTGACCAGTCACACTCATAAATTTCTGATCTGCTCATGACCTACATTGTCTGCTCCGGGCGATGTCCGCTGAGCCAAGCTTGCTGCCTCAAACCCATACACCAATTTTACCTATCCTAAAATTGGTCCATTATCCTAAAATTGGTCCATTACATAGAATAGTTAGTATGGAATAAACTTAAAAAATAATGATTGTCATAATCTTAGTAACTAACTTGATATTCAATGAAATTGTTGTTAATGGATACAGTGTTAATGATATGTTAATAACAAGTTTGATCCAACAGTGGATGCAAGATTATACATAAATTCTTAAATTCAAGGAAATAATTACTTATGTCAGAATTAACTATGAATAGAAAGTATTTAATTTTAAATTGTGATGGAGCTCAAATGCTCTGGTGGCAATGTCCCCATATCATGTTTCCCTGTCATGATTTTTCACCTCCTACCTACCTTTGCGAATTGTAACTTTAAACTCCTTCAGTGTTTCTGGCACACTAGTCTGTAACTCCTTTACCTATAAAAGAAAATTTTCCTACTCCCTTTTGCCTGGATTCAGTTCCAGCATATGATTATGGTTATCTCTTCTCTTCCATGTACATCTCTTAATCCTTCTACTAATAGCCATCCATGCTTTTTTTTCGTAATTATAAGCCTAGAACAATCCAAACACATTCTTCACCCACCTTGTATCTTTCAAAGACTCCCAACACAGCTCCTTCATCATATCAGTTAGTGGTTGCATTCTGCAGTAATTTCCACAAACAAATATTGCTGTTCTCCTTTGTATCCCCTCCTACTCCAGAATTTGATATCCATAATATGGATCCCACACCACCATATTCAAGCAGTGGACTGACTAAGGTTTATGTAACCCAGTTCCCGTACTTGCCTGGTTCATCCTCTTATCACCCTCTCCAATAAATGAAGGATTTTGTAACCTCTTACCAACACCTGCTAATGTATCCTTACTATCAAAAATTATGCCAAGGTATTTACATTTAAGAACTTCAACTTCTGAACACTATACTCATAGAAAATCTTTACTTTTTTATCCATGTACCTAAAAAGCTGATTGTTCTTGGCATTTATTTTCATTCCATGCTTAACTGTCCTGATAGATATCCTATTAAGATCCTCTTGTAGCTGTTCACAGTCTTCTGACTTAATCTTATTGTATAAAATTATGCTACCTGCATACAATCTAACTTCTGATTTCAACCCATCAATGCAGTCATTGTTCAGAATAATGAACAACAGAGGTCCCAATGCATTACCCTGTGGCACTCCAATATTAAGTTTTACCTCTCTTGACACTGCATTTTCCACCCTACAAGGGTGGATCAAATATAAATGGAGCTTTTTTAACTGAGCGTGCAATAAAAGTTTGAATGGTCATGTGCTTCTAAACATTTGTTGGGGATATCAGGAGTGGAGCGAGTGATTGCTGGCCTTATCACTTGCAATCAGTAGTACAGCTAACAATGTCGAACAAGACATGCAACTCTAAATTGCGTAACGTGTTATTATTAAATTTCTCAGTTGTGAAGGCGAGAAACCAACCCAAATTCTGCGGAGATTAAAGGCAGAGTTCGGGGATCATACACTGTCAAGGACTTGTTTGTTTGCCTGGAATAAGGAATTCCTGAAAGACCATGAAGAGGTTAAAAATGAGAGCCACGATCGTCATCCACGGACATGCATTACAGAGCCGAACACTATCACAATTGGTGACTTTATTCTGTGCATTGATTGTTTGCATGGGCATCGCAGCATGTTACTGCAATCTTTTGGATTAAGTTAAGCTTGCTTATCGCCAAAAAAAAGATGACCAGCTAATAAGAGATGTGATTCTTCTCCATGACAATGCTCGGCCACACACTGCAGCTCTCACTTAAGCAAAATTAGACAAAATGAACTGGAGATAAGTCCCATTTATATTTGATCCAGCCTCGTAACTTTGCTTTCTGCCTTTTAATATTTCCTCCACCCAGAAATTTCATCCACTTCAACAGTTTTAGCCTTATTTACCACTATTTTATGACTCTGTCAAATGCTTTGGAGAGATCCAGAGTTACACTATGAACATGGCCTTCCTTGCCATTTCATCAGAAATATCTTAAATATAGCCCACTAATTGAAATTCTTGTAAGTGTCCTTTCCTGAATCCTTGTTGCTGTTTTGCAAACCAGTTCCTTGTCTCACAGACATTACTGGTGTGGTTGCATACCAACCTCTCCATCAACTTTCCCACCGCTGATGTCAAACTAACTGGCCAGTAATTTTCAACTCCATTTGTCACACCTCCTATATGGGTCGGAAGTACTATGGCACTTTTCCAGTTCTCCGGTTAGCAGCAAGTCTCCAAACTCAATCTTAATAATATTATGAGATAAGGAACAATATCATATCCCACTAGTATTATTATCCACAACAGCCCCCTTATTCTTTTTTAGTTCTCTTGTCTCACCCATAATATTCTCGCAATTTATTTCCAGTTTTTTTTTTTAGTCTGTTTATTACCACTTATATGGAGAAGCTCCTCCTCTTATTTTTTTCCCTCCAATACTAGAATGATATTTCCTAACGGCCTCATGAAAGGAATTAATTAGTATCACCATCATTTCCAAATCCACAGTAACTACTTTCCCATTGTTACCCCTCACTTTTCTAACATAATCACAGAAATTTCTAGATGTATCACCCCATGTCCTGCCCCCCTTTTGCAACTACAATTTTTTCCTTAAACCCAGCTTTAGCATCCTTCTTTGCTACTATTAATTTCTTGTCTAATTGTTTGAAGGTTTAATACTTCCTTGCTTTTTTTGTTTTTAAAAACTGTTTAACGTCTCTTAACAGCGAGGTCTTTAGAGACGGGAATGGATGGGGGGCAAGGAATGGGAAGGAATTTGGCCATGGCCTTTTGTAAGAAGCATCCCAGCATTTGCCTGGAGTGATTTGGGAAACCATGGAAAACCCAAATCTGGATGCCCAGACGGGGATTCGAACCGACTTCCTTGCTGTCTCTTTACTCTGATGTGTTCTCTTCTTACCAACTTCTTTAGCCTTCTCAGCTCTGTATTATAGTAAGCAGGTTCTGCACTTATTGTTATTTTTTGTTTTGGAATAAACTTTTCTTCTCCCCTTCCTAACCCCTTACCACTGTACTCTTCTTCCAAATGCTGAATCTTTCTCTGAAATATCTTTTTAGTTCAGTGACAGTATAACTATGTCTACTCGTATAACTACCTTCAATTTTGGCTGGTGGTTCACTGAACCCTCTAATATCCATAATCACTGCTTCACAACCACTTATTCTTTCTGTAACCTGAAACTTCAGAAAATTGTCTCCAGGGTTTATTAAGAAGATATCCAACATTTTTGGTCCCCTTATACTTTGTTCTACTGCTTGTGTGTAAAGTCTCCTTCCCTCAGTAACATATTTGCAAACATCTGTTGCCTTGTATTATTTATCTTAATTTCCAGCCAGTTAAAACCTGGTAAATTTAAGTCTCCACCAGTAATAACCATCTGGCTCTGAATATAAACTAATTTTTCACCAAGAGCCTCATCATCATCATTCATTTTTTCACTGCGGTAGGCAGTGAAGACCCTAATTTCTTCTTTTGTTGGACCCCAGGCATAACTTTGATCTATAAACTCCTGTGAACTGAAATACTCTTTACTAACCGGTATGAAAATCTCTCTCCCAAACAGTGGTGTAGCTAGGTCAACAAGGGCCCCGGTGTTAAAAAAAATATTTAGCTCTCCTAAGTTGCTTGTAGGGGCCCCTGAACAGAGCTTGGAGGGCTGAGCTTGGCAGCCCCCTGGGATGCACATGGGAGGCCCCTCAGCTGTGCTCGGGGACCCGGTGCACTGCACCGCCTAGCCCTATGGTAGCAACGCCCCTGCTCTCAATTCCTCCTCTATCTCTATGGTACATCCTATAACCATCAGTAAAATCTCAGTGTCTAGTATTTCTTCTTTTGACCAAGATTCTATTTGTGAACCCATCTTTTATTTTTTCATCAGCTTTTACTATTTCATTATTTTTTTCCATTATGAATCTGCATTCAGTATCTCTTTGGTCACTTGTTTTTAACCCCTCACCAGCAGCCTCTCATCTAAAAAAGACACACTCCTTATCCCATCATAACTGAAAGTGGGCTCCCTTACAGTTATAACTAATAGCTCAGAAAATGCCCCCTTCTATCTAGGTGTAGGCCATGCCTAGTAAAACCCACCAACCAATGGTATGCAGAGGCATAACTCCCAAGACAGAGCTAATGCCTTTCACCTGCATACCCCACTATCACTACTCTATTTTCCTAAGTGAAATCCTTGCAAAGTGATCCTGTGTCTTCTGTTATTTGCCCTAATGTAACACTAGGTTTGAAAAAAACTTGTGACATTGTAGTCTTCGCCCAACTGGTCCTGCAGTCTCCCATGGCTACTAGCTAGCAGCAAAACCATTTTCTTTCTTCTTTTTCCTTCTACATGTCTATCCCTACAAGTCTGCTACACCTTACCTACTCCTACTTCTCCTCGAGGCTCTTCTCCTCATGACTCCGGTAATAGGTCAAACCTATTTCTCCTAAAAAAATTTAAGGTATCCAGTTTAATCTATTTCCCCTATGACCTGTTACCAGTTACAAACTCTCATTTTCACTCCCCTTGCCATCTTTCCTTTCCACTTCTAAAGGCTGAGCCTGAATGGCCCTAATAAGTTTTCCCATCTCCCAAATCTTTCTTACTGCTTTGCAAGTTTCCTGTCCTGCTCTCTCTTTAGCTCTGCAAAAGTGTACAATACCGTGGAAGAGCCTCATTTAGTTTCCATTTAATCTCTGCTCTACATTTATCCCAGTAAAACCACTTCTTACACTCTCTTCAAACCAAACACCAAAAACCTGGTGCCACACATCTCGGACATGATTTTTCCCTTTAAGGCTAACATTTTACTGAACCAAGCAGCTTTTTAACCTCCCTGGCCCTAATTTCTGACAGTTAAACCAAGACTATTCATACAGCATCTAACAAAACAGCCCTACTAGCATCAAATGGTAATAACAAGTACTTACACTTTTACATTATGGGATCAAAATTCGGGAATTAGTGATGGTGTAAAGAGCGTAGACAGTTTTTTCCATAGAAATGACCACAGAACACAGTCAGTAACTGATATGATAGTTGGAAGACAGGAGGCAGGTGAAAAGAGTGCTGGCAGGCTTGTACTTGCAATCAGGCTTCAAAGTATATTGGTAGAAGAATTGGCTAAGTACACTGAAGCATGAGATGATCACAAACTAACATTTGGTTTAAGATGTTAAGTAATAGGGAAGTTTTGTTTGGTAATTAAAGGAGACATGCAATAGAATAAATTGCTGAGGGAAATGCTGTAGAATTTACCTGAAACACTGAAAGATTTTAAAATAAAACTCACAGAAGGCCATATTAGGTGAGGGGAGAAATTGCAACGGAATAATTTAAGATACAAATTCATGAAAAGGATAAAACAGACGAATTATGAAATTTCCACTGGACACATATGCTCTACTGCAATAAAATTATAACTTTTCAAATGAGTCATTATCCCTAATATCTTTAACTCCATAATTAAATAGTGAATATTCAGTTTTGTATCAAAGTCAGTTAGTTGTGTACAATATAACTAAAAGACTGTATATAACTCATATTTTCAGTTTTTGTTTATGAGTGGAAATTCTATAGCAACCTGACTTATTCAGTGTCATTAAATTATGACAATGGTACATACATTTCCATTGCATAAGACCATACTTTTTTCCAGTCAATATTTGGTGTGGCATGGATAGTTGTGACAACATCAAGTAATGGCTCTCCCTCTGGAGGGAATAATTCAAACCCTAGGGAACGAACCCCTTTTCGTAAGTGTTCTGCATTCTTTTGGTGCCTCCTCCACCTGTTTTCTAGTCCTTCTTCTACTATTTCTGCTAGTGCTTCTCTCAGGGCATACATAAGGTTCATTGCGGGAGTATAATGATACCTGAAAAGTTTAATCTCTGAATTAATGCTTATACATTAGTCACATTCAATAAATGCAAACTAGACATTTTTGTTAACTTCTGGATGCAAAGTATTTAATGTTAGTATCAGTAGTTTCAACCATATTTTTGATATGATGTTAGTAGGGAAGCAATAAAACCTTTATCATATGAGAATTATAGAATACATAAATGAAAACATGCTTCAAAGCAATATGAAAATGAAGGACAGTAAAAGTAAAGACACAAATTGCAAGGAGAACTGTGACTAGAAACCATCCTCCTCCCCCCCCCCCCCCTCCCTAAAAACAAGATCAACACAATAGTATGGGTGACATCTTAATCACATGGGAGATAAAATTTAACATTAAAATTTAGAGTATTTGAAAGCCCGCCAAAATGCTCCTTTGCTGCCTGGCGTGGGCCAATGACACTCGTGACGTCACATGCCAGCAGGTGCTCACTCTAGGTAAGTAACGTTTAGTTTGTTTCTCTGAATTTGTGTATAAATTGTTGGAAATATGGTTTATAAATAGAGTGTAGCACATCAATCTACAACCACAACAAAAAAACTCTCCAAATAAACATAAGTGTTCCTGCATTAGCTGAAATAGGGAAAAAAGTCTCTGCAACTTGCTCATAGAAACCCAGACGACATTGTGACTAAGTCGCATATCATTTACTGTAAATATAATTTGCACCATAATTTCTTTGAGATAATGTAGTACGCTGTTTAAGGCGAGTATCAGTAAAGTTAGGGTTCTTAGGTTCGATCCTCACTTTGGAATATGTTTTGTTATTTGTGAGCGTTTTCTTTAGATACTAGTTACTGTTGGTAGCGCCGCATATTCTTTTTCTAAAATCCACCGAAACAATAATTTTTTTATCCAAAGGTTTCACAAAATTTTTTGGATAGCATGAGTATTATAAACATTTGAGACATAACCAAAAAGACTTCAAAACTGGGACTGGACGTTACTTGCACACCAATAAAAAGTTAAAAAAAAAATAAAAAATAGTTGCACATTAAAAGTAAATACCACTTAAATAGATGCATTTATGTCAGAAAGGCAACATACAGTTGTATCGTCATGTAAAAATTACAACAAAAAGTAGGCTATTCAAAGCGTTCCGGAATTATTGCGAGATTAGCGTGCAATGTTATTGTTAAAATAAATCCTATTATTCTCCGCCGAGTACTTGGGTTTTGTTGCAATGATGATGTGTCTCTGGTATGTTTGAAAATTAAAAGCAGGAGGTTATCTTTTATAAAAGTTTTCTTGTATGACAGCAATTTATGTTTCAAATGTTTGCATGATGTTTTATGACTACTTCTAATAAAAACATGAATCTGTAAAGCAACAAATGGCAAACAGAAATAAAAAAATGTACACAGAAAAAAATATCATCCTAATCATGTAGACACCATGGCATCATTACTTATCTTCTCGTTAATAGTGAATACTTAAACATCATGTTCTCTACGTGCAGTGAAGTGAACGCAGTCGGTAAATAAATAAACAATAAATTCAGTTTTGTTCAAAAGAAATTATAATTTATCTATAATTATTTATCTGTAGTTAAGAAAAATTGGCCACAACATCCAGTGCTTACCTTATACTACACGCATTTTTCTCATGAATATCTCCTAAAACAACTAACTTAATTTATAATTTTAGTCATTCTTATGAAGGATTTCTGTTAATCTGTAACTTCCAGTTTAAATATAAATGATTCTTGAACTGAAGTTATTACATTCTCAAGCTCGGTAGAAGTCAGTGGTTGTTTCTATAGCTAGTCCGACAAATAATTTTCGGTATTTTTCCGCTGTATGCTTCTACAAATTGTTCTTCATTTTATATTCAACACAAAATCTCATTAGTAACAAGAGATAACCAGCAACAAACAGTTGAAAACTTGGATAGTGGGAAACACTCCATACGCAGCCACAGCACCTACAGGCAGGTGACGTCACTAAAGCGATCTCCAATTCCAGAGCGTTTTCCTCATGTGACAAGAGGCAAAAACAATTTTATTTTTATTTCGCTTTTTAATCCATCTTTCTTTTCAAATTTAACAAAAATAGCTTCCTTCGGCAATAATCTACGCGAATGACTACAATTTGTAATATATTTTGAATACTGTCAAATAGCCTATTCAGTCAGCATCAAGAGCACTTTCAATAAAATAGTATTAATATATGTCAAAGCAACCTTAAAAAAGAAGTTTTGTTGTTTTAAACACAACTTAGAAACTAAAGTGTGTATTGTAGGTGAGTGAGTCAGGAAGTGGAATATATTACCAAAGAACTTGCCAATAACACTAAAAGAATTTAAAAGTTGTAAAGGACAATGGTAGGAGGGTGGTGAAACAACAAAATAATGAACTGGGTTAGTAACAATTTTCTCCATTGAAGATAGATTAATTTTTTTAAATAATTGTTATATACAATACATACAAATGTCTTAGTTTTTTAACTAACGAACTCTAAACATTCATAGCTCATATACTTGGGTAAAAAATATTATTTTAGACCGCCTTTACTACTGTGAAAAATAGCGGTCTGCTGGTTCAGTAGTTAAGGTGTATGAGTAGAGGTTAAAAGGTCCATGGTTCAAATCCCTGTCTTAGCAGGACTTTTCAAAGGTCCTTAACCCAACATTCACCTCTGGTATTGCTTGTTGTGTAATGTGAAGTATTCCAGAATGTTTCCATTATTTGCATTCCATGTTAAACTGAAGGTCCCCTATACTGGGTTAGGTTAAGGTGACTACGATAGGGGCAGAATGTGCTACCAATAAAAACCCTGTCACCAGTTCATTATGAGCCTTTAGCTTTTAACTGTGAACACTCTCAGGATATAATGTTATAAAATTTTTAATATGATACTGTTTTGTGACAGTGTAAATTTGGAATCTACAATTTATATAATTTAAGTTCCATGGGCCTATGATAGGCAGACGGACAGACTATCAATCATCAGCAATGGGATTCTGTTGCCTGCTGGATTTGGAATTATAAAAATGAAATGAGACAAAAAACATTTTTTTAGGTTTATGATAAGACGATGAATGTCATCTGCTTTTGAAGTTATTGTTAAAAGAATGAAGAATCTGAGCAGTGCATAATATAAGAGGACTCAGGAAAGTCAAACAATGGTATTTTATTGATATTTGGAAAGAAAAAAAAAAAAAAAAGCTGTTGTGTTGTAAATTCTCATAAATGTTAACTTAAAAAGGAAAATTATCAAGTAATATCCTAGTTTTTACATGAACTATTTCACAAAATTCTGATATATGAACTACATTGATTAAGTTAGTGTCTGTTTTTATTTTAATTAATTTTTCCTTGGCTGGGATGAGTACCTACAAGTAACTGATTTTCAAGTTTTAACTTACTGCCTTGGTTTGTCTGGACCAAAACACTGCCAGAATCGAGCTTCTAACTCTGCATCCATGAAAAAGCTCTTTATTTTGGACTTCCGATTCATAATTTTATTCCTGAAAAGAGCATACCATCATAAAACAACTTTCAAACTGATATATAAAAAGATTTATCTTTACAAATAGAAGAACATGCAACATAAGAAATTTTTGGACGTAAACAATGGGTTTTGTCATATACCACTTCTCAGTGGCAGATCCAGGATTTTGGTTTGGGAGGGGCTTGAGCGGACTTTGTTTGGGGGTAGGGGCTTGAGCGGATTTTTCTTTTGGGGAGGTGGGTGAGCAGATTTTGTTTGGGGAGGCCGTCAGTTGGGTAAGGGTAGGCTTTATAGCCACAGTATAACTAACAAAAAAAAGATCTCCAAAATTACGATGTTGGGGTTGGACCTAGATAGTTTTTTGGGGGGTATCTGCCACTGCCATTTCTTAGTCAAGTACTTTAATGGGAATGTAATTTAATTTAATGTAATTTCAATTGTGATGGAGCACACTTGCTCTGGTGGCAATGTCCTTACACTCCAACCTTCCATGTCTTAATTTTTTTCCCTATCTAAGCCTGCCATTTACAAATTGCAACTTTAAACTCCTTCATTGGGGAGCGTCCATAGTGGTTAGCTCCATTTTGGCCTTCTGTGAACCCCCCCTTCTCCCCATGTAGCCCGACGTGGCTTTTGCCTTTAACCCCCCCCCCCCTCCCCCTTGTAGCATGTAGCTTTTTTTCCTATTGATTCCAGAGCATATTTTGTACTGTTTTCTCTGGTCAGACTAGCATAAATTACATATGAAGACAGTTAAATGACAGAAATAAATATTCACATGCTGTTGTGTGTTCTGTACCTTATTTTAACGGTGACGAATAACATGAATAAGAAGATGCGTGGCTTGGCTTGGAAACCTACCACCCCCACATAGCCCAGCATAGCTTTCCAGCCAACTTCCCCCCCCCCCCTCTAGAAGGAGTTACGTAGTTTATGGACGCTACCTTGTGTTTGGTAAACCGTCTCCCTTGGTAATTTATTCCAGTCTCTGACTACATTCCTACAAAAGGAAATTTTCCCACTTCATTTCGTCTGAATTCAAGTGCCAGCTTATGATTATGGTCCTCTCTTCCCCTCCATGTAGAACTCCTAATACTTTTATATATATATACACACTCCTGGAAATTGAAATAAGAACACCGTGAATTCATTGTCCCAGGAATGGGAAACTTTATATACACATTCCTGGGGTCAGATACAACACATGATCACACAGACAGAACCATAGGCACATAGACACAGGCAACAGAGCATGCACAATGTCGGCACTAGTACCGTGTATATCCTCCTTTCGCAGCAATGCAGGCTGCAATTCTCCCATGGAGACGATCAGAGAGGTGCTGGATGTAGTCCTGTGGAATGGCATGCCAAGCCATTTCCACCTGGCGCCTCAGCTGGACCAGCGTTCGTTCTGGACGTGCTGACCGCATGAGACGACATTTCATCCAGTCCCAAACATGCTCAATGGGGGACAGATCCGGAGATCTCGCTGGCCTGGGTAGTTGACTTACACCTTCTAGAGCACGTTGGGTGGCATGGGATACATGTGGACGTGCATTGTCCTGTTGGAACACCATGTTCCCTTGCCGGTCTAGGAATGGTAGAACGATGGGTTCGATGATGGTTTGAATGTACCGTGCACTGTTCAGTGTCCCCTCGACGATCACCAGAGGTGTACGGCCAGTGTAGGAGATCGCTCCCCACACCATGATGCCGGGTGTTGGCCCTGTGTGCCTCGGTTGTATGCAGTCCTGATTGTGGCGCTCACCTGCACGGTGCCAAACACGCATTTGACCATCATTGGCACCAAGGTAGAAGCGACTCTCATCACTGAAGACGACATGTCTCCATTCGTCCCTCCATACACGCCTGTCGCGACACCACTGGAGGCGGGCTGCACGATGTTGGGGCAAGAGCGGAAGACGACCTAACGGTGCGCGGGACCGTAGCCCAGCTTCATGGAGACAGTTGCGAATGGTCCTTTCTGATACCCCAGGAGCAACAGTGTCCCTAATTTGCCGGGAAGTGGCGGTGCGGTCCCCTACGGCACTGCGTAGGATGTGACGGTCTTGGCGTGCGTCCGTGCGTCGCTGCTGTCCGGACCCAGGTCGACGTGCACGTGCACCTTCCGCCGACCACTGGCGACAACATCGATGTACTGTGGAGACCTCGCGCCCCACATGTTGAGCAATTTGGCGGTACGTCCACCCGGCCTCCCACATGCCCACTATACGCCCTCGCTCAAAGTCCGTTAACTGCACATACGGTTCACGTACACGCTGTCGCGGCATGCTACCAGTGTTAAAGACTAAGATGGAGCTCTGTATGCCACGGCAAACTGGCTGACACTGACTGCGGCGGTGCCCAACCGCTGCACAGCTAGCGCCCTTCGACGGCCAACACTGCTGTTCCTGGTGTGTCCGCTGTGCCGTGCGTTTGATCATTGCTTGTACAGCCCTCTCGTAGTGTCCGGAGCAAGTATGGTGGGTCTTACACACCGGCATCAATGTGTTCTTATTTCAATTGCCAGGAGTGTATATACCAATATCCATCCATACATTATCACTACTTTAAGCTTGGAACAAACCAAACACTCTTTTCACCCATCTGTTATACTCCCAACCCAGCTCCTTCAATTTATCATTCTGAGGTAATTTCTGCAAACAAATCTAGCTGCTCTCTTTTGTACCCCTTCCAAGTCCTAAATTTTACATCCATAATGTGAGTCTCACACAATTCCACTGTATTCAAGCAGTGATCTGACTGGAAGTCCCTGGTATATTTCCTCATCATCCTCTCCAATAAATGAATGACTTTGTAACAACCTGTCCAGTGTATCCTGCCCCATTGAGTTTACAATCAAAAGTTATGCTAAGATATTTTCAGTTAGGATCTTAAACAAGCAATTCCTTTCCTACCCTATAATCATATGAAACTTTTACTTTTTTTTATCCATGTACCTAATCAGCTGAATCTTATGGTATTTATTTTCATTCCTTGTTTAATTACCCAGATAGATATCCTGCAATGATACTCCTGTAGCTGTTCACAGTACTCTACTATTTTAATCCCATTGTATAACATTATAACATTTGCAAACAATCTAACTTTTGACTATCCATCAATACAATCACTCATTAGAATAATAAACAGCAATGAGGAATACAATAGGGCGGTTCTTTGTCACACCTACTCTTCATTGCTGTGATGGATGATATCTTGAAGAAATTCAAAGTAGTGCATGGAAAAGATACATAAGCCCTAGACTTTGCTGATGATGCTGTAATTTGGGGATGAAAATGCAGAAGAAGTTGGAGGCTTGGAACAAGCTGTTTGAGGAGTATACACTGAAAATCAGCCAGAGTAAGATGGTAGTCATGACAACAGGTACAGGGACTTCTAATGTGAATATTTACCTTCTCGAAATCACAAACAGACTGTTTGTGATTTCGAGAAGAAATATCCAAAATAGACCTGATGAAGACAACAGAGCAGGTTGTCAAAACGTCGTCGTTTTATGACACCATCCGGCTGGACTCCCGAGAAACTTTTATTGAATCAATACGCCGGGAAAATCTCCATTTACATATCAGAACCAATAATGCTGTAGTCTTTAATAACCAAGTCAGAACTCTGTTGTGGGACAGAAAAGTGCCCACAAAGTGCAAACATTCTATCCAAAATCTACTACATCCTCATACTGTCTTACGCACTAGAAACATGTACCCTATCCAGAAGAGACAGTAGTAGACTTAAAGCCTCTGGAATGAAGTTTGCAATGCTTCAGAGGACACGAAGGAATTAAATCAATCATTCAGAAGCTGATATATACACCAGTGTGGCAATATCTTTACAGCAATGTTACCTGATGAGGTATGGACATGTCCAAAGGGTGGAGGAAGAAAGAAAAACAAAGCCTTCCTTTCATACGTTCGTCGGCCAGTGTGATCCAGCCGAGAGTGCCAGAACGTAAACAGAGCAATAAATCTCTGCAATTTCTCTGTAGCAATCTCATATCCTTCTTTTAGTTGAGAATCATACTTCTTATTGAGATGCACGTCAGTGACTATTTTTATCTTAAAAATTTTCAATGGATGGCATAAACAGATAATTGAAAGTGAGGAAAGTAGTCATGACGAATTAGTGAGTTTTAGAAGAAGAGTGATAAATAGAATTTCATCGAGTTCAAACACCAACACTGATGAATCATATGCAAGGGAAGATCTTGATGACATGTTGGAAGATCTTGCTATGAAGGAAGAAGGGGACTGAATTCTGTTGATGATTCATTGGACAATATCCAGTGGAACGAATTTGCTGACAGACAACAATCATTTCCATTCCCTGGAAAGGTGAGCTTCTAATGGATTTGCCATCTGATATTAACACAAGTGAAGTGCTTTTGGTATTCTTAGACAAAAAAGTAATAAGCCTATTAGTCACAGAGACTAATATATATGCAGAGCAAAAACTGCATCAACATGAAATGACTGATCATGCCCAAATGAACAGATGGAAACCCACCAATTACAAAAGTTATCAGACTGATGATTTGGATGGGTCTAGTACAGACACCGCTCATTAGATGTTGGTTAATGGACTCTATTTACAACTTTCCATTTCTGCGCAGCATGATGTCCCATAATCATTTTGAATAACTATTAGCAAACTTGTATTTTGTAAATAATTAAATGATATAAGAGATTAACAGATTTGGAAAAGTTTTACCAGTCCTAAACATATTGGTTGACAATTATCAAAAAGTCTTTCCACAAGGCGAAGATATTGTAGCCGACGAGACAATGGTCCCTTGGAGGGGACGACTAATATTCAAGCAATATATACCAATGAAATAACATAAGTATGATATAAAGCTTTACAAACTATGTTCCACCAAAGAGTATACATGGTCCATGAAAGTATATTCTGTACGAAATACCAGCGGAAGGAAGCAAGTTGGCATCACCAAAAATGTCTGCATTGAACTTGCAGATAAATTGTTAAATGAAGGACAAACTTTGTTTGATGGAAACTTTAATATGAGTTATGAATTAGCAGTCAAATTTTTACAATTTACAAGATGCATGTTGTTGGAACTGTACACTACAACAAAAAAAAATCATGCCACGTTTTGTAAAGTTGTACCCATTGAAGAGATGTGAAATGATAGCATGAGAAGATGAAAAAGTTAATGTGGTGGTAAAATGGAAGGATGTTTGAAATGTTAGAATGTTATCAACAAAACGTGCACCTATCATTTCTCCAAGCTTGAATTCTACTCATTGTGGTCATACTGCAAAACAGTAACCTTTAGAGGTACTGGCATAAAATAATTGAAATATTGGCATCAACAGAAGCAATCAGATGATGTCATATGTCACAATTATATAGAAAAGTATCAAATGGTATTGGAAATTAGCAATACAATTGCTTTTAGGAACAAGTGTAGTAAATGCTCACCAGAGAGCCACAAATAAAAAAATAGAAATAAGAAAATTTCAGGAACTTCTCATTACCGAAAAATGCTATGCCCAACAATAATAGAATAAAGAACGTGTCCCACCATTTATAGATTCATAAGAATCAGCAGGGCAATCCTATAAGAAGGATGTGCAGCCTATGTTACCAGAAGAAGAGGCAAACTGCAAAACACCAAAAAATGAACGTACAATTGTCCACAATCATCTCAAATGTGTTTAGAGTGTTTTAATGAACACCATGCAACATAGTATAATGTAATATGTTATCCTAAATATAAATTAATATTTGGATGATGGGGCTCCCACGGAAGAATACCCTTCATCCAGATTTGTGTGACATGGCAACAAATGTGTTAATATGAACATCAAAGGGAAAAGACATTGTAATGGGTTAATGGCATTTCCCCATTACTTTGGAAGATAACTTGAGAAGTTTAAAAGTTTTAAATAGTGGCGGTTGGCACTGTCGTCTAGTGACATCAATCAGCATCCGCCGAGTCCTTGGGCTGGGGGGTGTAAACCCCAATTTCGGGAGCATGGTGCACTAGGAAGAAAGATGCACCTAGGCTTTCGGGCAATCAGTCTGCCATTGGTCATGGAGTTGGTGAGTCCATCGGGGAAGTGAACAGTCAGTTAAGTCGACGAGATTGAGTGTTCACGCTCAGTCATTATGATGAAGCCATAATCTCATAGAAGGGGTTTCCTTTGGTGATATGGAGGAACTTTAGTAATGAAAAAAGGTATTTGCAGAATTGCTTTCGTGGTGGGCGATATGAATGGTCTGAGAACTAGTAAGGGTGTTGATGTATGAATGAGAAGAGTGCATGTTATTCAGTCTAAATTTATCGGAGACATTACCTGTAATCTTGAAGGATCGAGGTTGGGAGTTGGAGCAACATTATCTTATTAACTATTAAATACATGTGTTTCAAATAAGAATGTGCATTTTCATTTCATTTACCAAATTAATGTTGGTTGACGGCCATCAGAAAAAGAACCACAATCTAGTGAGTGCACAGGAACTTTAAAAGGTTCACAGTAAGTATTGTAACCAAACCACCAGCATAACCGTGGCAACATGTGGAAAGGCCCAAAAAGAAATGGATAGACTGAATCAAGAATGGTATAGAAGATATAGGGATGAATTGCATGATTACTCATGAACATTGGCTATTCATGGACAGGAAGAAGTGGAGAGTGCTCGTGACTAGCACCTAGGATATTGGAGCTGGAGAATGTTGATCGCTCTTCCACCCCTACATTTTTAAGACCCATAAAATGAATGTCAAAGTTCCAGTTCATTGTTTGAGAAGGATACTGTGTAATAATTTCTAGTTTCAGAAATTTATGTAACTATTACTAGTACAATCAACATAATTTCTGTCTCTTCCCGTGAATTAATTCTCAAATTTCTGAAGATAAAATAAAATATTTAAGAAATGGAGAAACATTATTTATGTGTAGTGTAACTACTTATTAACATTCTTTCAACTGTAATTTGCTCTTCCATTATTATCAAATTTGATATCGAACAGAATGCAGGAACCATGTGATCAACTTACACAGCACGTGGACCAAAAGTAACTGGTGCTAGTCCACACACTGCAGCAATTGCCTTCTGGCTGGCACTAACAACAACATCAATATCCCACTTGTCAGTAAATAATGGCACTCCACCCAGAGATACCACAGCATCAACAATCAGTAGACAGTTGTATCTGAAACAGAGAGAACTGAGTATTAAAAATTGTGGAAAAAGATGTGTTAATGAATTTGAGCTTTTAAATGGCAAAAAAATTCAATTATACAAAATATACACAACAAATGCTTTGGTGGACTGTAATTAGTTTCCAGGTGCACGCAAAGGTCTCTGACAGTTTTCATTGTATGACATATTTGGATATTTGGAGATTTTTATAATGATTTTAACAAGAGTTCTTGTTATCATGGCTACATTGTTGCTATGAAAAAATGCTATTCCATAATGAATAGCTGTTATAAACTTTTCTTTTGTAGATATAAATAATTCTTTCAAGGGGTGCAATAATGAAAATACATACAGACTCATAAAGATATATGCAGCCAAAAAGGTTTCTGTATTTTTTTAAAAGGCCTTGAACTGAAATATTGTAAAATTGTGTTTCTCTCATTTTGTGTGTGTTCGTTCATCACTCCAATTCTGCTTTCATCTGTGGCGAGTAATAGATCCATTTTACCTGTCCTTTTAAATATACATTTTAAAAAATCAGGACGGAGGAACTAACCTCTGCTTACAACAGATAACGGCAAGATAGCATCAATACACAAGGACATGAATATACTTGAAGCATTGCAACGATTGGTCATACAACCTTCTTCAGCAGGAGAGCATGATGTATACTAGATGGATGAAGGAAAACTGCCATAAATTGTGGCAATTGAATACAGGTTGGGGTGTGTTCAAATTTGGAGTAAAGAATACAGGGAATTAGGTTAACTGAGTTGAAGAAAATATATACCTTAGCTCAGGTACATATTTTCTTCATGTTGAGAGTCTCAGAATGTACTCTTCTGATCCCTTTGCAATATATCCCAACTTTAAATGTAATTAATGTTCATAATAAATATTACAAAGCTCATTCAGGTTTATTTGTTCACTGTAACCATCCTGCTGCCTTCATCTGTGATGAGTAATGTGTAATCTTTTCCCTTATCCTTCCCATGATATGTATAAGGTGATGGCAGGATGGAATGGGCACATAAAACATTCCATTTATCATGTGTTTAGCTGTTCTTCTGCAGTAAACATGGTGGGTGCTAAGGGGAACTGACTTAAATAGTGGCTATTGAGCATGGCCTCTCCTGTGGAGGTTCAGCCTGTGGAGGTTCAGCCTGTGGAAGTCCAGCCTGTGGAAGTCCAGCCTGTGGAGGCTCAGACTGCACAGGCACAGCCTGTGGGGGCTGAGCTTGTCATGTCGCGGTAGCTGGATTTTATATAGACGATAGTATAGAGTTTAATAATGATGAAGGCGAAGTGCTTCCAAGCCAGCACAGTAGCATGAAGGTTGCACCGCTCATACACGACACCGGCGCCAAGGCCGCTGGTCTTGCAGTTCTTACTGTGGGAACACGGTATAGCACGGCCAGTACACACTATGAACACGGGAATCTCACGCGTGTTCGTAGTGACCATCAGCCAATGAAAAGAGAGCTTGCCCCACCTTGAAGAACCGAGGGTGCCGTTTTGCGCGCACGGCTCGCCCCAGTCCGTGATGTGAAATTTCGTGGGGCAGACCTGTTACCATCCAATTAGGCCACTTTAGGCATTTTTCCTATCATTCACCCTCTGCTGGCTTGTAATGCATACTGAATTAACATTGGATCCTATGGTCCACTATTCCAATATCAGGAAACACCGATTTCATGTACCAATAACTTGTAACTGTACCACACAGCCACTTTCACAATAAATCAAGTAGCCACAACTCTTCATATCATTTCGAGGAGCACCTACATCCTGATCTTACGCAAATTAAGTCTCTGTGAATGTATTTTTTCCTAGCCAGGAGCTTACAGATGCCGACTGGAAACTTGAAGTACCTCAGCCGACAGTAAGTAGATGCTAGGACGGACCCACAGTGGGTAAGTTCGCTACTCGCTCGGTCAACACGCGACAGTCGAGCATCAAGCTGTAGAAGCAGAAAGTAGAGATAGTGAGTTGGAGGAAGTTGATAAGGATGGGTGGGAGCTGGTAACAGGTCGTAGGAGAATCATGGTTAACAGGATGAACAAGCCAGACACTTCGGTAATTATGGGAAAAAAATAGGTTTGACCTGTTGCCAGAGTCAGGAGGAGAAGAGCCTCATGTAGATGTAGGAGTAGGAGTAGGTGAGATGCAGCAGACCTTTAGGGCAAGAATAGGAAAAAAAGGGTTCTGCTGCTAGGTAGTAGCCATGGGAGAGGTGTAGGCCCTCTTCTGCAGGATCAGTTAGGTACAGGATACCAGGTCACTAGTTTTTTCAAACCTAGTGCTACATTAGGCAGGTAATAGAGGATATAGGTTCCCTTTGTATGAGTTTCACTAAGGATAATAGAGTAGTGATAGTGGGAGGTGCAGGAAATAGTATTGATAGAAACGCAAGTTATAGTATAGAGAGTGACCTGAGGAAGGTGGTGAAGGAGGCACAGGGTGGAGCTCATGCAGGTCCTAAGTTGCCATGACTGGCCACAATTGAACTATGCTGTGAGGCGGGTTAATGTGGAAACGGAAGTGCTACTTGGGAAAGGCATTAGTTCTGTGTTAGGGGTTATGCCTGTGGACACCATTGGTAGGTGGGGTTTCACTAGGCATGGCCTACACCTAAATAGAAGGGGGAAGGGAGTACTTTCTGAGTTGTTAGCTAAAGCAGTGAGGGAGCCCGTTTCCAGTGATGATGGGGTCAGGACTGTGCCTTTTTTAGGTTAGGGGCTGCTGGTGAAGGGACAGAAATAGATTATCAAAGTGATACTGATTGCAGATTCGCGATGGGGAAAGTCACAGATGTTAAAGAAATAGATGAAATGGCTGAAACAATAACTGACTGCGGTAAAAGTGGGAAAGAGGAAATAAATTCTGAAAATGTAAAGCCAGTAGTAAGGGTGTTAATGGTAAACTGTAGAAGTATAATGAACAAAGTAATCGAATTTGCAAACTTAATAGAGATGCACAAACCACAAGTAATAACTGGGGTAGAGAGTTGGTTAAAAGAAGAAGTACTAGACAGTGAGGTTTTTTCTGATGGTTACAGAGTGTACCACAGAGATAGAGGAGCAATTGGTGGAGGATTCTTTATACTAGTTAGCAAAAACTACCACAGTTCACTGGCATTCATAGATCAAGACCATGAGTTAATTGGGGTAGATTTCTGGGGTAATAAAAAAGAAAAAATCAGAGTGTAGGCTGTTTACCGCAGTGGAAGAATGACAGAAGAGGATGAGACTCTTGGGGAGAAATTAAATTCATACTCAGATTTCAGAGGTGAGAATAGAATGATCATCATCGGTGGGGATTTAAATTTGCCAGGAGTAAACTGGGAAGGGAATAAGATAAATAACACAAGGGAACAAAGATTTGCAAATATCTTAATAAGGGAAGGAGGATCTACACAAGTGGTTGAGCAAAACACTAGGGGACAAAATATTTTGGATATATTTCTAATTAAGCCCGATGAAAACCTTTTGAGGTATCAAGTAACTGAAGGAATAAGTGATCATGAAGCAGTTCTGATGGATATTAGAGGATTCAGTAAACCAGCAGCCAAAATTGAAGGGGGAAATAGGTACAATTATAAAAAGGCACAGGTTTCAAATTTGAAGAGATATTTCAGAGAACAATTCAGCAAATGGAAGGAAGGCTCAGGTACAGTAGAGTCAAGGTGGGAAGAGTTCAAGGAGATAATAAGAAAGGGGGAAGAAAAATTTATTCCAAAGCAGAAAATAAAGAGAAGTAGAGAACCTATGTACTATAATAGGGAAGTGAGGAGGTTAAAGAGGTTGGTAAGAAAAGAACATAACAGAGTTAAGAGACAGCAGGATGGTAGGGAATATTTAAAACAACTAAATGAGGACTTAAAAACAGCAAAGAAAATGGCTGAAGATGGGTTTATGAAGAGTATTGTCAGTGCAGGAGGACCATTGACTGATGCATCTAGAAATTTCTATGGCTATATCAGGAAACTGAGGGGAAGGGAGGGTGTAGAGACACTTATAGATAAGGATGGAGAAGAAGTTACTGACGATTTGAAAAAGGCAGAGATTTTAAGTAACTGGTTTAGTGAAAGCATTAGGGACAATGAATCAGAAACAGGAGGGTCTAATTCGGAGAACGAGCTTAACAACACAATTAGAAATGACGATAGTAAACAATTTGATATCCATCCTGAGGAAATCATGAAGGAAATGAGAAAGCTGAAAAAAAATAAAGGGCTGGTGAAGATAATATTACTACAGATATCTTAAAGATAGCTGGATGTGACATTGTACCTTATCTTGAAATATTATTTAAATTGAGTCTAGACACTTGCTGCTTACTACAGGACTGGAAAAGTGCAATAGTAGTACCGGTACATAAGGGAGGGGTGAGAAATAGAGTTGAGAATTACAGGCCAATCAGTTTGACATCAGTGGTAGGTAAATTAATGGAAAGATTGATATGCAACCACATTAGAAATATATGTGAGGAATGTAAGTGGTTTCAAGCAGGCAACATGGTTTCAGGCAAGGATATTCATGTGAATCTCAGTTGGTGGGATATATGCAAGATATTTCAGATGAAAAGGACAAGGGAGGCCAAATTGATAGTGTAGCACTAGATCTGTCTAAGGCGTTTGACAGAGTAAGCCATAAAATGGTAGTAAATAAGATAATAACCATTGGAGTGGATGAGAAAGTGATTTGCTGGGTAGAAGAATTTTTAAAAGGTAGAAAACAGAAAGTTAGGGTAGGAAATGTAGTATCAAAAGAAGTGGAAGTAAAAATGGGTGTGCCACAGGGTAGCGTATTGGGACCATTGCTATTCATTATTCTAATGAATAATTATGTTTATTGTTTACTATCTGAAATTAGATTGTTTGCAGATGACATAATGCTTTATTAAAGAATCAAAATGATAGAGGATTGTAAACAGTTGCAGGGTGATCTGGACAGGATAT
Source organism: Vandiemenella viatica (assembly GCA_031002005.1). Lineage (NCBI taxonomy): Eukaryota > Metazoa > Arthropoda > Insecta > Orthoptera > Morabidae > Vandiemenella > Vandiemenella viatica. Next base: position 170,694,349 of record CM061920.1, read on the forward strand.
CTAATTGGGTTGGTAAACATGGAATGAAGATAAATGCAAAGAAGAGTCAGCTTATTAGATACACAAATAAAAACAAAAGGTTAATTATGAATATAAGGTGGGGAAAGAATTGCTTGCTGAAGACTTGAAATGTAAATATCTTGGAATTACTTTTGATAACAAACTTAACTGGGCAGAACACATAGGACAGGTGGTAGGACAAGGTTTCAAAGTTCTGCACTTGTTGGAGAGAGTGATGAGGGGATGTACGAGAGAAGTCAAGGAATTGGGTTACAAAACTTTAGTCAGACCATTGCTCGAATATGGTAGTGTAGTATGGGACCCTCATTTTACGTATCAAATACAGGAGTTGGAGAGGGTGCAAAAAAGGGCTGCTAGATTTGTTTCTGGAAATTATCACAGAATGCAATCAGTGACGGATATGATAAAGGAGCTGGAATGGGATTCATTGCAAGACAGGAGGAGGATGAGGAGGGTCATGGGAGTGTACAGGGCATATACTGGCGATGAGGTATGGAAAGATATTGCAATAGGTATGAAAAGTAGTGCATGGAAGGGAAAAGATGACCATGACCACAAGCTGGCACTCGATTTCAGGCACAAGAGTGTGGGAAGATTCTCTTTTTTAGGTAAGGGTGTCAGGGATTGGAATAAGTTACCAAGAGAAATGATGAATAATTTACCGAAAAGAATTTAAAGATAAAATTTATAGAGGGCAAATGTAGGTAGGGGGAGGATGGGTGTGTAGGGAAATTGCCACCGGAGCCTGTGCTCCATTGCAATTAAATTAAATTAATTAAATTAAAGGCTCATGAATGGGTTAAGTTCAAATAGGGGATACAGAGAGGGGGTAATGAATCTTAAGCAATATGACCTAAGTATTGCAAAGTTATTAAATATGTAATCAAATCCATCTACAGGCTAACAGAAAAATAAAATAACAAAAATTAAATAAGAAAATATCGTTATATATAACAATACAACCCCCGTTTGTTTGTGCTCTCAAAACTAATTGGTCAATTGACTTGAAATTCTTTCCCACTTTATACCCCTTAATTTTTATACAAACCCATATATATTATCCAATTTCAGTGGAACTTTGCACATGTATACTTTAAAACAGTCAGAAAAATAGTTCAAAATTTGGTTTGAATAAACTTAACCCCTCTTCCATTTCAACCCACTTAATGTTTGTCAATGTTCTTTATACATAACCACATTGTCCGATATCGATGAAACTTTTAATAGGTATACTTTAAAACAAACAGAAAAATAATGTCTACATTTGGTTATCAGAAGTCCAACCCCACTCTCTATTTCCATCCCCTCCCTCTCCCCCACAATTTTTTTCAATGTTCTTTAAGCAAAGCTACAGTTTTTATCTGATTTTGAAGGGACTCTGCACACGTATACTTTAAAGCAAACAGAGAAGTACTGTCAATCTTTGGTTTGCAAAACTCCCACCCCTCTATCCCTTTCCACCTCCTTAATTTTTGTCACTGTTATTTGTACACACCCACATTTTTTATCCAATATCAATGGAACTTTGCACACATATACTTTAAAACAAATAGAAAAATACTGTCTACATTTGGTTTTCAGAAACTCAGCCCCTCTCCCTCTTTCAACACCTCCTTTAATTGTTTTCAATGTTCTTTATACAAAGTTACAGTGTCTATCCACTTTTGAAGGAACTTTGCACACATATTCTTTAAAAACAAGCAGAAAAATACTGTCAGTACTTGGTTTTAAAAAAAACCAACCCCTTTCCACCCCTTAATTTTTGTCAATGTCCGTTTTATGTACCCACACTTTTTATCAGATATCTATGGAACTTTGCACACGTTTACTTTAAAACAAAGGGAAAAATACTGTCAACGTTTGGCTTGCAAAACCTCATCCCCTCTCCCCCTTTACCCCCACTAGAGTTTTTAACTTTCTCAATAGTCATGAAGATAGCTTTAAATGAAAAAGCTTATGATACATTTCACTTCACACTTACTACAGAAACACATTTAAAATGAACATTATACTCTTTCACACCAGTTTCCTAGGAACAGTAGTTGACAAAAATTACATAGATTACAGCTAACACTACTTCAAGTGACTGCAGATGGCTGGAAATACACCAATTTATAAGCCAGATAGAAAATAAAGCAAATAAAGTGCACCACCGCCCACTTGCAGAACATCACACAATCAGCAACCATTAAAAATAATTACTTGAAATCAATTGGCAAATAATCATACTGAAATTATAAAGTCTTTACAAGCTTCTAATATTACACTGAATAAAGTATAATTTCAGTATATTGAAAACACGCTCAAATAGGTACTGGTAGGGTATAATATAACACATTAATGTCCTTTAGTTAAAATACCAGGTGCTGCAATCAGTTCAGCAGATTTAAGAAATCTGTCACACTCATTCAGAATGATTTTATGTAATAAATAAAATGAAATGACACATTAATGAAAAATTTCATGTAATCACAATAACTCAAACATTTCATTTTTTTTTTTTTTTTTCGAATCACCCATCTTTGGGGTACGTCAGATCAATCACTTCTTGGATGCTTGCGTTTTCTTCTTCTCCCAGTATTTCTTCATTCTATCTGATCTCTTCCTTCTTTCCTCTTCTGAAATTTGAATCGGTTTTCTGGTGTTTATCGCAACTTGGAACCTCTTACTTTTATCTTTGGTCACGGTCTTGGCTGTACCATTCTTTAACATCACTTCGGTAATCTGGAGTTCTCTCAAATCCTTTTCCACTTCCTTAAACCAGTTGGGCTTAGTCTTTTTTTTATAAAAGAAGTCAAAGATTTTTTTTGTTAATCTGTTAGGATTCATTCGGAATATGTGTCCATAGAAATCAATCCTTTTTTTTCTCATGGTTTCGGAGAGTCTCTCAGACTTTGCGTAGAGGGCTTCGTTTCTGTAGAAAACTTGTTTGTTATTCTGGAATTTGGGACCCATGATCTTCCTCAAAATTTTCCTCTCTTTGATTTCCAATTTCTCCATTTGTCCTTTCCTCCCCATGACTAGTGTCTCTGCTGCATAGAGTGCTTCCGGCTTAATTACTGTGTTGTAATGTCTTATCTTTGTGTTCCAAGAGAGGCTTTTCTTATTGTAAGTGTTTTTGGTCTTCTGGAAGGCTAATTCCATTTTGGTCCTTCTCGCTTCCATTGTTTTACCTTCAAGGTTGTTCCATTCAATCCATTCCCCTAGGTACTTGAAACTCCTAACCACCTCTATTTTATGAGCTCCTACTCGGACTCTCGTAGGAGTGTCTGGTATATTTGTCATAATCTTTGTTTTTTCGAAAGAAATCTTAAGTCCTAACTTCCCTGCCTGCTCTTGTAATTCGGCGATTTGTTCTTTGGCTTCCTCCCATGTTTCTGCGAGCATCGCCATATCGTCAGCGAATGCCAAACACTTAATCGTAACTCCTTTATTTTTTGTTCCAAGTCTAATTCCTCCTCTGGTTCTTGCATTCCATTCTCTCACAACTTTTTCTCACAACTTTTTTTCATTTATTATACACAATCTTAATTATTTAAAGGAGAGTAATTGATTGGAAATTAATTTGTAATCATGCCATAATACCCTTTATCAATAGAATAACATGATATATAATGGGTGGGAGTGGCTGGCATACCACCCTGTAAGCCCTACATTCATCATCTGTGCTGAGTGAGGGTTTCCTCCTCTAACCTCATTGTTATCATTTCAGTATGTTTATATTTGTATACAAAATGGAGTTAGAAGCTAGACTGACTGGTAATTAAATAAAATATCAAGCCCTAAAGGGAAAATAAATCACACTATAACCATTGTTATCTCAAAAAAAAAAGTCTCCTTCTATCTTAATATATAAAATCTATTGTGTATTGGCGTATCAGTTATCTTGTCTAAACCCATTTAGAAGGGGGTCTAGCATGTATAGCTGTACAGTAAGGGACTTGTATAAACATTTCTTTAACAGTAAAGCACTTGTTTTTAAACAATTTTCGTAAAGAACAAAATTTATAAAAGATAATTTCTCAAAAATTATTAGATTTTGCCACATCCATTTCCACCAATAAAGCATGAAATTACGGTCAATTTGATGTGTAATATGAACAGGCTAGGGATTTTTTTCTGAAGAGATATGTCAATTTAAGTGATATTATAAGCAAAGTATAAAAATTTTAAGTTTTTTATGAAAGGCAAGAGTTATCACAAATTTCAATATCACAGGATGTTTTCAGCATATCTAGAAGAATTCTGAATAAACATTTGAGTAGTTAAATAAATTCTAAGTATGTTTTTAGTAAAGTAAAGAAAATCAAAATCTCTAGAAAAATAGTTAGAAAGATATAACTATTTATATCTACATTCATCATCTGTGCTGAGTGAGGGTTTCCTCCTCTAACCTCATTGTTATCATTTCAGTATGTTTATATTTGTATACAAAATGGAGTTAGAAGCTAGACTGACTGGTAATTAAATAAAATATCAAGCCCTAAAGGGAAAATAAATCACACTATAACCATTGTTATCTCAAAAAAAAAAGTCTCCTTCTATCTTAATATATAAAATCTATTGTGTATTGGCGTATCAGTTATCTTGTCTAAACCCATTTAGAAGGGGGTCTAGCATGTATAGCTGTACAGTAAGGGACTTGTATAAACATTTCTTTAACAGTAAAGCACTTGTTTTTAAACAATTTTCGTAAAGAACAAAATTTATAAAAGATAATTTCTCAAAAATTATTAGATTTTGCCACATCCATTTCCACCAATAAAGCATGAAATTACGGTCAATTTGATGTGTAATATGAACAGGCTAGGGATTTTTTTCTGAAGAGATATGTCAATTTAAGTGATATTATAAGCAAAGTATAAAAATTTTAAGTTTTTTATGAAAGGCAAGAGTTATCACAAATTTCAATATCACAGGATGTTTTCAGCATATCTAGAAGAATTCTGAATAAACATTTGAGTAGTTAAATAAATTCTAAGTATGTTTTTAGTAAAGTAAAGAAAATCAAAATCTCTAGAAAAATAGTTAGAAAGATATAATTAGGCACAGAAAATTGAGATAATTCCATGGATTACAAATATAATAACAGTTTTATGAAAATCTAAAAATTTAGGGGATAAAATTATGATTTTCAAAGTTTAACTATAGAAGCATGGTTTGAGTTCCCACACTTAGATGCTTATCAAAGCAAAATTAAAATTTAATAGAAACACTGTTTAAAAGTAAATGGGATCTCAAAAATTAGAATAAATCCCCCTCCCCCCAGTAAAATATGTAAATTACAGCCTGAAATAAGAAGGAGTTGGCCAGATATTAATTTTAAAAGTTTTAGTCTGATGTAAGGGTGAAATAAACAGTGGGTATTCTTAGACCTGTCCAAGGCCTTTGATCTTATTAGGCATGACCTCTTATTAATAAAATTGTACAGATACGGTATTCGTAGCAAAGCATATGATTGGTTTAAATCATATCTCTCCAACAGGTACCAGAGAGTAAAAGTATGTCATGATGGTAAAGAATATTTTTCAGAGTATCAGAAAGTTGACCACGGAGTACCACAAGGCTCAGTCTTAGGACCCTTACTATTTCTTATATATATAAATGATTTACCAAATCATTTATTAACAGCTGATGAGGTATTGTTTGCAGACGACACTAATATTTTTATAAAAGGGCAGGATGAAGTTGACCTACAACAGAAAATTACTGCACCAACAAAAGAAGTGGAAAAGTGGTTCCATGATAATTGCTTGATCGTAAATCATGATAAGACAGTATGGATTAGTTTCACTCATATAATAAACAAAAATAACAGTAGTAATTTAGTGAAGATAGGAGATACCTATATAAAACAAATACATGACACAAAATTTTTAGGAATATGGTTGAATGAACATTTAAAGTGGGATAAACATGTTGAATCACTGAATAAGAAGTTAAGCAAATGTTGTTATATTTTAAGAATGCTTAAAGATTGCTGCTCTTTGAAAACAATGTTGTGTGCCTACTATTCATATATGCATAGCTTATTAAGATATGGTAAAATTTTTGGGGGAAATTCAACACACGCAAAACGGGCATTTATACTTCAAAAGAGAGATATAAGAATCATGAAAGGTATGAAACGTAGAGAATCCTGCAGGGATATTTTTAAAGAACTAAAAATACTGACTCTACCATGTATATACTTATTTGAATGTATCTGCTTCCTGAAATCACATCAGGAATATGCAGCGCTAAATAAGGAAATACATAAACACGAAACAAGGAATAGGAATAATTTTCATATAGAGTGGCACAAGAAAGCTCTATACCAAAATAGTGTACTCTACCAGCCTAAAATTCTGTACAACTCTCTTTCTGAAAACATAATACAAATATCAAATTTACATAATTTTAAATATAAGCTAAAAAAAATTTATTAGTCAATAGCTTCTGTAGTGTCAATGAATATATGAACAAACATGATTAAATTATTTTGTATTGTAACTTGTAAAACATTGAAATATTAATTTAACTTCAGTTGAACATATGTATTTCATATGCTGCTTGTATGCAATTTTAAGTATGATAATTATAATAATGATATGTAATCCTATATTGTGTGAAAAAATTATATTGTAATGCTTATTGTAATTACTGATGACTTGTCCTATGTCATAAATTATGACTTCATGGATCAAATAAAATTCAATTCAATGTCATGCTGGCAGGAAATGTATGTTTTAGTTAATCATAGTTTACTCGTAGGACAAGATAGGTAGAGCAATGTAACATACATCTAACGATAGGAGAACTGTATAATGGAAAAACCATACAATTTTAAGAAAAAGTTTTCCTAGGTAAATAGGAACAGAAAAATCAGGGCTTCATGCTGTAAAAATCCAAGATGGATAGGAGCAAATTGAGAGACTGAGGAGATTTTTCTGCCTCAATTCTCATATAAATAGGTGGACATGTTGTCATTCTGGACACAGTTTTTTTGGCAGATTTTGCCACGGTTGGATGCATGTTTGAATAGCTCTGTAAGAACATAGCTATCATACCATGTGCTCGATAGAATTTGGCTGGAGTGTTTGGGACTTATAGAAACTTTCGTAGTATGCATCGTCACCATGCATGTAGCAGTCAATAGTGAACTACTTCAATATATTACTATGAACTAAGGTTTTCATTATCTTTTGGGAGAGATGTAAAAGCTTCACCAAAGTTGTGGACTTGAGTGACTTAGTTGAATCTACCTGCTGTCTTCATTTATGGATGTGTATGTTGGATACCTTTTCTTAGGCTTACAACTTATACCAGTTAAGCTACAAAAGTTTTTCAGAATATACAGTTTTCGATAAAGTGCCATTTTTTCATTTAACTGTGCAACCTACCACATGTTAGCTGTTACAGGTTAAATTAATAACTTGGTGACCAATGTTTAAGAAACCTTGCAACTTACAAATCTGATTTGAGTATCAGTAATATAGTCAGAGTTTCAAACAATCAGCAGTACATCCCTCTTCTAACCAGCAGGTAGCCTAACAACAGTGACCACTACGGGACTTGGAGTTTTTGATAATAGGTCTCTAGGCAATTTTCAGATGCCAAGAATATGATGTTTTAAGCGTAAACTATTTTCTTTCAATATAAACAAATAAACACTTTGTAAGTTCAAATTTATAATTTGACTTTAACCCTGTGTCCTTTTTCATATACTGAATATTAATAATGGCTGATAAGTTCAGTATTATTACAATATTCAGAAAGCCATGGTCTCATTCCATTTTAAGTGATTTTTCATTACTCTGAAGATCAAAGATGTATTTGTACTGTATAGCTGTTAATGAAAGTAGAATGGAAAATTTTAAAATGAAACTTTATCCTAGCATCCCAGCTTTTTTTAATAGTATTTTGCCACAGTATAAGTACTTACCTATGACACAGTGGTCCTATGCCTTCTATTTTCTGACATACACCAGTTGTGCTTTCCCCTTGTACTATGAAGAAGATCTGTGGTCTGTACTTTTTTAATGCTTCCTCAATCTGATGAATAGTAAAGGTTCTGCCATGAGTTGTTTCCAATCTATGCACAGTAGCACCTGAAAGAAAATAGTAAAGAATGCTTTATATTATGTTAATTTAATTGTGCTGGAACATATTCCCTGTTGGTAATTTCCTTATTCACCTACTTTCACATTTTACCTTTTTTTTAGGTAATTTTAAATTCTTAGACTTAAATTTCCCTACCTACCTATCTTTTAATTTTAAAAATTATCTTCTTTTAGTGTTTCAGATAATTTGTTAAGCATTTCATTCATAATTTGTTCTTATACCTAGTTTCATTATCTAAAGAGAAACTTTTCACACTCCATGACACTTGCTAGTTTGTGGCAATTGCCATCTGTTTCCTGCTACATATTGCTTCTATTTCTTCTAACAATACCTGTCCAAAGTTCATGGCCAGCATAAGCCTTACTCTCCCAGTACCCACCTTCCAGTCTGGTACAGATCATCCTGTAGTTACTTACAGTCTACTCCCATTTTGATCCTGTTACATAACATTATGTCATAAGGAAACATACTAATATCTGACTGTAAATCATCAACACAATCATTCATTAGAATAGTGAAGATCAATGGTCCCCATACACTCCAGTTTCCTAACCAAATTCTTTATTTTCTAATTTTTATGAATTCTTCAACATAGTAACTTTTATCTGCTCCAGTATTTTTAACCACTGTAAAATAGGGTAACTTTGGGACACTTTTTCGAGTTTTTTACATCTCCCATCTATACATATAAAGGTAATTCGCTGAGATTATGTTCTTATGTAATATTGACCTTCCACTTTGGAAATAGGGGCACAGTTTTACTCTATACTCAATTTCTTTATAGTAATTAGCCTTTGTTTTTGTCCCAATCTTACCCCATCAAGTGGGGAAACTATGGGTCAGTTCTATTTTTTGCCTAAAATTATTACGAAAAATTAATATGTACTAATGTTACACATCAGTTTTTTGTTATAACCATCTGAGACAAATATGAAAAACAAGGGAAACACAAGGTTTTTCTGTTGTTAATAAACTCATAATATACATACAAAATCTACATAAACAAAGAAACTTAGGCTAATATTAATTCCTGTAATGTTATAAACTATGGTGAATTAGTCTAAATTAGTATCTGTTCATTACAGACACAGAGCTCATTTACAATGTAGATGCCCCTACATCCAAGTTGTTTTTTTGTGTTTATTAATTGTACTATTTCATCCTTCGAATAATAAATTTCGTTGGGCTTTGCTGGCCAATTCAAGTGCACTCTAGATTTCTGCATAGCAGGTATGATTATTTCTTTTTTTTTTATCTCATTGATTTCTCTTGGATAAAGTTCACACTCATAATTTATCAGAACATGCTATCCCACTGTCAAATTCTGAAGTCTAAGTTCAGGTTATGGACCTGACATTGAGAACATGTGCTCATCTTCATCATAACTCAATTCATGATTTAAGTTCATGCTGTCATCAGTGTTTTGAAATGGTAACTCACTGCCCCACTGCTCTCTCTTCTCACTCTTTTATGCCCTTTTGCAGGTTGTTATGCTCACACACCACCCAATGTTGATGGCTTGGGTTCAGGAAATGCAGTAGCTTCTAGTTCTTCTGATGAAATGCTCTTTCCCAGGGGGACATCAAGCTTCTTCTTTCTCTTAGTTTGATGGTGACCTTTGGTCATTTCTTCCGGTTTCTTCATAATCTGCTCCAGGAAACAATCTCCAATGATCGAAGAAATTGACAAATGCAGACTCTGTGAAGGCAACCTTTCCAGGATCTGCTGTCTGTTGGTTGGATAAATTCCTGACTTGTTGAAACCAGGAATCAAGTTGTTGGGACTATTTTGCAAATTAGTGTCCCAAAGTTTTTTCAATTGTTCCTTAGGCAGAAATGGAACCGAGTCCCAGCAGCTGTATCTTTCCACTCCCTCAGAACTTTTTGCCAAACAACTTTCATTGAGTGAAAGTATGCCACGCCCAATGACTGTAGGAGATGTGTTGCATTTGGTGGAGGTGCTATGAATTTTGTATTGTTTTATTGACAGAGATGCAGAACCTCAGTGTTAATGTGGGAGCTAAGGTTATCACCAATAAGAGCTTTTGTACCTTGCTAATGCTTCAGGATAGGAAACAGTAAAGTTGTAAACCAATCTTCGAAAGTGTACCCATCAAACCAACCTGATATGGTTTGGTTGCAACGAGTGCCAGAATATTCATTTTCTGTCCGAGAGGTCCAAATCTTCTCTGCCTTCCTCACATTCCCCACTGCGTTTCCACACACACCATGATCGATGTGTACGCCTTTGATGAATTCTGAATCCTCTAAGGATACTTGATTCCTCACTTAGTAACAATTTTTCCAGCACCAGGGTTGTCAACAAGGTTTGTTTCATCATAATTCCAGATATTGGTTGCTGTTATAGAGAAATAAATATTTTTTGCAGTTCTCTGTGTTTACACATCCTTGTGTCGATTCAAAAATCCCACATCCAAATCCTTTTCTGGCCAGTTGTTTATAAAATGTACCTCCTCCTTTCCGCAGCAATCCAGGTAGCACTTTACAACCCATTGAAGGTCAACCATACCCATCAAAATCAAATTCGTCATAAGATGTGGCAACAATGTGACCCACAAATTGCATCTCCTCTTCGTTTGTAAAAACAGAAGCATGACACACAGGGTTTGAATGCTTTTCCTGGCTTTTCAAGTGCAGTGTGTTCTTTAGAATGCCATATTTTGATGCTGCTTGGCGAATTGTCAAAGTTTTTTTTTTTCCGTGTTCCAAGGGCACGTTTGGGATTTCTTTGATTCTGAGAAGAAGAAAAATAGAAAATAGACTGAATAGCACTGCAGGGTAACTTTGGGACAGTCCCTAAGTTACCCAAATGAATGCTGATTGTGTGTAGCTTTGAAATTATAAAGTAACATACACATTCTAAAATAACATTTGTATACAAAAAAGATTGTTAAAGAATGTACTTTTTAAATATGCACAGATTTATCTGGGCAAACGAAAGGTTCTAAAAAACACAGAATCTTGAAAATGTCAACTTCAAAAGATACTCACTCAAATGAATAACATAGTTGGGAGCTTTGAAAGTTGAAAATTTCACATTGCCCCAAAGTTATACCACTGGCTCTTTCTTTTAAAATTCCTTGAGTGGATCCAGTGCAATGCTATCAACTTGGCCTTCTACATTCATCTCTTGCTTGATATCCTGCAGGTATCCTGCAGGATCCTCTCCTATTCCAATGAGACTGAACTAAAAACCACTTTTTTCATCAACAGAGATTTCTGATTGCATATCAAGTTCGTCAGCATCTTACCTGACACTATGGTCAAACTAATTGGCTGGAAATTTTGACAATATTTATCTCCCCTACTTTAAGTATTGTTACTACTATATCACATTTCCAACCCTGGTATGCAGGACATCTCTTGACTTGATCAAAATGTTATTTCAAAGTACGTAACAATGGCATATACACCTTTCTTTAACACGTCTGTACTAATATTATTTTTACCAGCTACTGTACACTCTCTGTAACTAGAAAAGAGGAGATAAATGCTGAAATATAAAGTCGGTAATAAGGGTGTTAATGGTAAACTGTAGAAGTATAATGAACAAAGTAATCCAATTTGCAAACTCAATAGACATACACTAACCACAATTAATAATTGGGGTAGAGAGTTGGTTAAAAGAAGAAGTTCTAGACAGTGAGGTTTTCCTGATGGTTACAGAGTGCACCACAGAGATAGAGGAGCAATTGGTGGAGGAGTCTTCATACTAGTTAGCAAACCACAGTTCACTGGCATTCATAGATCAAGACCATGAGTTACTTGGGGTAGATTTCTGGGGTAATAAAAAAGAAAAAATCAGAGTTTTGGCTACTTACCACAGTGCAAGAATGACAGACGAATATGAGGCTCTTGGCGAGAAATTAAATTCATACTCAGATTTCAGAGGTGAGAATATAATGGTCATTATTGGAGGGGATTTAAATTTACCAGGTGTAAACTGGGAAGGAAATAAGATTAATAACACACGGGAACAAAGATTTTCAAATACCTTATTAAGGGAAGGAGGATTTACACAAGTGGTAGAATAAAACAATAGGGGACAAAGTTTTTTTTTGGATATATTGCTAATAAAGCCTGATGATAATCTTGTGGGGTGTCAAGTAACGGAAGGAATAAGTGATCATGAATATTGGATATTAGAGGAGAGGATAAAAAGTCACAGATTTAAAATTTGAAGAGATATTTCAGAGAACGATTCAGCAAATGGAAGGAAGGCACGAGTACAGTAAAGTCAAGGTGGGAAGAGTGGAAGAAAAATTTATTCCAAAGCAGAAAATAAAGAGATGTAGAGAATCGGTGTACTATAATAGGGAAGTGAGGAAGTTAAATAGGTTGGCACGAAGAGAACATAACAGAGTTAAGAGACAGCAGGGTGGTAGGGAATATTTAAAACAACTAAACAAGGACTTAATAACAGCAAAGAAAGTGGCTAAAGATGGGTTTATGAAGAGTATTGTCAGTGCAAGAGGACCATTGACTGATGTATCTAGAAATTTCTGTGGTTATAACAGGAAACTGAGGGGAAGGGTGGGTGTAGAGATGCTCATAGATAAGGATGGAGAAGTAGTTACTGACGATTTGAAAAAGGCAGAGGTTTTTAGTAACTGGTTTAGTGAGAGCATTAGGGATAATGAATCAGAAACGGGAGGGTCTAATTCAGAGAACGAGCTTAACAAGACAATTAGAAATGAAGACCCTAAAAAAATTGAAATTCATCCTGAGGAAATCATTAAGGAAATAAGAAAGCTGAAAAAACATAAAGGGGCTGGTGTAGATAATATTACTACAGATATCTTAAAGGTAGCCAGATGTGACATTGTACCTTATCTTGAAATATTATTTAAATTAGTCTGGATACTTGCTGCTTACCACAGGACTGGAAAAGTGTGATACATAAAGGAGGGGTGAGAAATAGAGTCGAAAATTACAGGCCAATCAGTTTGACATCAGTCGTAGGTAAATTATTGGAAACATTGATACGTAACTACATCAGAAATGTATGCGAGGAACGTAAGTCGTTTTCAAGTAGGCAACATGGGTTCAGGCGAGGATATTCATTCAAATCTCAGTTGGTGGGATATATGCAAGATATTTCAGATGAAATGGACAAGGGAATAAAATTGATAGTAAAGTACTATATCTTTCAAAGGAGTTTGACAGAGTGAGTCATAAAATGGTAGTAAATAAGGTAAAAATTATTGGAGTGGATGAGAAAGTGATTTTGCTGGGTAGAAGAATTTTTAAAAGGTAGAAAACAGATAGTTAGAGTAGGAAACGCGGTATCAAAAAAAGTGGAGGTTAAGATGGGAGTACTGCAGGGTAGTATATTGGGACCATTGCTATTCATTATTCTAATGAATAATTGTGTTTATTGTTTACTATCTGAAATTAGATTGTTTGCAGGTGATATACGGTAATGCTATATAAAATGATCAAAACGATTGAGGACTATAAACAGTTGCATGATGATCTGTACAGGATAGCTAGTTGAGTTGGTAAACGTGGGATGAGGATAAATGCAAAGAAGAGTCAGCTTATTAGATACACAAATAAAAAACAAAAGGTTAATTATGTAAGGTGGGGAAAGAATTGTTTGCTGAAGACTTGAAATGTAAATATCTTGGCATTACTTTTGATAACAAGCTTAACTGGGCAGGACACATTTGACAGGTGGTAGGAAAAGGTTTCAAAATCCTGCACTTGTTGGAGAGAGTGATGAGGGGATGTTCGAGAAAAGTAAAGGAATTGGGTTACAAAAGTTTGGTTAGACCATTGCTCGAATATGGTAGTGTTGTATGGGACCCACATTTTGCGTATCAAATACAGGAGTTGGAGAGGGTGCAAAAAAGGGCTGCTAGATTTGTTTCTGGAAATTATCACAGAATGCAATCAGTGACAAATATGACAAAGGAACTGGGGATTCATTGCAAGACAGGAGGAGGATGAGGAGGGTCATGGGAGTGTACAGGACATATACTGGCAATGAGGCATGGATAGATATTGGAGGAGGTATGAAATGTAGTGCATGGAAGGTGTAAGCTATCTCTTAAATTTTGTAACTGCCTGACAAAATTTTGTTCTCAGAACCACGAATTAGATTGAATAAAATATTAGTACATTACATTTTCAAAGTTAGTTTTTATGTTTGTTTGAGTTAGAAAGGAGTTTTACAGTTTTCAAGATAGTATTTTCAATCTTTTCTATTTCAACATTTTTCAGCATTTGCATGGAATGGGATTGCGAAAGTTCATATTTAAATTATTTATTTTCAGCTAAATTATTAAAGTTAGGATATTTTGTATAATAACTAAAGTTAACGTTTATTTAAAGATCTAGCGATTGGAAAAATTACAGAAAGATAGAATTATTTTTATTGTCAAGGTCAGATTAGCCAATGTAAGGACTTAAGACGTGCGATTTCATATCTGATCAGCCTCCCAGCAACCACCCCTGGGAATAAGGAAGTGAATAAATTCTCACGGTTCGTGTGAGAAAGCAGTCGCTAGGAATCTTCGAGAAGCGCTACGTTAATATACACCCGTGTGTGTAGTTGTTCGCCCCAGTCGTACGGAAGCAGTTGGCAGGTAACATGTAGCTCAGTAGGCCGGAATGTTTTATACCTAGCAAATCAGTGAAAGTTTTATTTTGGAATGATGCCGCTTGTTTTATTCAAGTTAACCATAATGTCGTGTTAAAATAGTATTTCTCCAAGTGAGGCCTCGGGATTTTCTGAATTAACTAAACTTTTGAACAATAGGAGCGTGTGATTCTCTTTCATTTAATTATTACAACTAGAAGTTTGAACTTTTAACTATTGGGGTGTGGTCTGGCTCAACTGGTTAATCGAACTTGTAAAACATTACTTTGGAAAAGTCGTCTGATTGCCTGTACAGTATTTGGTTTTGTGAAATTTTGAAGAATATAATTGTTTAAATGGCAATGAACTATTTATTGAACTCTACCTTTTCATAGTTTTCTGGTTAAAATCTATGTGGCAATCGTATAATTCTATCTAAGCCAAAACTGTTACATCCAAGGCTACACACGGTCAGAGTTAAGATTCAAGCTTTATGCAGAAATCCACCATAAGCTTGTTGTCTTACAAAGGGAAAAGATAACCATGACCACAAGCTGGCACTCGATTTCAGGCACAAGGGTGTGGGAAGATTTTATTTTTTAGTTAAGGGTGTCAGGGATTGGAATGAGTACCAGGATACGTGATGAATAACTTAGGTACCGATAATGTTAAAAGAATTTAAAGCTAAAATTTATAGAGGGCAAATGTAGGTGGGTGCAGGATAGGGGAAAGTTGGGTGTGTAGAGAAATTGCCACCAGAGCATGTGATCCATTGCAATAAAATAAAATAAAATTAAACTCTTTAACCTATTTAGAGGCTTCATAGTATCCTATGAATCTCTTCAACTTTCCTGGCTTGCTCATTTCTCTTACATAGAAAAGCTTTTACTCTGATTATTCATCTTCCATCTCTAGTTAACGGATACCAATTGTCTCTATTTTTTTGATATCCTTCATAGCTTCTCCTCCATCCTTACGAGTACCGAATCTTCGGGCAAACCGGGGCGCTTTCCTCGGGTGGCAACTTAAGGAGGGCGCCAAAATCGTGTTTGGGGGACAGCAAATTTACTTCGTGGCGATATTTTATCATAAAAAAAAAACACCCCTCCAGTACTGCTTCAGTCGGCGACAACCCGGATGGCATCGACAACAATGAGGGCGGCAAAATCATGTTCGAAGGGACGGCAGATACACAACTAATCCATTAATGCATAATTTTCAGAATACATTCACTTTCTCTCAATTGTATAACTTAGCCATAAACGTTCCTAGTTGCATCATAGGAAACAAAGGCGATATGTTTCTTTTTATCCGTCGGGTTACAAGGCTCTAAAAACAATAAAATTCAGAGTCGTCATGTGTGAAGAATGTGACATGGACCAATCGCGAATTTTGCGTGGTGAGCCATTTTAGTTAACCACAACGCATTCTGGCTTTATTTTTGTAAGTTCCATAATGCGAATAACGTGTTGTGGACGTTTTCAAGAAACTCGAACGCAATGTGATCGCTTTTTCGATCAATGAGCGTTTTCGGTGTTTCTGAAAAACAAATATAGGCTGTCTATAACCAACAAACGCCGGCAATGATTTGCTGTGGCTCAGCTATATGTGTAACTTCAAGGTTGGATAAAAACTGTAGATTTGTATGTCACCTTCAAATCTTTAAAACAATTTTTAAATTTCAAATTCCAATTTGTTCGTCAGCAATTGTCCAATCGGAAACGATCCAACGCCGTTTAACGGGAAATGTTATGGGCTCTCAGAATATCGCTATCCAACTTTGGCCGATTTCCTACCGTTTTCGAAATATTTGCAAAAAAAAAAAAAAAAAAAAAAAAACAACTGGTTTCAAATGTAAATTTTGTTTGAGTAGGATGATTGGGGAGAGGGGGATGAATCGTCAATTATCTGCTTCATATATTCTAATCTCTGTCTTCCTCTACAGTTCTTACCTTCGAATGTTCCCTCCACTAACAAATTAACCAATCCAGCATGTCTCAAAATATGACCTACCAGCCTGTCTCTTCTTCCTGTAAGCTTCTTGCATAAACTTCTTTTCTCACCCATCATTTCCAAAACTCGTTCATTTCTTACTTTGTTTGTCCACCTAATTTTCAGCATTCTTCTTTAGAACCACATTTCAAATGCTTAAAATTTCTTTCTTTCCAGTATTCCCAAAGTCCATAAAGTGCTGTGCTCCACACGTAGAGTTTTAAAAAGTTCTTTCTAATTCCTAGATCAATATTTGAAACTAAAAGATTTCTCTTTTTCATGAAGGCTCTTTTTGCTAGTGCTATTCTGCTTTTAACATCATTCCTGCTTCGGGCATCGGTTGTAATTTTGCTTCTCGTATTGCATCCCATCCTATTTTTATATTTAATCTGCTAATATTGGTATCATTTCTGCTACATTTCATCACTTTTGTCTTACTTTGATTTATATTCAGTCCCAAATCTTCCTTCAGTATTTTGTTCATGCCATTCAATAACTTCTCAATATCCTCAGCCCTCTCTGCTAACAAGAGAATGTCATCTGCAAATCATAGCATACTGATTTTTTTTCTCTCTGAAAACTTATGCCACATTTTTCTTTGACTTTCTTCATTGCTTCTTCTACATACAAGTTGAATATTAACGGGGATAGACAATAACTTTGTCTCACACCCTTTTTAACTCATGCATGTCTCTCGAGATTCTCTACTTTTATTACAGCCACTTGATTCTTATATAGTTTATAGTGTATTCTTCTATCTCGATACTTTAGACCTGATATCTTTAAAATTTTGAACATCTTGTCCCTCCTAACATTATCAAAAGCTTTTTTCTAAATCAACAAATGCCATAAAAGTATCTTTGTTTTTCTTGATCCACCCTTCAAGTATTAATCTTAAAGACAGAATTGCTTCCCTTGTAGCGCGATTTTTCCTAAACCCAAAATGATCATCACCTACTATCTCTTCTACTACCCTTTCCATCCTTCTGTATATTATTCTGGTCAGTAATTTTAAAGCATGTGATTTTAGACTAATGGTGCAGTAATTCTCACTATTGTCGGCTTGTGCTTAGACGGGAATGCACCAGATTTGGCATTACACACTGACGCTAGGTGATTATGTCAAAGCAAGTTTTTGAAAAAGATTTCGAGATCTACTGGACGAAATAATAAAATTTCTAGAAGATAGGGGTGATGATTATTGCAACTGCAAGATTTAGCACTTTTAGCAGATTTTACTGGAAAACTAACACATTAAATCTGGAACTACAAGCCAAGAATAAAATATTAATAGATATTTTAAGTTCTATTGCAGCATTCTAAAGTCAAACAGCGTCTGTAATAGTTGACATCAAAAAGAAAAAAATTCAACAATTTGTAAACATCAAGGATCATATGGAAAAACATCCTACCTACAATTCCGTTCCTGACAAGTACACGGCAGAAATTAAGGCAGTGGTATCCGAATTCGAAATTCGCTTTGGTGATTTCAAATAAATTGAGAAGTCGATTATCCGTTTAATAATTCCATTGATCATAGTGATATCTATGAAATAGCTAAAAAATTTACAGATACATTTCAAATGGACCACATGATATTTCAAAACGAAATTATTACTCTGCGCTGCAACATATTTCCAAAAGCAAGGTCATCCTCAGGTCTACATTTCTGGTCATTGGTTCCCAACGAGAAATATCCAAATTTGAATAAATGTGTTGAACAACTTTATTCGTGTTTTGGTTCAATATATTTATGTGAATCAGGGTTTTCCTACAAAAAAACAAACAAAAAATAAACACCCTTCTTGCTTGGCAGACGCCCATAAATTGGATTCTGTAAGGTTGGCAATTTCCAACTACAAATCTGATTTTGCTAATCTAGCTGGAAATGCTCAGACGCAAAGTTCACACTAATATATATAAGTAGTTACTAAGAAAAATTTTCATTTTAATGTTTTCCTTCTTAATAAAATAAAAATACAACAAAATTGTGTGCTGAACTATACTGTTTCATTTAAAATTTCAAGAAGTACGTCATTGGTCGATCGCACAGGGTTTCGTCAGCAAACAGTAAATCTTGGGTCTAATAAAGTTGGCCACCCCTGGTCTAGAATATACTAGAAGCTCCGTGTGAAAATTTCGCGAATACAAAATGGCTCGTGACACAAAAACGCGTTGAAGAAATACTGATACTTTCGTGATTCAAGGGTCGAATTCCCAAAAATTCCTATCTTAGTGTATAATATCACCAAAGCGGAGATCTTAATCTCTGAAATGATACTTCATTTAAGGATTTCAGTTAGGTATCGAGGGAGATTGTCAGGGGTTTAGCCGCTTACGGGGTTGGGTATCGGCTTCAGCACCTGAACTCGAAGTCGTCCAAAAATTATCAAAGTTCTGAAAAGTTCTATTACCGTGTTAAACCATGTGGGATGCTAACTGTTAAAAGACCACAGTCGCCACTTACAGCTTTACCTCCTGTAAGAAAGGTGCTATTGTAGAAATGAAAGTCCAAAGTTGAATAACTGAATTATATTCTTGAAATTTTCACATTAATTACAAAAGTTCACAGTTAGCAAAGGCAATCGGAGAAAAATCGTTTACCGAAAATCACAGATTATGAAACAGAGCAAAACACGCACTACCCCAGAAACGAAAATGAAAGTTAGACAATCACATGTCGAAAACTGTTAAGACGCCACATTGTTCATGGTGAAATTTGAAAATGGCAACTATCGGCCATTTTTAGTAGAACTTCCCCCCACCAAAATGCATCCGCGCGCGCTTCCCGAAGCTTTCGCACTCGCGAGGACGTGCGTCCTGCTTCGAGTTAGATAAAGTACTGAATATCACCGGCCTCGCTGCCGCGCTCTGTCTCGCTTATATAGGCGTACCTCACGTGATGCTGCACTCCGGCTGTGTCCTTCCGCTTTCTCAAACATTCACTTACATTTAAATCTATAACTTCCCTCTAAGGTGATCAATTTAAAAACTAGAAACGGAATGAGTTATGGGAGTTTACCTGTGTAGTGTGGTGATTCATAACTTTACTTTATTTTTAACTTTAATTTTGGCTCTGACGTCACAGCGAATTTCAAATTTCCTCCCGATTGCAACATCTCCAGAAAATTTTAGGAATTTTTATCTGCATGGGTTTCAAACGTAAAATTATTACCAAAGTGTAGGCCCGGGTTTTAGCCTCTCAAAAATGTAAATATTATTTAGATCGGTCAGGAACTGATTGAGTTATTACTATAAACAGATTTTCTCACACGTGCCATTTTTATTATTCATGTATTTTTATGTGTAGCTCTGAAGGTATATTGATTATTAAACCGGAAAAATGACTAATGTGTAGCTTGTATTAACTGCGTATTTTAAAAGTTATCCCATCTTCGTCGGTGCGATATCTTAGGCACAATAAAATCGTTCTGTTATTTCCACGTGTGCTATTTCCGAGTGGTTTAGAAAATTCTCTAATATCGGTTCTACGGCTTTAAATGACATGAAAGTAATGTGTACGAAACTAGAAGAATGGATCTTTAAGAAAAACTACTTTTTAAACCTGAATCAAAGTAGGTTTTTGAATAAGAAAATGTTAAAGTTGAGTGATCTATTTTATGTGTTCAGATAGCTTTTAAAAATACTTAAATGGCTGGAAACTATCAGATTTAGATGAATTTACCTCTGTTTAGGATTGTTTTAATTTATTAGTTACTTTATATGGTGTGACAGTGTTCAAAATCAGTGTAAAAGCATATTCTGTTAACGGAGCCTCTGGCAAGTTACTTCGAAATTGGATTAACCCACTACAGGTTAGTAAAACGTCTTTTAATGGTTATAGAAAATTAATTACGTGTATTTGATGGCTTTTAACTGTTCTTAGCGCTTTTAAAATAGTTTATAAGTGGTGGAATTAATGCTGAGAGGTTCGATAATCTCGTCTATGTACCGGCTTCCTGTTTTTACTGATATTTCATATTTTCCGGATTAAAACTACTTAGAACCTATTAAAACTGAAAGAGAAGATTATTTACTGCAATTTTATCTACTTTTTAAGTCCTGAAATTATTTAAACGGCCTAAAATTGTTTATGTAAACTATTTATGAAAATGAGTGATCAAATTTCTTCAAAACTACTTCTTGTGATTATTAAATGCTTGAAAACTATCAGAAACTTGTTAATTATCCTTCTAAACTGTCTCAGGCATTATTCTATTTACTTTTAGAACTTTAAAATGGTCAAATTCCATCACAATGTGTTATTTTCATACTGCTTCAGTCTACTATCCAGTAATCCTATTTATTTCTTTAAAATATCTGCTAAACTATATTTAACTGTGAAGTTATGGTTATTGTAGGTCTAGGCCTGGCTTTTATTGGCTTTTTACAACCTTTAATGCATAAAAATCTCCTCAGAAATACCAAAATCTGGTATATGGCAAAATTTTAGGGTTAGATTTGATTTATATTGAAATTATTTATTTATCTCTGGAATAATGCTTAGTAATTATGATAAAAGTTTGCTTAGGCACTCTATATACTGTTATTTAACATTTACTTCTTTTAAATCTGTTCAGAACATCTCTCTAACCAATATTAGGATCTGACAGTGAAAGTTTACATTTATATGGAATAACCTATTTCCTGCTGAAATATCATTGATTTATGGCAATATATGGTTTATTTATGTTGGCTATGTGCTGTTTATTCACTTTACTGTACTCAAAGTGTTGTTAACTCAATTTTAACTGTGGTATCTTGTACTGAAGTTAACCTCAAACTTTGCCGGATTTTAACTAAATCTCGAAAATAGAGCGAGGGATACCTTACAAGATATATGGCTTATGACACAAAAAACAGCACTTAAGAAATATTGATATTTTCACCCTTTAAGCAGTCGCGCCGAAGTGATTTGCTAAGGTATTTTGTATTTGTATTTATTGGTCCCTTAGCATCATACATAGTACAAAGTACAAATGATATGGGATAAGTCAATAATAGTCTGTACACAAACAGACAGTACATTCTCTCTCTCACACGCACACACATGGGCATTTTATCAATGCTGTGATCATTCGTAAGATAGCTGTACAAGTTTAATAAAGACACAAAATTTATAATTACAAATAATACATGATTTTTCACTATTAAGTCTATCATTTGGTTTGAAAATACTCATCAATACTGTAGAAGCAGTGGCCGAGCATGTACTCCTTCAGTCCTGAAGTGAATTTTGTATTTTCTTTTACAGATTTGATACTATGTGGTAGGTTATTAAACAATCTTATTCCTGTATGTAATGGTCCTTTCTGACATAGGGTAGTATTTGTTTGTGGTACATGTAAATCTAATGTCTGTCTAGTATTATATGTGTGCACATCATTGTTTGTTTGTAATGTATACCCGGAAGCTTCAGTATTTTCTTTTTTATGAATGTTATAGTTTCCAGCATATATATACAGAGCAGTGGTAGAATTTGCATCTTTCTAAATAAAAGTCTACATGAGGTTCTACTCTGTACACCATTCATAATCCTAATAATTTTTTTCTGCATTTTGAAACATTTGATACTTGGTGGGGAATTTCCCCAAAATATAACACCGTACCTTAATAATGAGTGCACATACGCAAAATAAATATTCTTAATTGTTTCATTTGATGTGCAGCCAACTAATATTCTCATCATGTAGCAAATGGTTTTTAATTTTTTCAAAGGTGATCAACATGTATATTCCATTTTAAATTATTTTGTATCCATATTCCCAGAAATTTTGTTTTTCCTATATTTTTCAGTAGTTCATCACAGAGTTTTACTGTAGGTACTGGGGTATCTAAATTAGTTTTTGTCCTGAAGTGTATGGCATGTGTTTTTTCTGTGTTTATTATTAGTTTGTTTTGAGAAAACCAGTTTGCTAAGTTTTTAGAACAGTGTTCAATGTTTATCACTAATTGTTCCTTATTACAGTCTTTTATTAATACGTTGGTGTCATCTGCATATTTAATATACTTCTGGCAGGTACTTGTAGTTTCTAGATCATTTATATACACTAAGAACAGTAAAGGCCCAAGAATTGATCCTTGCGGCACTCCATATTTCATGTGTTTGCAATCTGAGCACACATAGTTTACATTGTTGTTAGTCTTAAAACTACATTCAACAATCTGTTTCCGATTATAAAGGTATGACTTTATCCAATTTTTTGCTACTCCTCTAACTCCTAAATGTTCTAATTTTGTGAGCAGGATATTATGGTCAATTACATCAAATGCCTTTGAGAGATCCAAACATATTCCAGACACATGTCCTTTTTCATCAAGTGTCTGTAAGATTTCTGTATAAAATGAAAAAATGCAGTTTCAGTTGATTTATTCTTCCTAAATCCATGTTGAGTATTTGATAATAGTTTATTATTTTCTAAAAAGTTCACAAGTCTTTTGTGAAACAGTTTTTCTAAGATTTTGGAGAAACACGAGAGGTTCGACACCGGGCGATAGTTTGACACGTTTTCTTTTTCGCCTTTTTTGAATAGGGGTTTAACTTTTGCTGTTTTAAGCCTGTCTGGGAATATTCCACTAGAAAATGAACTATTACATATATGAGAGAGAGGGCAAGCTATTAATTTAGCACATTTTTTTAAAAGAAAATCTGGGACATCAGTAATTCCGGATGAAAATTTAGGTTTTAACTCGCCAATAATTTTTAGTGACAACAGTAAAATGTTTCTACGATTCACTGAACATTATTGAAGTGAAAGATGCCTGGAAAAACAACTCAGAGTAAGAATCTCGCAACATAAAAATTTGTAACGTGTGAAAGTCTTGTTACCTGCAGTTACTGCCGAATTTTGAATTAATCAATGATAAATGATTTAAAATTGACCAAACGGTGACTAGCCAAAAACCGACAAGTTGATCTACTACTACAAGCAGTGCTGGATTACCCAATAGTCAGGACTAGGCAGTAGCCTGGAACCCCTGATTTTTGAAGCCCCCCTGAAAGTTCACTTTTTTCTCTAAATAAAAATAATAAAAAATAAAATCACCCAAAATAAAACAATCAAAGTAATATGAAAATCATGGAAATTATTTTTTGTTTGTTTCATGGTATTGTACGATAAATAAAAGTAATTTTCAAAATATGATAAATTGTAAAATTCGTTTGTTAATTGAATAAAAAAATGATAAATTCTATTAGTCATCTACAAATCCTTCTCTTTGTACTTATAAAATACAGATAATTATTTTAAAAAACAGAGAGAATCAAAATTTTTGAGAGTGCCTAGGGCCCCATACTTTCTTATCCGACACTACCTTCGAGGACCACGACGACAGTGGAACACATTCGTTTGCGAATCATTTCTTGTTACGTGCATTCATAAAATTACGTAATTCTCCTTCAGAGAATCTAAGAAACAGAAACAATATTGCCTGCTCGCATTGATAAAGCTTCTAGGGCAGCGTATCCAAACCTTTTTCAACCCAAGGACCAGTAAATATTCAAAAATAATGCTGCGGGCCACTAACTCACATTGGCCTAAATTTTATTTTTATCGTTTTCGTTTCAGCCGACTATGGACGACGATTACGCAACTTCATTTCCTCTTCTGAGTTTCCTTCCTCCGCAATTTTTTCTCTGACTTTAATGTCTTCCACCCTGGTTCTAATTTTATTTTCCATATTGTTATTATTAACATCTCGGACATGTACCATTATAACATAATAAATTTAAAATAATGTTTTGAATTCCTATGAAAATGCTGACATGAAACTGGAAGTGAACTATTAAAAGTTAATTACATGTTAATCAGACCAAACCAGATAAATAATAATGTTACTATAGGCTGGACGCTACGCTATACCACTGGCTTAAATGCATAAAGCAAAATACAAGCTGCTTATTTTTGTTTACTTCACCACTCGAGTTACCAACCCTACCACCTACCGCGGTTCCTCATACTCACTCAAAACCCTTATCAAACTGTCATTTACTTAATCTCTAGATGAACCGCGCTCTTTCTGATGCCTTATGGAAATGAATACTGTAGTAGAAACAGTGCTGTTTTATTCTCATCAAGGAAATGCCACATTTTTGCCCGGTCAAGGCTTTTAAAAAGTTGGGCATACGGCATTATACAGTACGAATATAGTATCAAAACTGACGATATTCTGCCTGTGGAACTCCTGAACTGTTCGTGGACTGCCAACAATCAGCGAACCACAGGTTGAGAATGCTACAAAAATGGCAGCTGCTGCTGCGCTCTACCGGCGGTGTTACTAACTTTATCGAGCTGTATCATATGACAACGAAGTTGTCTCCGTTCACCACAAAGCGAACCCCCACCTTTGAACATTTCCATCAAAACGCTAGAGCGCATACACGATCTGTGACATCTGTAAGCTGTCTCCACAACAGCAAAATAGTTCACTGTTGTGGCCAACAGATGGAATTCAATATTTTCCCTAGCTGTCACAAGTTATCGTAGAGTAGAGAATGTCATATTTATAAATATTTGTTTTTCTTTCACTGTATTTATTTTTTAATTTATTTATTGATTAGAGGTGACATGTCACAGTGTCACTACCTTTAAAAAAAATACTTTCTTATAATATGATATGATCAAAGCGGATACCTTAATCTTTAAAATTATACCCCATTTATCGATTTCGACTAGGTATAAAGGGAGATAAGGCTTGTGACCAAAAGAAACCTTATATAAATAATATATATGATGGTAATCTAACTTCCGCCTTGAATTTTAACTAACCGGACCTGGCAATACTAGCTATATGTGACATCGTAAATCGCTGCAAATTCAATAGAACAAAACATAGATCCATTTAAAGCAGTTAAGAAGGTGATGACACAAGGTACACAGCTAACAGATTTCGATAAGGGCGTGATTGTTGTCCGCCATCTCAGTGGTATGTCCAGAGGTTAACAAGCTCAAATTAACAGATCCAATCGTCCTGCGTAAGCGAAAGATCGATGGGAACTGTGCCAGTTTTGTACATTCTGGCCGACCTCCAATTTTGAGCGACAGATATCTCTGAGCACTGAAAAGTGAAATTGTCAACAACAAAAGAATACAACAGGCGTCTCTTCTAGCAATAGGAGCATTGGTATCCGCTAAAACAATGCTTATACAGACTCTTCATTTTGTATGCTTCCTATTAACTACTAAGCACAGCATCCGCCCTCTGGTCTAAACTTTCTATAGTTAGGTTTCATTTAATCCGTGAATAGTGGTTGTCAGTTGGAAGAGAAATTGTTCTTTGCCCCTTGAGGTTCATGCGAGAGAAAAGTTTGCTATTTAGATCACTTCGAGAGCTCCTTCTTCCATCCACTTCTCAGTTTTTGTTCTGAAAAGTAGTACCTGTAAGGACTGTAGTGTGTAGATGTGGGCTGAGGTGGATGATCTGGGTACTCAGCTCACAGATTTGATAACGAAAGTTATGCTGCTAGAAGCTGCCGTAACTGATTGCAGCAGATGCGGTATGGTGACCCTGTTAAAGCTAGGCCTCTTACAGGTTCTTCCCCACCATTCTTCATACCTGCAGTCCCGGCAGAGATGTTGGATTCTGTGCGGCGTCACCTGACGATGACTGGCATCTGGTTTCTAGATTTCGACGCCACATGTGGGGGTAGTCTTACAAGCCTGAATCCCAGGAAGGCAAGCTTGAACGTCTGTCAAACCAGTTGGCATATTTTCTTGGACTGATTCAGTCATCCTGTGAGTTGGCAGCCCCCCAGCCCACTAGGTCTGAGCAACCATAGACGGGGATTCTGGCAGTTTATTGAGCCACTTAGGGAAATGGCAAATAGGTCGAGGATGAACTCCAATATCCATTCATTGTATATTCTGGAACAGACCATTCCAGTTGCCACTGAATGAACAGGGTGTAGCCAGCTGCGGATTATAGCTCATGTTGACACCAATGATGCTAGCCACTTTGGGTCGAATGTTATCCTCTCTTCCTTCTGATGGCTTGCTGAAAGGTGCACTTTGTGGCTACAAGATTTCGGTTGAGTTAACTGTCTGCAGTATTGTAGATAGAACTGACTGTGATGTGAACCTCTGGTTCAGAGCCGACTTGAAGGTCTGAATCAGAAAATGCTACATGTCTGTGATAATATTGACAGCAGATTCCTTGATCTTCACCCTGGGCTTGAGTCATGTAGGGTTCTCTTGAATAGATCAGTTCTACATTGCACACATGAATCGGCTACATGGGTGGCAGGGGCAGTGTGGAGTTTGCATCGGGGGATTTTTTAGGCAGAGGGAGGACGTCCCAAAAACTGGAATCACAGTTACGGGCAGCCCAACTCAATTCAACACCACATGTTAGGAGTAGCTTAAATGAATCTCGACTGTTAAAAGTTCTCATGATTAACTGTATAAGAGTTTGTAAGAAGCAGCTTTAACTAGAAAGTGTCATTAGTATCAGAGAAGCAGATATTGTTAGGTACAGAAAGCTGGTTACACCAGGATATAATTTCAGCAGTAATTTTTAACAATAGTATGAACGGTTTCAATAAGGATAGATTGCATTCCAATGAGGTGGTATATTTATAGCTGTCAGTAAACACCTTTCATGTAACGAAGTAGATATTGATACAGTCTGTGAAATCTTATGGATTAAGCTCAATGTAGCTGGGACAAAAGTTGTTTTAAGCTCATTATATTATCCACCACAGGCAGACGTAACTAAAACATAGTGTAAATAATATAGCTTGTCAATTTCCGGATCATGCTATAATATTAGTAGGTGATTTCAACTTTACTGGACTAATTACCTTCACACTACTGGTGGCAGGGATAGGGCAACTTGTTCAATCATTCTTGATCTTTTCTCAGATCTTCATCCTGAGCAGCTCATCACTGAGCCAGCGAAGTGGAACAACGGTAACGAAAACATTTAAGATATTCTTGTAACAAACAGGCCTGATTTATTCACAGACTTTTCTACCACTTCAGGAATAAGTGATTACAAAGCAGTAATTGCCACGGTATAATTAATGTCTGAACACAAAAATAAAAAAGAAAGGATCATTTACAGATTGTAAAAGGCTTTAGGTCATACCTGAGGTATAATGACATACCTTCAGAGTAGCATGTGGGACCGTTGAAGAGGTATGGCATCGGTTTATACATATTGTCAAGGAAAGTATGGACGTACATATACCAAAATGGACAATAAAGAAAGGGTATTTATCTACATAAACATTATTTCTGCTCATGCCTTTTCTCAAATTGTTTCCTGAGTGTTCAGACTTCACTACCATATGACAAAGTTGGGATGAAGAAGGGCATGCAAGAAAGATACACATATATAATCAACCTATTAGCTTTTTGATTAGTTCCAAAAGAAATTTCTTCTTTCTTCCAGATTGCAATTTTAATCATTGATGTTATTTAATATCTTTGGATGTCTGCACTTATAAATATCCAGATCAGCAAGAGATTCTTCATTTAATCAACAATCAAGTAGAACATAAAATATTACATTAAGAGATCCATTGAAGCAGGTGGTCTGTAAATCAACAAAATCAGCGAGCATACCTCACAAATTTATGTCTACTGTAATAACAGGGAACTGATTTTCTACTAATAAAGAATAAATGTAAGATAAATCATTGGAAGCCTTAGAATCTCTTAACAAATTGCATACCATGTCTCTCCGCCATTTCAGCAGCTCTCATGCTCCAGATACCATTGACAGCAATGAGCACAGTGTCACCTGGTTCATACAGACTCACAAGTACTGCCTCAGTACCCAGCGACCCAGTTCCACAAAAGGCAAAAGTCCACTCATTCTTTGTCTGGAATAGATACTTTAGTCCAGCTTTTATTTCTGCCTGTATCTGCAAATAAATAGTACTTCATGAAGTTTTGTAATGGTTGGAACTGCAGACTACTATTAAGCATATAATCAGCAAGATCCAGTATCAATTTCTCTACACATCTATTTACCCCCTCTTTTTGTTGAAATTATTAGTTTTTTTTTATCTTAAATTGTAAATGGAATCCTCAGATCTGTGGAGAGACCTCAGCATAAATATGGAAGTATCATCTTTGTCCAAAGTGATGATCAGATCCTATCCAAGACCTTCACAGAAGAGAATGACATCGAAGTCCTCCCGACCAAGCTCAAAAACTGCACAATCTCATACCACCCCTCATACCACCCAGCAGTCAATTCACTATCAAGCTATCCTTCAATTTCCAAAATCAACTCCTATAGATTGTTATCAGTGATTTCAGCTTTCATTATACTCTTGGGTTATGACTCTGATGACAAGAATGGCATTGCAGTGGAAGAATGGGCAGAAGTAAATCAACTTACTCTCATACAAGATCCCAAACTCCCGTCAGTGGGAGATGCAGACATGGCTATAAGCCTGATCTGATATTCATCAGTAATCACATTAGCCAGCAATGTGTGAAGTTCTTCTGTAGTCCAATACCTAACATGCAGCACAGACCAATACTGTGCCAGATGTTTGTTGCAGTGAGACCCCAAAGTGTTACTTACCACAGAAGGAATAATTTCACGATAGCTGACTGATCCAAGTTCACAGAAATGTTGGATTCTTCTGTGTTTACTATTGAACCAACACCAGAATCCTATGACACATTCACTGCAACTGTGAAAAAATGTTCCAGAAGTTCCATCCCCCATAGATGTCAATTATCCCAGGTCTCACCTCATATCTAGCTGCCCAGTTCTGGACCATTAATCATTATTCAATGATAATCACTGCAGCAAAGAGACAATTGAAACTGCAGATCAACTTATATCATCTCTAAGAGCAGCAAAAAAAAAAAAAAAAAAATGTTGGATCGAGACAATACAAGAGCTGGACCTGACAAGAGATGGCCATAAAGTATGGAGAATACTGAAACTCCTCAAAACGGATCCATCGAAGAACACTGTACACTCTAACATCAATGCAAGTCAGATTGTACATGAGCTACTCATGAACAATAAAACAATTCACAAAAGAAGATCATCTAAAACACAAAGGAAAATGCACAGAAACAATCAGGAAGATAGGAACAACCTCATTGAACCCTTCAGTATTTTGGAACTGGACAAGGTTATCCACGAGTGCAAAACAGAGAAGTCTGCTGGCCTGGATGACATCTGATCAGAATAAATTAAGAACTTCTGATATAAAACCAAAGAATGGGTTCTACAGCTTTACAAGAAATTCTTGAGCACATGTCAGATTCTGACGGTGTGGTGGAGGAAGATAGTTATTGCCCTGCTGAACACCTGGACAATAGGGGAATGAACCTAAAGATTTTAGACCAATAGTTCTTTTAAGCAGGGGCACAACTATCGGAAGGCTAGGCAGTGCCATGCACCGCGGCCCCCAAACTCAGGGGCCCCAAGTGTAGCTCAGGGGGCTTACGATCAGCTCAAGGGGGCCTCTAAAGCTCAGGGAGCCCCTGCCAGCAAACCTCACAAGAATCGCCAACAAACCTCACAAGAATTGGTAGAGAGAAAGAAAGGGGCCCAAAATATTTTTTTGCATTGGGGCCCTTGTTAACCTAGCTATTCCACTGCTTTTAAGCCATTTTTATCAAATATTTGAACAATTAATTTGAACTATGTCCAATTCATGATTGATACAAAACTTATACCATAGCAAGCTGGCTTTCACCTTGGTAAAAATTGTGCTGGACAATTGCTGATCCTAACGCAGCTTATTGAACTTCGATTTGAGACCCGTAAAATCTCAGGCATGTTCTTTGTGGATCTGTCTGCAACATGTGATACTGTCAACCACCAACTACTACTTGTCAAAGGTCTACAATCTGACAAAGACCACTGCATAACCAAGATCATCATGGCTACTCTTCTCCAGATCCATAACAGCCATTACATCCAGTCACAAGGAGCTTCCTATACAATGATGACCTTGCCCTGGCCACACAGAACATGGAATTTGAAGAAGTAGAAAGAAATTTGTTTGCTGCCCTTGAATGCCTATCTAGTTATTATAGGAAAAATCACTTAAGACCTAACCCTCCAAAAACTTAAGTGTGTATGCCTTTCAACTAAAAAAAATAGGAAAGCTCAGCATACACTTTGAACGTAATGTATTCAGGTATTGAGCTCTAGACAGGTCACACCCCAAAATACTTGGAAATGACAGTCAACAGAACCCTCACATTTACCTATAAGAAGCACTGCATGAACTGCAAAATGAATATCTTTACTACACAAATTGGTTAGATCACAGTGAGGTGGTCAACCAGGAACTATTTGTACATCAGGAATGGCCCTTTTTTACTCAATTGCAGAATATCCACAGCCAGTTTGGTACTCATCATCTCACACCAAACAGGTGTATGTGGCCCTCAATAACACCTGTAGATTGGTGACTGATTGCTTAAAGTCTATTCCAGTTGACAGGCCTTATCAGATTTCAGGGCTAGCACCACCTAGTATTCAAAGAGATGAATAGGGAAAGGACAAAGGTAGAATGGGAAAGCCCTCATCTACTGCCTGGCCATGCACCACTGGCCCAGAGACTCAAGTCCAGAAAAAGCTTCCTGTGAAGATCACAGGAACTTGTTAGGTCACCTGAAAAGTGTAGTTGTGGAAAACCAAAGTCCCCAAAATCTCAGGACCACTGATGGTTACAGAGTGCTTGCCACCTGGTCACACAGAGGACTGGGAAGTCTGGAGATCCTTGAACTGATTGCAGTCAGGAGTGGGCACGTCTAAGGATAATCTTGTGAAATGGGGTTAAATTGATGCTATCAAAATAATAATGGTGAGAACCAACATGAATCCTATGCAAAGAAGCTGATCTGTTGTGAGCACCACCAAATGCAGATGCAAAGTACTAGGTGAAATGTGTTTAAAGTGGTTAATTTGCACAATTTTTAACTTTATTTGATGTTTTTGACTCTAGAATAATAATAATACTCTTGAATTCTTTGAATAAAATATCACAATTAATCTTTTTTACCCTTCAAAAATTTTAAATTTAATCTCTTTCAGTGTTTTTGGTCAACTATTCAGCACTTTGGTAATAATCCCTGACTGCCTCAACAATTAAAGAAAATTTTTGCACTCCCTTAACCCTTAACTGAAGGGACTAGTATACAACACAATTTGGGAGAGGTGGAAAAATTAGGGGGAAAAAAATAATAATAAAACCTTTAAAATGAGTAGGTAGAAATTGCAGCTTTTGAAGGTTTTTAGGTTTTCCAAGGATGTCATTAGATTAAAAAAAAATATTTACTGAACTTTGGAAACGTATCAGGTTCAAAGAAATTCAAGAGCACTTGTGAATTTATCATCATTATATCATGCATGCAACGTTTTAGCAAATTAGACAATAAAACTTCTGCCTATATAACTACCATAATTGTATTGCCTTATGACTTTTACAAATATATCAAAGCCAAAATTTCACCCACATCTCTTTCTGATCTTAGAATAAATCATAAATGTTATGCCTTTCATTTCAATAAAAATTATAGCGTATATGATGGCCAAGTCCCCTTTTTCTTTTAAAACACCTATCTATATCACAGAGAGAAACACTTTACAATGTTGTCTTCGCTCAGAAAAAAATCTCATAACTTCTTGTCACTAAACAACCAAGAGACTTGGCCTATTTTTACAAAAATTGTTATTAATAGGGTATTCAGTTGCTGTGGAGCAAGTTGGAAATTTTTCTATTTACCAGCACTAATAACCAAGATTGCAATTTGTTGTATAGTGTATGTCATTATTGAAAATATATGTTAACATTTATCATTTGCTGCAAGCAGCTGCAACTGTGGCTCTGTCTTCTTTCTTTTAATATACCACCATACAATCAATAATAAGTACTGCTGTCTCCTTTAAAATGATCAACACCTAGATCTTTGTTTAATCTACCTCAAAGAATATGTATGAGCTTCAAAGCAAATAATACATAGAAGAAGCATTGGAAGATCTATGATTATATCCAAACTAGAGCAAAAACTTGAGAGTGCCATCCCTTCCTTCTAGCATTTGAGATTTATTATATCAAATAAGTAAAAACATCCACAGCTAGCTAGGTGCAGAAGTACTGGTAACTTGCCCTAGATGTTAAGCACTTCAGCTAAATAATTAAAACAACACACACCAGATGAATTTGTCTGCCCAGGGCAGGTGCCCCTATTTGCCTTTATCCCTTCTAGTTCCAGGATTGAATAAGGGCCTTCTGACTTTAGATATAATGCTTTGTGTGACAAATCTAATAATCAGATACACTTGCTTTATGACATTTACAGGTCCCATTTTTATTTCATATACAATTCAGATGTTTCATATATCAGTTATAACATACAGTCAGCGAGTGTGGTGAGTGAGCAGTTAATACTCTGGCTTCGCATTCGGGAGGACACGGGTTCGAATCCCTTGCCTGGGCACCCAGATATGGGTTTTTCATGATTTCCCCAAAATCACTCCAGATAAATACCGGGACACTTCATTCAAAAGACCATCGGCGAATTCATCCCTGTTCCTTGTCCCCAGTCCCATCCTGCCTCTAATACAACTCGACATCGACAAAGCATATGGTCACAATTGTGGGTGAGTGGACTTGTGTAACTGGTAGCAACCAACCATAATTGATTGTATTTAATTGAAAAACTGTGTCATTAAGAACAAATTTAACAACTGCAAAGAATACAAATCATTGTCAGTTTTCAGGGGGGTAGTATTTATCAAGAGTAACCGTGCTTCTATAAGAACAGTAAAGTGATAAGTAATTAAATAAATCTACTGACATATTGTGTGAGTGTTTGTAAATTCTAGTTTATTCACTTCTATTCAGTAATCTTGTTGTTTAAAAGATACAAATTATCTGTAAATGGATTACTATGGCCTCAGCATACCAACACCTATAATTGATATCACACTGCAGAGTGAAATGTTTTTTCACACACTGAGAATTTCACAGTAACAAACGAGCTCCATGTGAACAAACCAGCAATCCTGATCCTTAAGAAATTTTAAACAGCAAATCATCTAACTCTGCAGCAGCTGATGGTCTGGTTTAACAACTTAAAAGCACAACTTTCTAGATTTCACTTTATTCCCAGATATGCAACTTGTCAAAAAATTCCAATTGACAGATCTTCCAGATCAATTGCAAGTAAATATTTTCATCAAGAGATACCTATGGCTTATCTGTATTTCTTGATCCATATCCCTTTCATGATTCTATGTGAATTATCCTTCAGATAGTAGAATATTCTAAAATTTGTGCTGTAAACTCCTGCCTTGTAAAGTGGCTCCTATTTCAGTCATAAAATTACACATAGCTATCCATTAACCATTTCAAATGCGTAGTGAATACCTCTCCATATCCCATACTGTTTGATAAATTTTTACCTTCATATGTCAACTATAGTCCACCTATGGCTTGCATTTATATTTGCCACCTCCTCTGCTCCTTATCTCCCAGTATTTAGGAACTTGTAATCTACAAATCTTCCTGATCTATGGCAGCCAAGCTTTCAGTTCTACTATGAGGGAAAATAAATAAATACATTACATTTTTATGGTGCTACGCCCTGTCGCCGTCAGAATTTTTAGAGGCGGTAAAGAACTGATGAGTACAAGTAACGGGAAGGAATTAGGCCATGGCCTTTTGAAGAAATCATTCTGGAATTTGCCTGGAGTGATTTCGAGAAAGCATGGAAATCCACACTCGGTATTTCCAGCTGGTGATTTGAACCCAGACTTACCGCTCATCCACCACCTTCTGCTAATTAAATTGTGCACGAGCTTAATGTCCCAGCCCATTTCCCACTTATCATGGTATTCTGTCCTTAAAGAAGAGACTTTAAATGTATTGCGGAATTCATACTTCACAAGCAAAGCTTCTCCTACTTAAAAGATAAAAATTCAAATGTTCCCTGAAAATCGTAGAATTGGCGGGAAATTCGACCCACGGGTATGTACGTCGACAGTCAGCCATTATGGCCAGACCGTCCTAGTCGGAGTTAAGTAAGATAAGACGTTTAAACGTTCATTAAATTTCTATTTGTGAGCCCCGCTTCTAACTGAACCCGCTGCAAAGATTTTTTTAAAAAATTAATAGACATATCTTAAATATAAATAGCAGCCCAGCAACTAGTGTTTCTAACAAGAGGTAGATTTTGTTTAATATGTCTTACTTCTCCCGCTTGCCGATGTAGAGGTGCGATGATGGGCTGGCCCATAGCGTGCAACACACGGGGGCTAACGTTGGTGGGCCCCGGGCATATCATGTAGTTGTACGTCACTACTAGCGGCTTGCGAAGCTCTTGGGGCGGAGGAATGTCGCACTCCATGGCGGCTTCAGCGAGGACTGCAACTCACAGCCGGTGCGGGCGCGATAAATGCGCAAGCCGTTGGGGTGTAGATAAAAGGCAATAGACTTTGCTTCATAAGTCACCGAGGCCAATATTAGCGAGATAAAGGTCGCGGAGAGGCTTATTACGATTGGGATCAAGTGCTTCCACAACATTTGCAGTTAAGTGTACCCTGAAAGTTGCCTAGATTTCGACTGAAGTAACTAATAATTTTTCTGATATGTATTCGTAGGTTTTCCCGGCGAATCTGATGCTTGCAGATCTGTCGAGCATGCGGCCGTATCAGTTGCCATCATGGCACGTTACGCCGTCGAAAATTCGAACTACTATCAATTGATCTGGTCGCATGCCCGAGAGATATTCAAGCAATAATTTTTCTGCTTCTCATAAAATTAATTCCAGCTTAATTTTAAGCAATTATGCCAACCCTACTGTTGATTCCTGAGTTAAGAGGGGGAGTAGGGTGGGGACAGATTCATACACAATATAACGAAAGGGCAGCAGTGAATATCTATCTGTTAATGTATTATTAAGTGAGTGTTAATTTTTATTTAGGATCTGGAGATGGTAATGAGCAGATCATTAAGCTCTATGATTAAAGAAAATATCATAAAAACCGAAATGTCATTTCTACTGACAAACTATATAAAGAATCAAAACGATAGAGGATTGTAAACAGTTGCAGGGTGATCTGGACAGGATATCTATTTGGGTTTGTAAACATGGGATGAAGATAAATGCAAAGAAGAGTCAGCTTATTAGATACACAAATAAAAAAACAAAAGGTTAATTATCAATATGAGGTGGGGAAAGAATTGCTAATTGAAGACGAAATGTAATTATCTTGGCATTACTTTTGATAACAAGCTTAACTAGGCAGGACACATTGGACAGGTGGTAGGAAAAGGTTTCAAAATCCTGCACTTGTTGGAGAGAGTGATGAGGGGATGTTCGAGAAAAGTAATTGAGTTACAAAACTTTGGTCAGACTATTGCTCGAATATGATGGTATAATGTGGGACCCTCATATTGCGTATCAAATACAGGAGTTGGAGAGGATGCAAAAAAGGGCTGTTAGATTTCTTTCTGGAAATTATCGCAGAATGCTATCAGTGACGGATATGATAAAGGAGATGGAATGGGATTCATTGCAAGACAGGAGGAGGATGATGAGGGTTATGGGAGTGTACAGGGCGTATACTGGCGATGAGGCATGGAAAGATATTGGAGTAGGTATGAAAAGTAGTGCATGGAAGGGAAAAGATGAACATGACCACAAGCTGCATTCGATTTCAGGCACAAGGGTGTGGGAAGATTCTCTTTTTTAGGTATGGGCGTCAGGGATTGGAATGAGTTACCAAGACAAATGATGAATAATTTACCGAAAAAGTTGAAATAATTTAAAGATTAAATTTGTAAAGGGCAAATGTAGGTGGGTACAGGATAGGGTGGAGATGGAGGTGTAGGGAAATTGCCACCGAAGCCTGTGCTCCATTGCAATTAAATTAAATTAAACTGTATCTAAACTCGCGCCTCTTATTAATCCTTGTATCGATGCTAAGTAAAACTACATTGCTGTACTACAAACCATTTGCAGTTGCTTCTGAAACCACCGATGCCCAGGGCTGGACTCGAATCTGCGACTCCGCCATTGTGATAACCGCTCGCTATGACTTCAAAAAGATGGCGGCACATATAGATGTTGTGATTAGCTGATCACGTAAAATAAGCTATATATCGTGCATAAAGTGTGTATTGTGTTGTGAAGTAGTAAAAACGGGAATTAGACTGTGTTCTGTTATCCAAAAATGGATACATATTGACTGCATAAATATGCTGGAATCAGTGAACGATAAATATGAGTGCGGCATCCTGTCCTGCCAAGGAAGTAAGGAAGAGGTAGGAAACTATTTCGCGGGTAAAGAAGAGTCAGTAGCTGAAGCGTTGAAAGAAGATATACACGCCGCTACGGTATTTATTCATCAAATGAATAATTTAAAAACAGTTGTTGAAAATGACCCGGCAAGTGATTTTTGCATGAATGAAAAGACAAGAGACCATGTGGAAAGTGAGGTTAAACCTAGACATGTAAACAACGGGTGGGTTGTTGCTAAAACGCGGAGCAGACGTGTGACATCGGGTGCAAAATATTCAGGTCAGGAGACACCAGTTATTACCTAGAACAGATTTAAGGCGTTAGAAATAGAAACGCTCCCTGTGAACATTAATAAAGTGCAGCAACAGTGCGTTGTGAAATGCCATCTAAACAAACAACAAGAAAAGATCTGACAAATTCAAAAGTGCTAATACTATCAGACAGCCATGGTAGAGGAATACCGAAACTATGTGAAACAAAGATTTCAAAAACTGTGATATCCGAGGGGAAATTATGCCAGGGGCCCCAGCGGTCAAAGTAATGGAAAACACTAAAAACATTTCGAAACTAACAGAAAAAGACCATTTAGTGATATGGGCAGGAGCAAATGACGTTGCAAAAAATGAAGCAGACATTGCAATTAGAACAATAAAAAACTCTCTGCTATCAATTAAACATACAAATGTAGTTATAGTAGGTATACCACACAGGCATGACTTACCAGAATGGTCCTGTGTGAATAAAGAAATAATGAAAACAAACAGAAAACTAGGCAAATTGTGAAACAATTCCAAAACACTCAGATTATCAGCACACCAAGTGACAGAAGATACAACACAAACCACGGACAGCATCTTAATACAAAAGGGAAAGCTTAAATTTCAAGAATATTGTTGGAAGTCATATCAAAAGAATTAGAGTGCCAAGAAATTTTGCATCTTGACTGGAAAGTGCCTCAAGAAACAAAAGTAGAAACAGTCATCATAGGAAAAGAGACAACAGAAGCTGAAACCTCAGCAGCAGAAGCAGAAAATTTCCCAAGACTAGTGATAAGGTCATCAACCTGCACAAAGAAGCAACCAACAAGAGATGCTGATTCTTTATGGGCTCGCCATGCAGACAAACTGACATCCAGATAAATAACAATAAGCAAGTGGTAATCCCCTTAGCTCTACCTAAAGTGAGACTGTGCTACAGTGAAAAAAGTGTCAATACAAATAAAGCTTGTAAGGTAGAGGGCACCAATAAAGAGGTAAGTGGTCGAGCAAATGTAAATACCGAAAAAGCAAGTTCAAACTTTATTATTTGTCACCATAATGTGCAATCTCTTAAAAATAAGAAAACTGAAATTGAATTGCTTCTTTCAACACATCTTAAAGATG
The DNA here is from genome assembly GCA_031002005.1 of Vandiemenella viatica. Classification (NCBI taxonomy): domain Eukaryota; kingdom Metazoa; phylum Arthropoda; class Insecta; order Orthoptera; family Morabidae; genus Vandiemenella; species Vandiemenella viatica. The sequence continues at coordinate 170,732,684 of CM061920.1, forward strand.
TGGCAGTTGTATGTTTAACAGAGCACTGGCTCAATACAGCACAACTAAATGTAACAAGCTTCCCAAACTTTACCTTAGCTTCATTTTTTTTTTTTTTGCAGTAATGAATACAAAGAGGGAGGAAATTGTATATTTATTAAAAATGACATTGATTTTAAAGAAATAAACTGAAAAAATATTATAAAGAAAAGCACTTTGAAGTATCTGGTATATCCATCCCAAAACATAAAATCATACTAATTTGTGTATATAGATCTCCAGATGGTGACAATAGTACATTTCTTAATTTGTTTGAGAAAACATTAAAAAGTTTACCATTAGTAAATAAAACTATAATTGTATGTGGTGATTTTAATATAGATTTTTCTAAGGACTCAAAGCAGAGAAGTGATACTTTGAGGTTAACGTTTTCTTTCAATCTTAAAAGTTTGATAGAAACTCCCACACAAATTACAAAAAATACAACAACAACAATGACCAGATTTTTGTAAATAGCAGTAAAGCCATGATGCAGTAAATTTTGATACGGGTTATTCAGATCACTTAGCACAAATGTTAACATTAAAGTTGGAATCTAAAACTAATACACAGACAACAGTAAAATCACGTAGTTTTAAGGATCAACAGATTAACCAATTTAATAATCTCTTAAAAATGAAAGTTGGGAAGAAATGCATACTTACCCAAATACAAATGAGAAATATGAGTCATTCATTAATACATTCTTGTATTATTTTGAAATATGTTTCCCATTTAGGACAAAAAAGCAAAATGTAATAAATAATACAAAAGGCTGGATTACTGCTGGTATCATAATATCTAGAAAAAAGGAAACAACTATTACATACAATCTCAAAAACAAGGGAAACAACACCAGAATTTGATAAATATTTCAAAAAATACAAACAGGTTCTTAACAGGGTAGTAAGATATGCAAAAAAATTAGAAAATGACAGATATATTTCCTCAGCTACAAATAAAATGAAAGCCATGTGGAAGATAGTTAAGAATGAAGTAGGAGCAAGACAGGTAGATAGCCATTACATTCAACTGCAAGAGAATAAAAAAATAATATTTGATCCTTTAGAGATATCCAATACCTTTAATACATATTTCTCAAATATTGCTGAAGACCTGATTAAGAAAAATGTTGATAAGTCCAACATCAACACACAAGCAAATATCAGAAAAACTAATAGGAAAACCCTTTTTATTCAACCCACAAATGAAGAAGAAGTATTCAAAATTATTGGTGAGTTAAAACTTAAATTTTCATCTGGAATTGATGATGTCCCAGATTTTCTTTTTAAAAAATGTGTTCAATTAATAGCTTGTCCTCTCTCTCATATATGTAATAGTTCATTTTCTAGTGGAATATCCCCAGACAGGCTTAAAACAGCAAAAGTTAAACCCCTATTCAAAAAAGGGGGAAAAGAAAACGTGTCAAACTTTCACCCGGTGTCGAACCTATCATGTCTCTCCAAAATCTTAGAAAAACTATTTCACAAATACTTGTGAACTTATTAGAAAATAATAAACTATTATCAAATACTCAACATGGATTTAGGAAGAATAAATCAACTGAAACTGCATTTTTTTTTTTTCATTTTATACAGAAATCTTACAGACACTTGATGAAAAAGGACATGTGTCTGGAATATGTTTGGATCTCTCAAAGGCATTTGATGTAATACCTTTATAATCGGAAATAGATTGTTGAATGTATATTTAAGACTAACAACAGTGTAAACTATGCGCGCTCAGATTGCAAACCCATGAAATATGGAGTGCCGCAAGGATCAATTCTTGGGCCTTTACTGTTCTTAGTGTATATAAATGATCTAGAAACGACAAGTACCTGCCAGAAGTATATTAAATATGCAGATAACACAAGTATATTAATAAAAGAATTTAATAAGCAACAATTAGTGAAAAACATTGAACACTGTTCTAAAAACTTAGTAAACTGGTTTTCTCAAAACAAACTAATAATAAACACATGTCATACACTTCAGGACAAAAACTAATTTAGATACCCCAGTACCTACAGTAAAACTCTGTGATGAACTACTGAAAAATGTAGGAAAAATAAAATTTCTGGGAATATGGATACAAGATAATTTAAAATGGAATATACACGTTGATTACCTTTGTAAAAAATTAAAAACCATTTGCTACATGATGAGAATATTAGTTTGCTGCATATCAGATGAAACAATTAAGACTATTTATTTTGCGTATGTGCACTCATTATCAAGGTACGGTGTTATATTTTGGGGAAATTCCCTACCAAGTATCAAATGTTTCAAAATGCAGAAAAAAATTATTAGGATTATGAATGGGGTACAGAGTAGAACCTCATGTAGACTTTTATTTAGAAAAATGCAAATTCTACCACTGCCCTGTATATATATGCTGGAAACTATAACATTCATAAAAAAAAAAAAAAAAAAAAAAATAATAATACTGAAGCTTCTGGGTATACATTACAAACAAACAATGATGTGCACACATATATTACTAGACAGACATTAGATTTACATGTACTACAAACAAATACTACCATATGTCAGAAAGGACCACTACATACAGGAATCAGATTGCTTAATAACCTACCACATAGTATGAAATCTGTAAAAGAAAATACAAAATTAACTTCAGGACTGAAGGTGTACATGCTCGGCCACTGCTTCTACAGTATTGATGAGTATTTTCAAACCAAATGATAGACTTAAATAGTTAAAAATCATGTGTTATTTGTAATTATAAATTTTGTGTCTTTATCAAACTTGTACAGCTATCTTACAAATGATCACAGCATTGATAAAATGCCCATGTGTGTGTGTGTGTTAGAGAGAGAGAGAGAATGTAGGTACTGTCTGTCTGCGTACAGACTATTTTTGACTTATCCCATATCATTTGTACTATGTATGATGCTAAGGGACCAATAAATACAAATACCCGTACGCTGCCGGGATTGGCGGCTTAAAAGTTCGTGTAGATAGAGTGGGGTTACCTAAAGCAATATGATGCACACAAAGCGGCTAACAGGAAATCAGTAACTATATAGGAACAGGGAAACTAATGATGGACTTATTTTAGACAAGGTATATCCGTTTGAGCCCACTAAAGAAACAAAGAATAGAAAAATGAGGAGTTAAGAAATGGATGAAACTGAATGAGTGCTACCGTAAGAAAATATGAAAGGCAGGAACGATACCAAATTAAAATCAGAAACTGTGGTTTTTATTATCGATCTCGATTGGTAAAAACAAAAAATGACTGACATCAGTAATATCACCAAACGTGTTAACCACAGCGAAATTGCGTTCTTATATCGCCCTAATGTTTATGAATATGAGCTTGCAGTTTCACCGAGTTCAGGGGATAATAGGAATGTTGAGATTCGAGTAACTTCTTGAGAGAGGACTAATGACAAAATAGTCAATTCTAACTCAGTGAGGACTAATCATAGGAAAGATTGGTAAGGCTGTGAAGAACATTTTTGAAGTGAAAACTTCTATAGGCGCTTTAGGCTAATGTTTGGACGTGGATAAATCTATGAGTTCTCGACTTCCCGTCACCGACATGCAATGATGTGTTGCGCGAATAATATGCACGTTGGACGCTTTTTTGATGGATAAAATCTTATGAGTTAGCGCCTCCAACATGCTAATGTTAACAGTATATCTGTGACGTGTTTGGCTTGGAAAGCAATGAAAGTGTAGATTATACTTGTATCTAATATATAAAAATAAATATTTGTTTCATACAAACGCAGTCTTTATCCGAATATGTTGGATTGTTGCATACGTATACTTTAAAACAAATAAAAAAATACTGTTTACGTTTTTTTAAAAAACCTAGACCCTCTCCTCCTTTTCCCCCTCAACTTAATTTCTGTCAACGTTGTTCATATAAACACACAGTTTTTATCCCATTTTGATAGCACTTAGCACACGTATCCTTCAAAACAAGGCCGTAACATGCCACCTGTCGCGCATATGATATGCGTGTTGGACGTTTTTCGGATGGGCAAAATTTTTATACAAACACACAGTTTTTATCCGTTTTTGATGGAACTTTGCATACGTATAATTTAAAACAAATACAAAACACTGTTTACCTTTCATTCACAGAAACCTAAAGTTTCTCCTCCTATCCTCAATCACCTTGATTTCTATCACTGTTTTTATCCGATTTTGATTGTAGTTAGCACACCTACACTTCAAAACAAGGCGGTTAAGGTGTTTACTTCCGAAAATTTCTGTCTCCGGTCGCGGGTTCAAATTTCGCGGTGAGAAGTAATTTTTAGGAGTTGTATTTGATAATACGAGCTATGCCGGGACGTTCCGTGTTTCTGATTCCAAGTTAAACCCCAGGCCCCTGAAGAAAGGAATTAGCCTTCTTGACTCCGATACAATAATATGTTACATCTCCTTCGGGAACATTCGACGAAACGTCTGGTTGTAGACTAAGTTATGCGTCAGGTGATTTTTGAACGGATAAAATCTTACGAGTTCGCATAACCAACATGCTAATGTTAACAATATATCTGTTGCGGTCAGTGGATAAGGAATCTGACTGGCGAACGAAACTCTGTCTTAGCGGGCATTTCAATAGGTATTAACCCGCCCTTCTCCTCTGGCATAACTTGCTGTTTAAAGTGAAGTACGCCAGAACGCTTCCGTGGTTCGGATTCCGCGTTAAACTGTAAGTTCCTTGTAGCTGGTAGCACTACCGGGTTGTGTTAAGGCTGCTAAGACGGGCGCTGCCAATAGAAAACTTGTCACCAGGTTATTACGTCCGCACGCAATTATTTTTATTTAGTATATCTGTAGCTATAAATATGACGTGTTGCGCGTATGATGTTAATAGTTTTAAGTTTTCACTTCTGTCGGCAGTCTCCGACGTCAAGTCATCAGAGGCGAGCAGAGTTGGAGGCAAGGAAGGGGAAGTAATTCGGCCATGGACTTTGAAGAAACCATCCCGGCATTCGCCTGGGATTTTGAGAAAGCATGGAAAACATAAGTGTGGATAGCAGGACGGTAGATTAAAGCAAGGTAACAGAGCTTAGAAGATATTTTCCGAGTATAACTAATTATTTAATACCAGCCCCAAAGCCCGTCAAAAATGACGGAGTGCTATGGTAATTTATTTCTCTGCAGGGCCGGCGTTAGGGGGGGGGGGTAAGCGGGTCAAAAGTACCCGGGCCCACCGGCTGATGGGGGGCCCCAAATACCGATTGTAGGGGCCTCAGGCCATGAAGCCAAGAATCCACCATTGTCGTCCAGCCAGTTTGTAGAGCTAAAAAAAAAAAAGGTCGCCCATTTTACCGCGGGCCCGAAATTCCTAGCGCCGGCCCTGTTTTTCTGCAGTTGCTTAACTAAATAGAATTGTTATAAAATAAAGCTCATTGTAATTTATCGTCCCTTGTGCTGTTGCAAAAAGCTTCAGTTGTCTACTTGGTCCAGGTTGCATTTCAGCCTAACCACAATCTGCGCTAATATTGCTGATAGAAAAGCAAAGCTTCAATCACGCGCGAATTAATAGATTCCCTGTATCGCATGTCAATGTCATCATGTATCGCGATATAAACTTGATCCGAAATCTTCACAGATTCTTAAACTTTTCTTTCTTAATACCTGTGATGAAGATCGATATTTTAAAAGCTGAGACAGATTACATCGGCTGAAATAATGACCCCAGTTAAAACGAAGGATGTTAAAAATAAATCTTAACAACTTACGCTATGCCACGTAATATTTAATTGTGGTTTAAGCCACATATATCGCGATCAATGTGGAACTTCTTTCATTCGAACGAACCGAGAAGGAATTCTGTCATAGTCTTTTGAAATAACTATCCCGGTATTCACCTAGGGTAATTTGGGGAAACCATGGAAAACCCAGAAATGATGGCTGGGCGGGGATTAGATCCCGAGTCCTCCCAAATGCGAAGCCAGAGAGTTATCACTCACTCACCACGTTCGGTGCCTGTATTTTCAGTATTTGTCGTTTAAATACAGGATATGATCGATATTTTCATATTTAATTCAATTAAATTAATTTAACTGTGATCATATGCTCTGGTGGCAATTTCCCTACTCTCCTATTTCCTCATTTATTGTATATTCTTTGAGTGGAATTCTCAATCCAAGTACTTTTGTCATTTGGGGATTTTAATTTTAATATCTTTCAGCGTTTTGCATAAACTATTAAGCTCTTCCTTCGTAATTTATTCCAATCCCTGACTGCCTTAATTGAAAAAATTTTCCCACTCACTTAAACCTAAACTTAAACCAGCTTGTGGTCACGGTCATCTCTTTCTTTCCGTGCACTACTCCCTATCTTTTTAAGGACTATCCTTCCAACCCTGATCACCAATTTATGTCTTGTACACTCTTCCAGTTACTACCCATCTTACTAGTTCCTTTAAGATATCATTTATTCTTCTCGAGTATCCAGCCGGATGGTGTCGTATAAACACAATGTTTCGACAGCTGGCTCTGCTGTCTTCATCAGGTAGCAGATAGATTCGACATTTTGCAAGCTGGCTATAACTGCCTAGATTTGCTCAGCCTTTTTTTATGATTATTTTTTGCAGATCTCATCGGTCGTTTTGCTACAGTTTCACTGCTGTGTGCAGTTCTATTGGTTGGATGATTGAAATAGTTTTGGGGGTACCATTTATTAGTTGCTTTGGGGACGAACCTGACTTTGTCCCCCGACAGTGATGACCTTACTGGAATCCCCATTGGGCTCGTTTTATTTATTTGTTTTTTGATTTTTTATTCGATGATACTGAGTGGAAATTTATACTCATGCCATAGTTGTGTTGTTTCTTTGCCTAGTTCTTGGAACCCTTCGCCACTGGTGTTTTGTCCAGTTTACTGTACACAGGTAGGCTCTGGTTGTAAATTTCCTCCTTAATTATTGTTATACCGGTTGTGTTGTGAAGTTGCTCAATTGGTGTGCAATGTTGTTGCGGATGTCATCTTTGCGGATGCGGATGTTCAGAGCTTCATATTCGCGGATGCGGATGTTTTGCGCATGTGAAAAAATAAATTTATAATTATTTAGATTCTAATATTTTATCAAAAATAAATTACAAATCAATCTTTTTCATAGTTAAATTCTATTTCCATATAATACTGCCATATTGATTTACTTTTGCCTGATCTTTCAACAGCAAAAAATGTGGGATGATTTCACAAGTGAATTAAATTATTTACATAATCAGGCACGCGTCTAAAAACCAGACTTTGTCATATGAACTTTGCGGAGTTCGTGGCTAGACTAATTCAAGCGTCAAGCTCAAGGGCACGCCACCGCGCTCGCTTTTTTTTTTTTTTTTTTTTTTTTTTTTTTGTGATATAACTATACGCCTCGTCGACGTCGAGGTCATTAGAGTAGGGGTGGGCAAAGTGACTCACTAAAAAAGAGCGATGTTCATTTGATCACTCCACGAAAAGAGCTATTTCTTTTGAACGGTTCACTAGCTCAGTTTGAGACTTTTTTTTTTTTTTTTTTAGGTCTCACCCCACAGAATCCGGTTACACCCCCACAGGCACAGTCGCCGCCCGCGATAGTTGCCAGTCCATTGTCGCCACGACGAAATTTCCAGTGTATTATTTTTTTTTAGCTCAACAGCTGCTTCGGGCAACAATGGGGGCGGCAAATAATGTTGGAAGGGGCGTCAATCTCACAGTTTTTTGACCCGGTTCCGAAATTTCCTAGATCCACCACTGGCTGTAGTTAGACAGGGGGCGCGGCATGATCGGGATTGCACGCGGGTGCTCAAACAGCTAACGGCGGGCCTGCACCCCCACTTTTCGATGAAATACTCCCCTTAAATCGACTTTGATGCAATTAGTAGACTATATGTATATATATATATATATATTTAGCTCCACGGTCCTCAAACCCAGGTGAACAAGCTCTTCTTCTTGATCTTCGGAATTAGCCGACTTATGACCGACTCACCTAGAAGAACTACCGTTCACTTTTAGTGAGCGACTGCTCACTCGCTCTTTTAAAAGAATTGATCTAAAGAACTGAATCACTCGCGAACGACCCATCTCTACATTAGAGGCGTGAAAAGATCGGGGTTTGGAACGGGAAGGAATGGTCTTTTAATGGAAACATTCGCCTGGATGCCCGGACGGGGATTCGAACCGATGTCCTCCCGAATGCGAGGGCAGGCCGTTACCGCCTACCCGTCACGCTCAGTTCAGTGCTTACGACCCACCTTCCCACCGCTCCAGTGGCGCATTCACAGTACAACTTGTAGGACCTACGAGTTCCGAATTTCGATAAAATAACTCTTGATGGTCCGTGAAAGCAGTAACAGGTTCACTTAATATTTTTAAATATTTTTTAACAAAAAGTAATATGATTACTATACATTTTAATTTAAATACAGACTGCAAATATTCTGTAAATTAATAATAATTTCATGTGATCTAAAAATTCCAGTCACAGAGTTTCTTATCAGCCGCGCAGTGCACCTCTATCGTTGTCACCTATTTTTAAAAGGAGACCAACAGATTAACGTGAAATTCGAACCACGGAGCGTCCCAGCATCTTAGCATTTAAAAAATCAAAGCTTTGCCAGAGGTGACTGTCAATTTTAAGACACATGAAAATTGCAGCTGAGACAAGGATTTGAACAACGGACTTTCAGTACTCCTATCGTACGCCGTATCCATCTGAGTCTAGAGATAAATCTGGATGTAATGACAAATAAATATTCAACCATAATAAAATCAACATACTTTTTTTCTGTAGCATTTATTTTTGGTATCCCAAAACACAAATTTACTTTTATATGATTGAATACATATTTTTCAGTACTTCTAAATTCAGATGCTTGCGGCGTGTAATTCGGGTATGGAAGGTCCCCGGTTCAAAATCCGGGTCTAGGATGCATTTTTTACAGGCCTTAAAATCGACCTTCACGTCTGGCAATTTGATTTGTTAATGTGAACATGCAAGGACTATACGTACATTTTACGAACATCTGATGAACCTAAAGTAAGGCTGAAAAAATGGACGCTTTTCTAAAGCAATCAGTAACGCTAAAACAACATTTAATAGTAAAGGACCAGAAATTTCTGAACTCTTTGTAAATGAATCTCCATATCGACCAGCCCGACACCAGTCCGCAACGTCAAAAATTAGATCCAACTAATGACTGCCGACACACGGTGCGGTGTCGTTTGAACTCACTTCAATCGAGTGAGCGACAACATTAAGAAAAGTGTCGGTCGGTGACAGTGCGGATTCGGTGCTGTCTATTGTAGCCGACTTTTACTTTACTAGCAAGTTAAATTCGTCGCTTAGGTAATAATACCGTTTAGTTCATTGTTACTTTTACTGAAATATCCTCAGAAAACAATTACTTTTTTGTTAGCTAACTTACGATGGGTAGAATCTCGAATTAAGAGAAAGGAATAATAAATATTGCAATGTAAACAAAACATCCGCAATACATCCGCATTAAACAATTGCGGATGCGAAAGCGGATGTAGGATTTCATGCGAAAATTTCGCACTTGCGGATGCGGATATCAGTTACATCCCTAGTGTGCATTCGGAGGCATCTGTTTAGCAAGCTTTATGGTATTCCTGTATTTGATTTTACCTCAATGCCCCATATTTGGCCTCCATATTATATAAATGGCCTTATGATCATTTAATACACTCTTATTTTAGTTTGTGTTGTCATTTCCTTACTTCAAAAGTTTGGATATAGGTTTAATATCGCACCCCTTATGTGATGCTGGAACAATAGTTTCTGGTCTAATATTATTCCTAAGTATATGTGTGTTGTTCTCCAGAGAACTTTCTGCCCATCTATAGTTATTCTAGGGAGATGGTAAAAGTCTTGTATTGCTTTCTACTTTTTAAAAATTCTGTACCCAAGTCACTTTTGCATTCACTCCAGTGGTTCTTACCGTATTTTACACAATTTTATGGCTTACTCTGTTAAATGGCTCGGAAAGATCTAGTGCTACACTATTAACTTGGCCTCTCGTATGCTTTTCTTTCGGAATATCTTGTACATAGCCGACTAATTGATTTACATCCTTCCCTGTAACCATCAGATGACTATCCTTTTCTACAGCAGTTTACCAGATTTTCAAAAATGTTTCCAACTTCACGGACATTTCTGATGTGGTTGCGTATCAATCTCTTCGTAAATTACCGACTTCTGATATCAAAGTAACCGCCATATTTTCCGTTCCTCCTTAATGTACCAGGGCTACTATCGCACCTTTTTAGACCTCTGGTAAGCAACAACTTTCTACACCTAATGTAAATGGCACTTCAAGCTAAGGTACAATGTGGATTCTCTGTATGTTTAATATAATACCAACTTTTAATATCTATGCCTTTTTCAGATCCTCAATAACGTATTCTGCACCCTTTTCTGCTATTGTCTGGATCAGGGGTGGCCATCCCAAATGATCTTGGGGGCCACTTGGGAAATGCATCATAACTCCGCCGGCCGCATCTAAAATTATATATCCCCATATTAGAGTTAGACCCACTATACACATTTTTTTTGAGTGAATATAATTTAATTATTCTGCGGACTCATAACTGTAAACTTATAAATAAAAAGGCAATATCTGTCATGTATTCGCAAGATAATTATTTTGAAATCAAAGTTAATTTTTTATTATAATTTCTACAATTAATTTTTGAACATATCGATGCACAACTAATGTTTTTTTTTTTTTTTTTTAATACACTCGTTTTCACTACTTTGGCCATTATAAGATAAATATATTTTGTAAAAGTGTGATGTATCTCGCGGGCCGCGTGTTGGCCACCCCTGGTCTAGGTACTTTCCTTTCCCCTCAGTTTTCTAACATGCGAGAGAAATTTCTAAATTCATCGCTGATTGGTCCACACATATCAATAATACTTTCATAAACCTATCTGTAGCTTCCCGCTTTGCTGCTATTGATTATTTGTTTAATTATTTCAAGTGTTACTTACTCCCTTGCTCTCTTGACTCTCTTGTGTACTCTTCTCACCAACCTCTTTAGTCTCCTCACCTGCTTGTTGTAGTATGTAGGTTCTGTACGTTTCTATATTCTCTGTTACGGAATAAACATTTACTGCACTATTCTTGCAATCTTTTTTAAATGTTCCCCTAATCACTGTACTTCTTTTCACCTTTCATATGCTGAACCTTCCATTTAATTATCTCTTCAGTTCTCTTCTGTGTGTAAACTGCTGTATGCTTAATGAGATTTATTTATATTTTAGTTAAGTTTTTCCTGTGTAATTTGTTTAGAACTTTAAATTCTAAAGAGAATAGTTAGGATTAATGGTAATGAGACAAAATATTAACATTTAAAAATAATGCTTCGAAATTCCTTTTTTTATTTGAACTAAAGGGAACAAAAAAATCCGTGAACGTACTGTTGCAGACGATATTGCTTCAGACTGAACTAGACGACATTATACTATATCTCCAAATGTTATTTAGGTTGTGTGTCGAGACTTGCTGCTCATCAGAGGACTGCAAACTGCAATAGTAGTACGGTCCACACAATGTTATACAATTGGATCAAAGCGGGAGGAGAATAAACAGCTGCAGGATGACCTGGACAGTATATCTACATCAGGATTTCTCAAAGTGGGGTTCGCGAGTTGATCGTAGGGGGTTCGCGACAAGGTTTACGTTATGGCGGCTGACTGCGTGTCCTGAGTTTCCATAACCCATAACGGTGAATTGAGACTGAACATGAGCAAAATGCTCCTAAAATTGACTCGACCTTCAGCAAGAAACAAGTCATACAATCACATTAATTAATAGCATTGTGCTCTTTGTCACTGTATTACCTTTGTAAAAAAAATAAACAAATATAAAAAAAAGTTTTTAGAGGGGTTAGCCATTGCCTGGGAAATTTTATTGCGGGTACGCAGAGCTAAAAGTTTGAGAAACCCTGATGTAGATGGTCAGGGTCAACAGGAATGAAAAAATTATAGACCGATCACTTTGAGATCAGTGGTAGGTAAGTTAGAGAAGATATTGATGTGCAACCACATCAGAAATGTCTGTAATGTAGATCTTTCTACGGCATTTGACAGAGTGAGCCATCAACTGGTGGTGAATATGGTAAAAAAACCATTGTTGGGAATGAAAAACTGATTTGCTAAGTAGAACAATTCTTAAATGGTAGAAATCAACGAGTTAGATAAGGAAATGAACTACCAAAAGACTTGGGAGTGAGTATGGGAGTGCCATAGGGTAGTTCATTGGAATCATTGCTATTCGTTATACCAGTCAATGACTGTGTAATAGTTTAATGGTTATTTGAAGACGACATAGTGTTATATAACTGAATCAAAATGGGAGAGGACTGAGCCACAACAGTGTGACCTGACAGATATCTAACTGTGTAGGATCAACAGGGATGAAGAAACATGCTAAGTAGAGTCAACTTATTAGGTATACAGATAAATAAAACGGTTCTTTATAAGATAGGTGAGGAAATGCTTGTTCAAGACCTGAAATGTAAATATACTGGCGTAACATTTGATTATAAACTTAACTGGGGAGGACACATTAGGCATGTTGTTTCATTTATTGGAGAGAGTGATGAGGAATTGCATCAGAGAAGTAAGGGAATTGCGTTACAAAACTTTGGTTAGGCCATTACTTGAATGTCGTACCACAAATAGAGGAATTGGGTGAGTTGTAAAGAAGGGTTTCTATATTTATCTCTGGAAATCACTGCTGAACACAGTCAGTGACTGATATGAAAAAGGAGCTGGAATGTGATTCTTTGGAAAACAGGAAGAGGGTGAAGAAAGTGCTGGGAGTGTTTAATATAAGGCGTATATTGGTGATGAGGCGTGGGAAGATATTATTGGAAGGTTTAAGATTGTGGCATGGAATGTAAAAGATGACCATGACTACAAGCTGCCACTTGATTTCAGGCGTTAGTGTGTGAGAAAATTTTCTTTCATATGCAGAGGAGTGAAGGATTGGAATAAACTAACAAGAGAAGTGATGAATAATTTGTCAAAATCGCTGAAAGAATTTGAAATTAAAATTCATGGAAAAAAAAGATTAGGCGAGTACATGAAATAGGAAATATGGGAGTGTAATGAAACTCTCACCGCAGCATGCGCTCCATTGCTATTTAAGTAATTAATTAATATGTGCCTTTTTATAATTGTACCTTTAACCATCTTTAATTTTGACTATAGGTTTACTGCACCTTCTAATATCCATCAGAACTGCTTCTTGATCCCTTATTCCTTCAGTCACTTAAGACCGCACAATGTTATCATCAGGCTTTATTAAGATTATTTCGTAAATATTTAGTCCCCTTTGTTCTGCTCTGCCACGTGTGTAATGCCTCTTTCTCTCACTAACATCTTTCAAATCTTTATTAATCTCATTTCTGTCCCAGTCAACAAGTGACAAATTTAAGTAAGTCACCACCAGTATTGACCGTTTTGCGTTCACCTTTAAATTCTGAATGTGAATTTAATTTCTTCCCAATATCCTCGTCTTCATAATTTACTTTTCCGCTGCGGTAAGTAGACAATACCCTATTTTTTATCATTTTTATCATCGCATAAATTTACAAGTAATCATGACTGCGATCTGTGAACACCACTGAGCTTTAGTACTCTTTACTAATCAATATTAACCTCCCCTCCCTCAGAAAATGTCTGTTAGTGAAGAAATCGCGAAAGTATCATTAGCTGCAGATGAAATCATTGAAAATTCATTATACAGTGAAATGTCAAACTTGAGGTTGAAAGATGCGGCTGTTTATTACGAAAGTCTGCTTGCTAAAATTAATTTGATTACATCCGAATCTTCAACTTCAGTTTCTCATGAAGCAATGTTGATGGGTGAAGAAATTTACAAACGTACTATGGACATGCTGGATGAAAAAATATTATGACTGATGAAGAACTTCCACAAGAAAATGAAAACCATAACGAGTAACTTTTGAAAAAGTCAAAAATCATCAGATGAATATGAACCCGAAAAAAAGAAGATTTCTAAACAATCTTTTTCTAGATTACCAAATTAAAAGTGTTAATATCGCAGATGCTCATCCCATGTGGAGTCTACGAACATTACAAAAAATATAATTAAAAGAATGGATGCAGGAATATTTATCCCAATGGGAAGAAGAAATAAAAAGGAGGAAATCAATTTGATAAGTACGAAATAATCAATTACTAGACAGATGATCGTTGTGTTGAAGACCAAGAGAACTAAAAGTTACCCGAGATAATATCGAACCCGAATCGTCCACGTGGTAAGCGAGTTCGCTACAGACTCAGCCACTCTCGCTGTGCTGGTAAGGCGTACAAATGTATATGAGCTGCGAGTAAAACTTTGTAGCCCTTTTTCTCGCAATCTTCTGGCTAGTGCGCTTAACTACTTTACTGGGTCATGGTGGACACCCTTAACCTGCGAAGTCTAATCCTGAACTGAATTTGGGAGGTCGTATGGTCCCCTTCTAAAGGTAGCCACACACGTGGAGGCCGGGCCGCAGGGAAACAGTCCGCGGGCCGGACCGCAGGGATTTCATCGAAGTGGCGCTGCACACACACGGGGGGTTAAAATCCTCAAGGGTTTCTCAGTCTCAGAGCTGGCTTCACGATGGCAGCATCCGTTGATGTTCACGCATTGGCTGCTGTTAGTTTGTTAATCGCGGCAAGTAGCGCTAAAACTCGCGCAAAACAGCGCATTAGAAGAAGTGTATGGTGCAAAGTGTGGCTACTAAAAAGAGGAAAATATTGTGACACAAATCTTCTTTCGGAATTGAAGTATTTTCACAAATATTTTCATAATTATTTGAGGATGGACGAAGAAACCTATTTAAATCTCTTATCGTTAGTCACTCCATTTATTACAAATAAATATACCGTTATGCGGGGAGCAATTTCGAACCACGAAAGAATTACCGCTACGCTGTGGTTTTTGTCAATGGGAAGAAGCTATGATGATCTCAAGTCTTCAACAATAATTTCTCCTCAAGCTCTTGGCTACATAATACCAGGAACATGCGAGGCCATTTATAAAGTTCTTGGCAAAGATTATATGACGATTTCTCTTTGACACACTGATATTATTTAATATAATTGATGTATTCCCATTCGTAAATACATTAACAACATAAAATTAAGTTTAAATGACATAAAAACTAAATAAAAATCATGTTTTCATTAATATAGTTGATCTTCTGATGCAAACTCAAATTCAAATCACATGATATCATTTGCATTATAATTTGATAGAACATTGCTACTGTGTCGTTGTTATGAGGTAATTTATCAAAATCTGCTGGTGGTTTATAATGATCTTGCGGGTGTTGCTTGAAGAGGGTGTGGGCTGAGACTATTTGCTGAGGTTCCTAGATAAAAAAAAAAATCCAGAACTGCTCCCTGCAGAATAGTACAGAGCAGAAGTAGATAACCGTTGCTCAATGTAAGACATTCCTAAAACCGAGCGTGGTGGTGTAACGGATAGCGTTCTGGCCTCGCATTCGGGAGGACGGCGGTTCGAATCCCCGTCCGGGCATCCAGATTTGGGTTTTCCATGGTTTCCCCAAATCACTCCAGGTGAATGCCGGGATGCTTCCTTCAAAAGGCCATGGCCGAATTCCTTCCCATTCCTTGCCCCCCATCCTTTCCCGTCTCTAAAGACCACGTTGTTAAAAAGGGACGTTAAACTGTTATAAAAAAAAAAAAAAAAAAAAAAAAAAAAAAAAAAAAAACATTCCTAAACAGCCCATTTCGACTTGAAACAGGGTGTCATTAATTATTTTTTCTGCTATTAGCGTTTGATTGGTCGAAAGGCCATGTAATTTTATTGCAACTGTTTTGCTAACAACGTCAAAGTGATCTTCTTGCCGGTTATTTTAATGTTCTTCAGCACATCACTTCGCAAAGATTCATTTCCTGATGGTTTAATGTTGCTGATTTTTTTTTTAATTTTTTGCATTTGGTTCATTCTCCTTCAATATTTATGCCAGCTTAGCGTAGGCAGCTTCTCGTTTGTTTCTGTCGTGGTATTCCTAGTACTTCAATTCCTGTAGACAGGGCTCACTATCAAACATTTTTATAAACACGGAACATCACGAAACGAAACATTACAAACAAACAGACAAACAAAATCGCAACACACGCAGGCACGCACAAGAAATCGTCGAAAGCCGACTGACCGCAGGACACACACCCTGAGGTTCTCACCCTCCCTCCCGGCCTTCCAGGAAATAAGAATTGTTTTTCGGTGGGGATTTGGCCGCACTGGGGTGCGGCCACGGCCTCATGGAAGTGCCCACACACGTGGCGGGATCCCGCAAGGCCGTGACCATTGCGTCCAAATCCCGTGGGTTTCCCGCACGTGTGTGGCGGCCTTAAGACGGGCGGAAAGCGCAGCCAATAGAAACATTACGTCCACACGAAGTTATTATTCTATAGCATGTCTGTAGCTATAAGTATGACGTGTGGTGCGTATGATATTAATAGTCCCCAATGACACGATTTTTCGCTTTTTTTCACTGAAGTAATATTATTGATGACATTATTTCAGCCGCATGTAAGTAGTTCCAACGGGTCAAGTTTCGATCGCGATACAATGTCTGTATTAATGCGTATGTGAAAGAAGTTATGATTTTCGTACGGCAATATTAAGGGGCGTCTATAAATTACGTGAGGTGAAGTCTCACCAGATCTCACCAGAAAAGAGGGGGGGGGGGCAGATCTCACGAAGTCTCGCCAGAGGGGAGGGGGGTCCGGAAATCCGGAAAAACACTTCTCGTAATTTATGGATGTTCCTTAGTGCAGGTAGTGATTAAGTTGAAATGCAAGTTGAAATTCAGTCCGCACCAGAATGGCAACTGACATGCTTTGTTAAACCATAAGGCGCGATGGATTTAGTTCATTTACGCGATGTAGCCTAAGGGTTTTAGGATTCCTAATTAATTTTTAATTTCGTTGGCCCACACTGCTGTCGTCGAATACGTAGCACGTAAGAAGTTCCAACTATACGCCGATATAAACTACAACCGAAAAAGTGCATTACAAAATCAGTCTTATGAGCTTCATTTAACAATAATTCTATTTAATTAACAGCGAAAAATAATTTGCCAGAGCACTGCATTCAAACCTTCATTTCTAACGGACTTTGAAGCTAGTTAATTATTATTATCTTACTTTTTCCCGTAGATACGACTAAAAAAAAGTACAAATTTACATTTCCTACTGCAGAACTGTTAATTTATAAATTGCATTAATTTTCGCTCTTTTAAAGGGTTGCATCATTGAATATGTCATAACGATCTAGCTTTGATCTCTGAATGTATTCGATATCTGTAAAAAGCAATGAGTAAACGTGACATTACTGGCTGCAAGTAGGAGGTTGTTTGGTGTTGGTTAAATGCGAATTGGTTATGGTTATTCGCAAATTAACTATTCGTTTTAAGATTTTTATTACATTTGATTCACGTTTTTTTTTTATTTTAGTGTACATAACTGAAGAACTAAATAATCGAAGTAAAAAAATTACAGAATCCAAGCACAATCGTAGTTTAGTCTTCTGTCAATGTTTCTTGAAAGGCGTGCTCAGCTCAATACAAAGTGATTTGTGCGCATATTTCTCATACCTAGAAATGGTTCTAATTTTGTGCTCCATATTCATAATCTATTTTCGCAGATTTTAATCTGGACCATAAGCTCTAAAAATTTGAAAACACCATCCAAATTTCCATGGTAGTTTATGCGTGATACCATTTGAAACATTGAGAAATACGCAGTTTATTACAGATTTATATACTATAGACTTTGTCTGTAGGCATATGGCCTTGCTGTGTCGAATTTGGGGAAGTATGAAAGGATGGTTTCATATGTCCCTCCGCTTACGTAAGAGTCTTTTGCATACTCTGCTCTGATAGTATCCAGTTACTATCTCAGGTAGTACCTATACATTTATCGAATAAATCGACACAGCATACATTACACAACAAATGTTGTTCAGTAACAGCATATATCTTAAACAATGACATCAGAGGTCGATAGAATACATTTATTTTTCTCTGACCTATTCATATTTTCACTTCCGACATTAAACTTACATGTTCTCAAGGCCACATCTCTCAATGCATTGTTGACCTTAGGTTGTTGATGTCTGCTGTAGTTACTTTATTTGCGAGTGGAGCTATTTTGTTTGTACGGATACACACCCGATTAGCAGTGTCCTTGTTCTGTGGTAAATTCCTGTATTAGCCTGCTCTATGGGCTCGTCATGTAACCATCTTAAAGAGAATCTCACACAGCCTGGTAGTAGGGTTTCCAAATTAATTGGAAAAAAAATATAACTTAAATTTGGAAAAGTAAAATAAAAAGTATATGAAACCAAAAAAGTAATTTATAAATTTAGTTGTATATTGCATTAAATCCTGCTTGTGGCTCTAGTTATTATTATTATTTTTTGTTTCTGTCGAAAATGTGATAACTGGTCTCACATTCTGAAACTAGATTTATAAATAAATGAACACCTTATTTTTAATTAAATTTAAGGACGCTCAGATTCCTCTTCTTGCCTTTGTATTCATCACTGTTTCGGTGAAAACTAAATTGGAGAGGACAGGAGCAAATGGGAGATATATATATATATATTATATTGTCGTGGTTCACTGACTTCTTCCGCCCACTTCACAAATCATCCATTCTTGAGTGTCCATTCCATTCCCATTTGTCGTGGGAGATAAGTCACTTGGAAACAATTTCGCACTGGAGCGTTGTGTTCCCTAAATTTTACTCTAAGTAAACTATTTTCGCATACTTTATGCAGTGGCGTAGCTAGGTTAACAATGGCCCCAGTGCAGAATAAATATTTTGGATCCTCAGGCCAAATGGACGACCTTTTTGTGAGGTTTGCTGGGTCCCCTGAGCAGCTCAGGGGTTCCCCTGAACTTGGGGGTCCCGGTGCACTGCACCGCCTAATCCTCCGATAGGGACGCATCTGACTTTATGGTTAGGTAAAAGTATACCGACCAAAAACAGAGTATGATACTTTATTATACGGTATCGTTGGAAACCCTAGGTGGTACCCGTGTTGCTGCGCACAGAAAAAGAAAAGATTTCTACACTTATTTCGTCCCTATTCACATTTTAATTCGGACGCTCTTTATATCTTATATATATATATATATATATATATATGTTTTCCTATATTTCACTTTTCAGCCACCACTACCAAGCACAGATCACTAGTGTTTGTGTTTGGAAGAAGCATGGAGTTTCCTGTCGTGCACAACGTTGGCCGAATGCCGAAAGCTGTGGGGAAGTGGGAGATATGATGGTTAAAAGTGGACGATGCAGAGCATTTTCGTATTTCGAGCAAAGACATGTGTCTCCGTATATGTCACTCTGCTGCCACAACTACATAGCACAGACCATTCGTGTTTGTGTGTGGTAGTGGTATCGTGTCACCTATCGTATACTATGGTAAATAGATGTCGGTAGCTATTGGAGAGTGAGAGATATGGTGGTTGAAAGTGGTCGCCCTGCGACACATTCATATTTCTACCTAAAACTTATGTGTCATGGTGTATCACTTTTCAGCCAAAACTATCTAGCACACATCACTGGTGTTTGTGTGTGGTTGTAGCACAGAGTCAACCATCGATTACAACATTGGACGAATTTCGGTAACTGTTGTAGTGTGGGAGATATGGTGGTTGCAATTGGTCGATCAAGTATATTTTCGTATTTCGACCAAAGACATGTGTGTCTGTATATTTTACTTTGCTGCCTGAACTACATAGCGCAGATGACTGGCGTTTGTGTGTGGTAGTAGCATGGTGTCTCCCATCGTGCTCAATGGTGGTTAGATGTCGGTAGCTATCAATCCAAATTCTTTACAAACACGAACGAAGTCGTGGGAACAGCTAGTTTTTAATATTATTTTTAAATTTCGATGGGTTACCGCCTGTCGTAGAACAACACGTTTACGATGAATGTAAAAATAAATAAATAAAAAAAAAAAATCCTTTCGTCTTTCGAAGAGAATTAAAAAAACTAAATTTTGTTTCTTTCAGTGTGCTTTAAGCATAATGCGAGTTTTCTCGGGCGCAGTAATTAAGTACTAGCTGTGCCTGCAAGTTCATTCACAAGGATTTTGAGATTTGTGTTGTTAATTCAAGATAAACTATCAAGGAAATGTTGGTAGTGTAGGAAAAAAACAGAGAAGCAGCACTGTTTTTACTTCTTTCTGTGATTTCTTCCTTCCTCCCAGCCTCACTTAACAGAGCGTGTGCCTCACGCGTCATCACAAGCTGGGACTTTTACACATTTGAGACATGCAGACCAAGACTTTGTTGAAAAATGTTTTTACACATCACATACTTTTCGACCGAGCGTGGTGGGTGGGCGGTAACGATCTGGCATCGCATTCGGGAAAACGTGGATTCGAATCCCCCACCGGACATCCAGTTTTGAGTTTTCCATAGTTTCCCCATATCATTATAGCGAATTTATTTATTTATTAATCTTGTTCCATAGATCGCTTCTGAGGAATGACCACTGGGATCTGAAACATATCATGGCTAATGACACATTTACAATATGAATAATAAGTAATCACAGTGAAAAGAATTATAACGTGTTACAAAAACAAAAAAATAAAAGAAAAAGAAATTGAAAAAAAACTTATATATTACTAGACGACCCGTGCCAGAATTTCACGAATAAATGGTTGAATGCTTGTAACATAGTGAAAAATAGAACCGCACTTTTGTAGCAAATATTTATTCGCGTAGTGTAATAGGTACGCATTAAACTGCTTACAACATATTACGAAACATTTACGAAAATATAAACACATTGTATGTAGAACAAACTGTCACTGACCTTAACAGAATACAACCAACCTGAACAAAATGCACACAGCATATCAACGTCTCTATGATATGTGTTGCTGTGCGAAAAAAAATGTTTACATTGGAATTTTATAGAAAACCAAAATTGTTTCCGTAACAGAAAAAAATATCCGAAAAGCTACTTATTGTGTAAAAAATAGTCTATTGACATCTCTGTGATATCTGCTGCTACAATCTAGGGAATTGGCTCTGAACTGTCTGACACGCGCTCCCTGTTTAAGAATCAGATTCCGAAAAATTCTTTCTGAATTAATGATTTTCCCTAATTGGACACCTTAATGTTGAAAACGATATGTCATTTATCGATTTCGGTTAGAAATCAAGAGAGGTAAAAAAAAAGTTTTAGAAATGGTGATATTTTTGCCTCTAAGGTTTGAATTTGGAGAAAGTTCTTTCTTATAATATGATGTGACCAAAACGAATACTTTAATCTTTAAAATGATACCTCACTTACCGATTTCGGTTAGGTATCAAGGGAGATAAATGGCTCGTGACAGAAAAATGCATTGTAGAAATTGCCCTTTAAGGGTCGAATTTTGAAAAATTCCTTTCTTAAAATATGTTGTAACGAATCCGAAGACCTTACGAAGACCACAGTCTTTAAAATGATACTTCCGTTATCAATTTTGTTTAATTATCAAGGGAGATAAATGACTCGAGACACAAAAAAACGTATTTTAAAAATAGTGATATTTTTTCCCTTTAAGGGTTCAATCCAGAAAAAAAATCCATTCTTAAAATATGATGTGACCACAGCGGAGACCTTAATCTTTAGAATAATACCTCATTTGTCTATTTCGGCTGGATAAAAATGTAGACAAATGGCTCGTGACACAAAAAGGTGTTGAAAAACCATTGATACTTTATCCTTTTAAGGGTTGAATTCCAAAAAATTTCTTTCCTAATATATGATATCACCAAAGCGGAGAGATTACTCTTCATAATCCTACTTGATTTATCGAATTCGCTTATATATCCATGGAGATAAATGGCTCGAGACACAGAAGACGCACTTTAGAAATATAGACATTTTTGCCCTTTAAGTATCGATTTACAAAAATTCCTTTCTTATAATATAATGTGACCACGGCGGAGACCTTTATTTTTAATATGATACCTCATTTATCTATATCGGTTAGATATCAAGGGAGATAAATGCCTCGTGAAACAATAAAGCGTTGTAAAAATATTATTACTTTTGCCCTTGAAGGATCGAATTATGAAAAATACCTTCTTTAAACTATGATTAGACTAGAGCGGAGACCTTAATTCCTAAAATAATACCTAATTTCTTGTGACAAAAAAATACATTAATGGAAATAATGTCGATTTTGCTCTTTAAGGATCGAATTACGAAAAATTTCTTACCTAAAATATAATGTGACCACGGCGGAGACATTAATCTTTAAAATGATACCTCATTTACCTATATGGGTTAGATACGAAGGGAAATAAATAGTTCGTGACACAAAACCGCGTTGCAGAAATATTAATACTTGTGGCCTGTTGCGTCTGGTTGGCTATTTTACTTCCGCGAGCGGTTCAGAAGATGGGAGCTTGAAGTGAGTCTAATGTGAAATTTAAAGACTCAACTCAAAGTGGGAGAAATTCTTCAAACAAGGGAACTCGGTGTGGAAAAGGTACTGGAAAAAATAAGTGAACTGCAACAAATTAAGGTTACAATGTTACAGCTCACGAAGCCCGACTTAATTCATAGAAGACAAAATTCTAAAAGAGAGGCACTAACGGCTCGTCCGCTATTGGAACCCCTATGGTGGCGAGTCCTACGACCAGTCCTGCGTCGGCAAATACCTGTCATAGAAAACGTCTTCAAAATTTCAAGCGGAGATAAGTTCTATAACAAAAGTATCTCCCCGACGGGTTAATCAGTAGTAACCTCTTGCTCTTAATGTCCATCGGTCACGAGGAACTAAGTCCTACACTAGCAACGAAGACTAAGTCTAACATCTGGCGTCGCTAACTAGGGTCGAACTCCTGCTCTGCTACATGCAGCCTCGGCTCTGCACTCTGGCTGGCCCTAATCTGGCTCTCGTACTGTTGCTGCTCCGCCCTAGCTGCTGCTACCGCCCCGACTTACTCTCTGATAGGTCCTACTCCCCTCTTCGGTGGCCCGGCCACCTCTTTATATCGTCCGGTGACGACGTTACTTGTGTCCTCTCAACCTTCCAGAACATTCTGTAGCGTCGGTCACACATGCTTCATTCTTGCATCAGCCCTGGTTGCCCTTCTGGAAATTTCATAGTCTCTCGTCACGTAGCTGCTGGGTCTGGTCGTGTTATCAGGCTCTTCCGCGGCCCTTATCTCCCCTCGCTCCGACCTTCTGGCTATCTCCACAACATCCCACGCTCCTCCGAACACGTAAACCCTACACTGTATTGCACAACCTGTCGCACCTAAGTACTTCTACGGTTCTTTCGCAACAGGCCTTTAAGGGTCGAATTCCGAATAATTCATGTCTTCATATGTGATGTCACCAAAGCGGAGATCTTAATCTTTAGAATGATACTTCATTAAACGATTTCAGATAGATATCCAGGGAGATAAATGACTCGTAACACAAAAAACAGCATTTTTGAAAAATTAACATTTTTGTCCCTTTAATGGTCGAATTCCGAAAAATTCCTTTCTCAAAATATGATGTGACCATGGTGGAGACTATAAGCTTTAAATTGACACCTCATTCATTGATTCCAGTTGAGTATGAAGGGAGATAATGGCTTGTGACAAAAACATAATATATATGATTTCTATGAGGGAGACTGAAGTCCAGAGTAGGAACATGACCGTCACACGGACGAACTACGGCCAAGTGTGAACACGACAGGGACAAGCGGCCATACGTCCTACTGTCGGTGCGGAACAGTATCGCTCTAGTGTGGCTCGAACTAACAGCTACTGGCAAAATAATCGTAAGATGACAAGAGTCGACTAACGATATAAAAAATGGGGATTCCCCGAGTGTAAATCGTAAACACGAATAAATTAACAAAACCGAGCGTTCAAGTGAGTTTTCTGATGCGCGAGGCGCGAAATTGAAGTAGTGATAAATTTTTCAATCTTGTTTTACAGTAAAATTACAAAAAATATTATTCACCGATAAATTAGTTAATTTTTGTATCGTTATACGAATGTGACATTGATTAAATCTAAATGAGAAATTTTATTTAGGCGCTTATTACTATTAATATATTATTTACTATGATTTAACCAATTTTATTTTATTATTGTAACTAATAGCTAAGGATAAAATAAAAAGTTTTAACCATAAACTTTTTTCTCCTCAGGTTGTTGCGAGATGCCCCTACAAGAGCGAGGCCCCGGGCGATTTCCTTGCTCGCCACCTCCTAAGGCCGCTTCTGGTGACGGTATTGGGAGGCTCAAGCTGGCCCCATACAGTTTTTGTTCCCACACTGTCAGATAAGCATCTAGTTTAAGGGATCATTAATTTTCATAGTATATTAATGCTAATTATGCAAATGCTGTCAGATTTATGGGAGAAATTAATTTTCATGCTTATGAGGGGATGTTGTTGGGACACAAAGCCATTTAAATGGTAATTGGGCTAAATGGGCGGAACCCAAAGCCAATTAGACAACCCCTGTACGATTAATGGGACCATTAATTTTTATTGCCGATCCAAAGCGAAGTAGGCGACCCATGTCAGATATGATCGCTAGATAGTTTTTGTTCCAAGACATATGGGGCAATTAATTTTTATTGCCGACTCAAGGCCTATTGTGTTATCCCTGTCAGATTTGATCGCTAGACAATTTTTTTTGCCGCACTTAATAAGCTCATTAATTCAAACCGAAGACAATTAGGTGTTCCGTCGGCTTCGCACATTCCTCAATCCAAGAAGAAAACGGTTTCACCGAGAGGGGTGGTGTAACGGTTAGCGTTCTCGCCTCGCATTCGGGAGGACGGCGGTTCGAATCTAAAGACCTCGATGTTAAAAAAAGACGTAAAGCAGTTACAAAAAAAAAAAAAAAAAAAACGAGTTTCTTCTGCCCTCCCATTTAAGACATGACATATTGCTTTTCTTCTCCTTCCCATACAAGGATTAGGCCTATTCCGGCTTCAGGAACAATTTCCACCTCTTCCTTGGTCTAACTGTAATTCTTCTACCTTTCGGTCTATATTCGTTTACTGCTTTTGGTATCATGCATCACTCATGGTCTCTTTAGCCATACTTGTTCCTCTGTCTTGTCATTTATTCCACATATTTTCAGCTCCTCACTTATTGTCTGGTTTCTTATTAGATCTAGCCTTGCGCATTCCATTACAGATCTTATGATGCTTTAATGCAGCTTTTATCTCTTTTATTCATTACCCATGACTTACTTCCATAGAGAAGCATAGGAACTGCCATCACTTCATAAAATTTTACATTTTTATATTTCCTTTTGCCTAAAATTTTAGCACTTCAGATGATACTTGTTCACATTATTATCAATATCTTTGCTTGCAATGATATCACAACCAAGATAGTTATACTTCAAAACTTGTTCAATCAGTTGTCCATTTCAACTATTTATGCTCTAACACGGGTTATCTGAAGGTTGTAGTATTATGAACATATTTGAATTTTGTGGAGGGCTCTTTGTAATCCATTTTCCGAATCCTCTAGTTCTAGTAGGTCATCAGCAAATAAAATTACATTTAGCGATGTACCTTGTCCTACGTTTACGCCCCTCATTGGAAATGAATTTCGCGATATATTGATGGCATCATTCAGATATATGTTAAAAAGTATCTGGCACACCTTGGTTAATTGATAATGTTGGCTCTTCGATTCTAATTTACTATTTATTATTATACTCAACAAGCCTAGATACTAATACAAATACATCACAATTTATGTATCATCTAAACAACAGAAAAATCCAAGATATTGATCTCATATAATATTTTAGCGAAGCGGGGGTCAAATCCACGACCTTTCGTATATGGATAGAATCATAGAACCACACCGCTAGTTAGTTTTTTAAGGAGTATTTTTTGGATTAAAACATAAAATCTTTCCTAATTTTACAACACATATATTTCGGATATCCATTCCTTTGAAGGATTTCCCGCAGGAATTTTCTATCTACATTGTCAAAAGTCATCTCAAATCCCCACAAACGCAATTCATAAAGGTACGTATATTCCCTCCTCTTTTTTATAATACTATTTTAAATATGTTTATTACAAATTCATTCTGAAATGCTGGTGATTATGATTCTCCTATTGGTAGCAATCTGGCGTAGATTTTATACCACGCATTCTAAATACTTACTCCTCTATAATTGTTTGTGACGTTTCTGTCTTCTTTCTTGGAAATAGAGATTACAGCTGCCATTCGCCACTATCTATGTATTTTACCTTAAACCACCTCATAGTTATGTATTAGATGTAAAAGACAATACTTCAGTAGCATTCCCCCATATTTACGTAATTCTGCAGCAATTAATTCCAATGCGACCGCTTACCAGCTTTATATATTATAATCTTCATTTAACTCATATGATCTAGTCCTGTAATTTCGTATTGTTGTTATGTTGCATCATCACTCTGTCATTAAATTATAGACTTTTGTAGTGCTTTGTCTATTCTTGTGGTTCTCTTATGCCAATAGGTTCAGTATATATTTCTGTTTTGTTTTGAAGGAAACGTCCATGCACCCATAACCATCATTTTGTGACTGACAAATTTATTCCAGCTTTCTCTATGTGCGTACTTACTTTTGTGTTTATAATATTCTCTTGCCTTATCTGTACCCTTCAGTATAAATGCCAAACAGGCATTCGGTTTATGTTCCACAGCTTCTGCTATTTCTTGATTCCAGTCTTAAGGCCCTTCCTGTTTCTGCTTACTCGTTTTACCTTCCGTTGCTAGTCTTCTTAGGTAAAGGTCTATAATACAGTCTTCCTGCAACATCCAAAATTAACTTCTTTCTTTTTTGTCATTTGTCCCAAATACTAGTTTGCTTACTAATAGAAAATGATCTGTAAATATGTAACTAACTCTGAAAATCCTAGTATCCTGTACCATTGATTTTAATTTAATTTATTTTTGATTTAATTGTAATGGAGCACAGGCTCCGGTGGAAATTTCCCTACACACCCATCTTCCCCCTATCCTGCACCCACCTACATTTGCCCTCTACAAATTTTATCTTTTAATTCTTTCAAAGTTTTCGGTAAATTATTCATCATTTCTGTTGGCAACTCATTCCAATCCGTTCTTTCAATCACTATGACTCAGTCAAGGATCCCAGTTCTCTGGCACTACATGTATATTTACGAATCAGTTTTTTACGGAAGAACGTAAGGGGGCATCCACAAATTACGTGAGGTGTTTTTCCGGATTTCTGGACCCCCCCCTCCCCCCTGGTGAGATTTCGTGAGATCTGGCCGGACCCCCCCCCCCCTCTGGTGAGATCTGGTCCGTGAGAACCACCCCCAGAAATCGCCCTCGAAACTTTCGTAGACCTTTTTTTTTTTTTTTTTAGGTCATACCCTAACTTTTTTGACGAAATACCCTCCTAAAATCGACTATGGCGCAAATTGTAGACCTTTTTTTTGGCTCTACTATCCCCAAATTTTTCGCAAAATCTCACGTGAGATTTCCGTAGACCCCCCCCTCCCCCCTGGTGAGATCTGGTGAGATTTCGCCGGACCCCCCCCTCCCCTATTTCACCTCACGTAATTTATGGATGCCCCCTAAGATATCATCTCGGGATCTCAAATTGGGCATTAACTAGGCTTTAATTTAATACTTGTAGTATACAACAAAAACATTATTAAATTTTTTCGATTAGAACTCCCACCCCTGCAGATGTCCTTTCTCTTGTTTAACTGCACTGTAAATCAATAAGTATACACTCCAATCTCCGGTTCCTTTTAATTGTTTGTTGGTCTCGCTGATTTCGACAGTATGATATGTTTGGCTCTGAGATATTTTTCTAATTTTCTTTCATGCTGAGACCTCTCAATCTGCAAACAATATGAATTTAGAAGTAGAGGACGCTAGACAAGAAAAGTGAAAATACAAAGCTAATTCGCCTACCCGATCAACATTTCTTTGATAGTTTATTTGTGTAGTAACAGCACAAATCTGAAATTACGCGTCAATGCAGTTATGGGCACAGCTAATCATAAATAAGTAAGGAAACTGTTATTTTTAAGTCAACTTAATGGGGCTTTAAGGAAATAAAAACACCAAATTTTTAAATGTTATCCCATTTCATCAAAACCAAAGAAACTGGTTGTTGTTTCTACTTTAGATAGTGTTGACGTTGGGATCGTTACAAACCCAAAGGAACTGGCTTTAATGTGGAACCGAGACGTAAATCCTAACGACGAACCAGAAGTATTATCTTGGTTGTCCGTGTGGAACCGCGTCAATTATTGAAACCTGACCTGTCAGCCATCATTCGATTGCTTTCTTCAGAGGACTAGCATGGCTGGTTTTATATACAGTATATATATATCTTTCATTGCCCCTGCTTAAGGTAGGGAGCGGGCCGCTGTAGAGCTTGAGACCTTTTCAGCCGGAGGGGTTTACATTTTGTCTGGAATTTCCTTTATTTGAGAACATTTTACTACTATTAACTTAAATCTAAGGCTGGAATCGCTGCCGCCTATATATGGCTTCCGAAGACCGGGCTAAACGTTGGGAGAGACGTCACAAATGCTCCCACCGCCAGTGTGGCCGGTCCGATGGGGGCTTGCGTCCATGGAGGAATGAAATATATGGAGACGACGCAAGGGACCTTCACCACGCATTGAAGTGACGCCGGGGGGAGAGGAGTGGGGAGACGTGTTCGCCATATTACCTACCCATACAGACACGGGGAATATGAGCAAAAACCTCAAAGGGACTCTAGGATAAACCTGACGCCGCAATCTGATGATTATGATGTAACTCGATGAGACAAATAAAAAATTAAGATATTCTGTCTCAAATGTGAGATGTTTTTGGTTTAAATTCAGAAGAAACAATTGGTCAAAGTCAAATTTGATGATTGATTCTTATTTAAAAAGACGAGGCAAATAAAAAATAATTTTTTTCGATATTTTGCTTAGTTCTCAAGATATACTGTTTCAAAAGTGAGTTAAAATGCAGAAAAACATGCGCAAAAAGTCAAATTTGATGATGGATTCTTATGTAACATAACGAAAAAAAAAATCGAAAATAAAGAATAAACTTTTTCGATATCTTGCTTAGTTTCCGGATATAGGCTGTTGTCTCCAATTAGCAATTGTATGAATACGTAATATGGCTGCCACCGCCCCTGCGCATGCGCAGTATCAGCCGAGAGTTTAGAGGCGGCTTCACAGAATCAGCGGTATTTCCTCTCCATATATTTCTTTCCTCCATGCATGCGTCCCGCGTTTTCCTAAGCAAGCATGACCATATTTGGTCCAGATGTAGCCCACTGTCTGCGTTCGTTTTATTTGGTCTTCTTTTTTATTTTTAACGCTTCTGTGATTCGGTTGGGTCACTATCTGCTTTCCTGAATCTGTATACTAGTGTCTCTGAATAAAATAACGTGCTCACTGTCAGCTGAATGTTGTGCTACAGCTGATTTGCTGACGTATTTATTTTTAAATGTTGTGTGTTCACTCAGCCTTTCCTTGACCGTGATTCCAGTCTCGCCGATATACACATGGCTACAGCTAAAGGATATTTGGTAGACACCTGCTGTCTGTAATTTTTCCCTCCTGCCTTTAACATTTACATGCACATCAGAAATCTTCATAGGTGCCTTGTACACCGGACAGATATTTTTATTTTTTAAAGGGCGGTCAATTTTGTCACCCCTTGGACGTAGGATTAAACTGCCTTGGGTCTATCTGTCTTCTGGCTTCTGCCGCAGTGCTTGAGGTTCAAGCCTTGCGGTGGTCTTATTTAATAACATCAAGGCAGATGACAAATGATTCGTCCACGTATCGAAGCCATAAAGGAGGATTCAGATTGTAAATGTTGGCGACCTTAGCGTCAAGCGCCTCTATAAACTGAGACAGTGGGCAAGCCATTGCTCCCTCATTCTGTTAGTAGAAATCATTCTTGTATTGAAAAGGTAGACTTAAGGCCCATTCTTGCGGCAGGCTGATATTTTGTAGTCGTTCTCTTATAATGTTGACTGAGTGTGGTGGGCAAGTGATTAACGCTCTGGCTTCGCATTCTGGAGGAGACAGGCTTGAATCCTGTCCGGGCATCCAGATTTGGATTTCCCATGGTTTCCCCAAATCACTTCAGGAGAATGCCGGAATGTTTCCTTCAAAAAGGTCATGACCTAATTCCTTCCTCTTCCTTGCCCCCACTCCAATCCCGCCTCTAATGATCTCGACGTCGACGAGGCGTAGAGCCATAAGTTAAAAAAAAAGATAATGTTGATGACTTCGTCGGTTGGCACGGACGTGACGTCGAAGCTTACTAGTAAGTCGATGTCTTTCAGACGTCTGTCCTTGACCATGTTTATAAAATCGGATTTTATAAATTCGAATTTTAAAACCAGAGCTAGTCAAATTCCTTAGCTTATCCGCCAGACATCTTGCCAGCGGATGTGTCGGAGATTGAAACGTGCAGACAATTGATCGCAACGACAAGCCATCTTTGTTAATTTTGGCAGGTAATACAGTCGTGGCGTCAGGTGAATGGACGTAATTAATTATTAATTTATTATTATTATATTTTTACCTCTGGTTCCATTGAGGTTGCTTCCCGTATTTTAGTTGCAACGTTGGTCGAATTTTCTGTAGACTGTTTGTTGGTAGCTTTCCATACATTCCATCTTGCAATAACAACTCTACCTTTCGGTGGTGTTCTTCAGCATTCATCTCCACGGAAGAATTTCCTTTGTCAGCGGGTAACACCACAATGCCTTCTCTCTCTCTCTCTCTCTCTCTCATTCGACGCAAGACGTTTCGTTCCCCTCGAGTGAGGTTCTGCGTTGGTGATGGAAAATGATAATACCCTCACTGTTTCACCGCGAATCTCATAAGCGTTATCTGGTGAGAGAGACGAAATTGTAGATTCCTTACACGTTGACTTATACGAATTTGGACTAATTACATTACTGATACCTCATTAGTCAGCAACGAGTGTCACGTTGAAATGATGCCACAAGGAAATTATGTGCAGCGATGAAGTACGATAAAAGACCGATTGTCATATCTAGTTGGACCCCTTGTAGGTACGTGAGAGATCAAGCGCATGCTACTGCAGTCCTACAGATTAGCCTCTAACTAAATTTTCCGACGGCGCACTCAAATCGGCGCAGCCTGCGTCACGCTAGCCCAGACCGTGGACTGTACAGATGTTTGCTTTAAAAACGGCAGCACAACAGTGCAATAGTTTTCTACTATAGTCTGAGGAGACCAAAATCTGAGTAACGACTCGAACCACACTGGTCCTATAGTGTCAGTTGTTTGTGTATTATCCCAGGCATTAACGTTCTGTGTAACATTACAGTTACTCTAAATTTTTTTTTCTTCCGGAACTTCATTTTACTATCGAGAAACAAGAAAACCAATTGTTCAAATGTAATATTTTTATTAGGTATATGTCAGCGTCTGTACGAGCTGGTGCAACTTTAAATAGATAACATTATGACCGCTTCGATACCAAAGAGATTAGAAATCGCCTTTGCTCACTTACGTAACAAAGTTCACGGACGAGCAGCTGTGAGAAACTTTGTCATCTATTGCTACATAATTTTATCTTTTTTTTTGTTTCAAATAGTGCAAAAATAGTGAATTACTAATTTACCCGATTATACAGTTTAAATTCACTTTTTTCTCATCAACGGAAAGAACCTATAACGAATATT
>CM061920.1:170765460-170870443 GCA_031002005.1 Vandiemenella viatica
GACAGAATAATGTACTCGACAAAAGTTGCTCTGGAGCAAAGGCAAAGAGGTGTACTATCTTCCAGAAGCTATGCAATTTACTCTGCCTTTTATTAAGGCATTAGGTACGATTTCAGGAAATCTGCCCCTTCCATCACAACAGAAAGAAATTGAACAATTTGAAGATAACAGTGCCAAAAATTCCTTCATCGCCCCAATAGCTGCTAGAGCCAACACCACCACAAACACTACTCTCCAACAAAACTGCTGCAATTTCTCATAACAGAGGAACATAGCCTGAGCCATCATCATCACATCTAAAGAGAAACCGTTTGGTAAACAATAACACAGTGGGCAAAGCGTTCATCGATTACATTCAGGCCAAAAAAAGAAAAAAGTTACTGAAAAGCATTCAAGAACCAAGGGGCTAAAACTGTTCCTTCTGAGCATGCTGCCTGATGTGCTGACAATGACTGATGAAGGGGTGCAAAAATTCAAACTTAAGACCTTGGGTGCTGTCAACACGCATGATCACGTCGCCTCAGATCCAATTATCATCTCGATCAACATCTCCTTCAACGATTTCTGGACTTCCTTCTCAAACGCCTGACGAGTCACCGCAATACACTGCTCTCGAACGTCTCACCGGTCCCTCAGGAGTAGCTTCATCATAAACGTATTCTCAAGCAGTTCGTGAAGCCTTAACCCCTGAGATGTATCAATATACTACTATATAATCTGTTTTCGCTGACGTATTTAACAGAAAGTTTCTAGATAATTACTTACCTGTTCCTACTTCATTATGATACATTAATTTTTTAAGGTTTTTTCATTTGTTTTTGTAAGATTTCTTACCCGAGAGTAATAAATACCTTTACCTCAGCATCCACGTATTCCCTCATGACTGTGTGTGTGTCCCCCACCTCCCCTCCCTTTTCTGTATGGCAGGGCAAATTATTTGCACCAGATCCAAATAACCTTTTTTAGACATGCGGAAGAATGCTAAAAATTTAGTATCTGAAAGATGGAGTTCTTTAGCAGCAAGAAATAATCGGCGGTGCAAATTGTTTTGCAGACTCAGATGAACCCAGGATCTTTTTTTTTTTTAAGTTCTGTACCGATGACAATAAAGCAGTATGACAGTTTCGTCGCTGGAATCTTGATTGGCACCATCACTGTCGATGGAAGCAGAGACTGGCACAGATAGGGACAATGGTTCTAGTGATTTCAGTCGCTTTTGAGTTGCTTCGTGTGTGGATCCGCGTCACCAACCAGTGACTAATTTAGAAACTCCAGTCACCAACCGGCTCCGTTTCTTTTGAGTTGCTTCGTGTGAAGACGGCCTGGGACTGCTGCAGTTGCCTTTTAGATTTGAATGCCTGATCTTTACCTTTAAGGAAGAGGTGACTTAACATTAACAGCAAATACAGAAAGAACTACGTTCAAGTTCCTGCACACGCTGGCAAATACCCTATGCATTCGAAGAGAAACGTATATTCAGAACTACATTGAGTATATATTACACGAATAAAACTATTCGAACTGATAGTAACGATCCGGAAAATCATGTTTTACTACAAAAGTTAGAATCTAAAATTCTAATGAAAAATGGATTATCATCATGCGAGCTGTGGTGTTGGCAGAAAGGTACCATGAAACGGCATTAAGCAACATCGTTAATTAGTTTCATTTTCAATTTGCATTGCACTAAACTTAATGCCAACTATCGTTTATACCAGTAATGATTCAGTTCAGTTTTATGACAAATTTCTGGAGAACAAGGTTAGAGTAAACACGTTTCTTCGATCCATACAGGTAGAGGAGAATCGGGTAATATATGGAATAGTCTGGTACTATGGAATACCGAGGTTTCTCCTCTGCCGAATGCTGCTGTATAGTGGAAGTACCATCAACTGCTGCTCAAAACTACTCATACTTTGTTATGAAGGTCGGTCATTTGGGAGCTGAACTGTGTTTGCTATTCAACAAAGTTTGTTTTTCCACTTTCGAGAATTTTTGCAGATTAGTTTTCTAAAATATATATAAAATTTTATATTTATTTTGTTGATCGCTAGTGTTAGTGTAATGTGTACTAAAAGAGTGATGGTTTGTTGTACAGGTCTTTTTTCTGGCTTCCATCTTTTTTTATAATATCATCAAGCATATTTTGTCCAAGATAGCGATTCGGGTAATATGAGATACTTGGTATTCCATAAAACCAGACATAAAACTGTGGTATTTTATACAACCCAAAAAATAATTACTGAGTTGAAATACATTTTTAATCAAATATAATGTCAGTAATGCGATTTTTGTTAATATTGATTGAAAATAATAAAATAACAATTGAGAAAGTAAATATTTCTTAATTAATTCATTAATTATGTTTTAAGAACATCCGAAAAAGAAAGAAGCGATAGCTATTGAATTCGACAAAGATGATGACGATGTTGACTAAAAATTATCATTAAATCCGTTTATCTCAATTCCAGATAGTTTACGTTATTTGAAACCTTCTATTCCATATTACCCGCCTATTTCATATTACCCTCCAAACGACAATTTTTT
This sequence comes from Vandiemenella viatica, assembly GCA_031002005.1. NCBI lineage: Eukaryota > Metazoa > Arthropoda > Insecta > Orthoptera > Morabidae > Vandiemenella > Vandiemenella viatica. Next base: position 170,768,008 of record CM061920.1, read on the forward strand.
TAAAACTAAATTTTACTAATAAAAAAATCTGTTTTGACAGCTTTTTATTAGATATATGTTATCACAAGAAGTTGAAGGTTGTATTGGTTTTAGTTTCAGGTGTTAAATTATTTTCAGTACTATTTTGTACAACAAAACATAAATTGTATTCCATATTACCCGATTCTCCTCTAACTAGACAGAAGTGCTACTCACTGCCATTACTATTTTGACGTTAAACTAACCTCGTATGGTTTTCGGATTTATTTATTTTGTCATCAGTCTCTCAACTATTTGATGTAATATTCTATGTCCTGCTATCGCGCTATTTTGCTCTTAGTGATTACAATCAACGTCGTCAGTTACCTACTTCATTACAACGAACGAAGCGCGCTCTGATCGCGCCTGACTTCTCCGCGCTTGCCTTCACCGGAGGCTATCGAGACTTCATCGAAAACCTGGCATCTGGACCTGGATTCGTCTATAGAATCCTCCTTGACGACTCATCCTGCCCACATCTTGAAACTCGCGCAGCGGTGAGATGTATCCCTCCACTCCCATACATCCTAGAAGTGAACAACGTCCATGAGGCATGAACAATAGTGTCAGCACCAAGCAATTTCCCTACAATGCCGCATGTAAGGAAAGGACGACACAAAACCAGAAGAAGATGGTGACCGCTGTCGGGAGCAATGAGTAATTGCACTACTTCTTTTTTATTTTTTTTTGGCCAGCGACGCCAAAAACCTGACGACGCTACAGATGTGCCTACCGCAGCAAGCTACTTCCGCTGTCGACATTGCATTCTTTGCGACAAACAGAAATAGATTTTTTTTAAACTGCTTTACGTCTCTCAACAGCGAGGTCTTTAGAGACGGGAAAGGATGGGGGGCAAGGAATGGGAAGGAATTCGGCCATGGCCTTTTGAAGGAAGAATCCCGGCATTTGCCTGGAGTGGTTTGGGAAACCATGGAAAACCCAAATCTGGATGCCCGGACGGGGATTCGAACCGCCGTCCTGCCGAATGCGAGGCGAGAACTACAGAAATTGAGCCGTAACAGTTCAGCAGCTACAGGGAGTCCTCCGAATAACCGAGGACTTTTCGAACAGGTGGAGAATTGGCAATAAGGGAGCGTCCATAAACCACGTAGTTCCATTTTGGCCTCCTGTGCTCCTCACTAGAGATATTCACTAAACATCGATGCATCGTATCCATTGGATGTTTACCGGATTGATTCGATGTTTTGACAAAGAATTTTTCTATTCGATGCATCAATTTTTACACACACACACACACACACACACACACACACACACACACACACACATATATATATAAAAATATCGAATAAATAAAAGCTAACTCTGGCTAATAATGACAAAAATAATAGAAATAAATGTTAAGATTACTAAGTTTATTGAAGATTATGTCATTTTAAGGTAACTGTCATTAACAGGTGGCGACATCTATGAACAATTAGCGGGACATAACAACGGTGAAAATGAATTTCTCTTGCGGTTGGCTATCCTGTCCGTATGAGTGAATGAATAAAATCAGTTTCTTACGTTCACTCCTGGTGTTTGCTGTGAATCGAAATAAGATATTATTACTCTTAAACAACTAAGTGTTATGTGATACTACTCAATATTTAGATATAAATCGGGTTGGGGCAGCATCTGGTTGACTATTGTCGGGACTTCTGTTGCATCCGAACATTTATTTTCGAAGCCTGCTCAAATAGTCAGTCAGCAAAGGAACGGAATGAAAGGAAAACGATTGAGTAAATTTTTGTTTCCGCAAAGATTGCCAAAACACCTTTGGTGTTAAGTGGTTAAAGATTTAAAAATTAATATTTTTAGGCAGATTTAGACTTTAGTATTTAATGTATGTTTTTTTTTATTGTAATGGTCTGGTATCGTAATAAAATATTTCTGTTAATTTGTAGTCTCTGTTTCACTCACAAAGCTATACCTCACTCATACAACACTACTTAACCGACAAACAAGATGATATATATATATATTTTTTTAATGTTTGGTGAAAGGTAACGCTCTGGCCTCGCATTCGAGAGGACGCGGGTTCGAATCCTCATCCGGGCATCCAGGTTTGGGTTTTCCATGGCTTCCCCAAACCACTCCAGGTGAATGCTTCAAAAGGCCTTGGCCGAATACCTTCCCTTTCCTTGCCCCCCAGTCTTTTCCGGCCTCTAATGAACTCGACGTCGATAAATAAAAAAAGCATAAAATTAAACACATCATTACAGCTACAGCACTACACTGCTGGTATAGTGTTGCTCTGTGTTCACACGGACCAAACCAAAGCCAATCAGCTATCTGCGTTCAACTGGGAACAGTGAATATCAACTATTATCACATTTTCTTTTGGTGATTTTAAAGGAACAGGTAGGAGATAAATGAAACGACATTTGCCGACGAATATTGTTGGTTTGTATTTGTTAAGCTAAGAAAAATATAAAAGTATTCGATGTTGAACGCCACTGACACTGTTAAATCAAATTACGCTATTAAAAAGCCAAACCGAACGTGAAGTCGTGTTCCATCTAATATAAACTCATGATAAATGTAAAAAGACAAAAATTTCAATAAACTATGCCGAAGAAACCAATGGCAGTAAATGGCGGTCTTGTAATATTTGTATTCCTACAAGTGTATGTGAACAGTGCAAGAGAAACCAGGCTTTCCATTACAAGGAATTAACGGTAAATTATTATTCCCTTGATAATTTATTCCAACCCTTGCCCACAACAGAAACTATTCCAATTCCCTTATGCACGAAACTGAATGCCAGCTTGTTCCCATGGTCATCTTTTTCTTTCCATGCACTGCTCCTAATTCTTCGGCTAAATATCGTACGCTCGAATCTTCGCTAGAGGGAGGTTATATAGTACAGAGTCAAAAGCTTTCTGAAAATATTTTAAAAAAAGCATCAACTTGTGAACCTGCATCAATAACTCCTTCATAAACTTTTCTCTTAAGCTTATCCCAAAAATAGAGTTACAAGGGTTTAAATCAGGTGATCTGTAGGGCCACAAGCCGCGGCTGATTGCACGGTCATGAAACTCTTCATTAAGTGCAGCAAGCGAATTTCTAGCAGTGTAAGCTGTGGCCCCATCCTACTGGAAATAACCGTACGATTTTTCTTCTTCGGTAAGTTCCTGGAAAAACGGTGCCACAATATTTCGACGTATCTTATGGAAGTAACAGTTTCACGGAAGAAAACCGGACCTATGATTCTCGAAGCACTGATCGCACACCACTTTTGTCACTGCATGACAATTGCAGAAACTTTAGGCAAATACTTTGAATTCATAATTCAAAAGTTCTCCCAATCTTGATTTAAATGCAATATTACTGCATAAATGTGGCCAAGGATTTTTAATCTTCTCATTGTTATTGCTAGCGTTGCTGCTTTCACTAACAGTTTCTAGATCATTTTCCCTGTTGTAATCATGTAACGAATAACAAATTTCATTTATTTCACTAACAAACTCCAAAGCAACACAAACTAAAAAGTGGTACTATATTAGTAAAACCGTTAAATTATATAAATATTAAAATCAGTCAGTGATCGGATTTGAAAAGAATAACCGGTTTGCAGACGTAAAATACAAACGCTTGATAACCCTAGCGTTCCTGCTCACACCCTCTCCATGCCTACCACAACAGTTACATTACTCGCACTTCGCGTTACCTAATTTGTTCGCTATTCGACTCGCCGAACGTACCATTGTGTCGTGGCGCGCTATTCAAACAAACGAAATAATGTCAACAACCAATGTAACGGACTAAATTTAACGGAAGTTAAGAAGAGCGTTAATGATTTTTAGGTTAACTTAAATTTTGCAATTAACGGTTAACGGTTTTCCGCCCAGCTGTGCACCAAAGTAATATTTAAATGAAGATATGACAAGAAATTCGAGTTCAAATAAATCTACCATGTAATTAATTATATTATTTATTCAGTTATTTTAAGGAATTACAAAATTAATAACCTATTGTTTTTATATAGTACTGGTAACTGAAGGTTATACAGGCACCACAGAATCTTCCAGAGAAATGTAAAGGTGCCGACAGATCTTTTTCGAATTGCAACAATCACGGAATCAATACTAATCATGCAAAAACCAAAATTATTTTAAATCATTATGAAACGTTTATAAATGAAAACAGAAAATATATACAAAGAACACATCATATTTACGAAACAAAACACTTTTAAACATTCAAAACCTCACTCAAAACGTTATGGCTCAAATAATATTCTTAAGTAGGGTCCTCTAATATTCCATGTACTCTATTCCTTTTAATACATTCACAACAGTCATCCAGATCAGTTAAACCAATTTGACCCATCAAAACAACCTATTCATGGCATAATAATAGAAATTTTCACTCAATTTCTCCCCTTCTCTCTCAGATACAGATTCAATTCATTAAGCAGATTGTAACTGGTGGCGACTAATCTTTGGTATGTAACAGTGCACATAGTATTATATATTGAGTTTATGTTTGTTGTCATTACAAAACTACTTAATATTTTGCATAATATTACAAAACACAACACCGCCAACTTATAAAAAAATATTTATGGCATAGTTAATTTCACCTAGTTTATATAAGGCCACTAGTTTATTTGAATTTAGCTGGAAACTGTTTCAGCCGCCTTTCAAATTACTTTTTTGTGTGCCATTTTCAAGCAATTTTTCTCTTAACATAAAACTGTTTTTAAGTGTACCATTATATTTTCAAGAATAAGTTGAATAGTTAGTGCATTATAAGATAAAAATAAATTAAAAACACATTTCATCCGGTGTAGATCCTCTGAGAAGCATTCTCCATTTGTTATATAATTATACTAGCTGGTACCCACGACTTCGTTCGTGATTGTAAAGAATTCATATTGACAGCTATAGACATCTAACCACCATAGTGCACGATGGGAGACTCGATACTATTACCACACACAAATAACAGTCTTCTGCGCTATGTAGTTCCGGCAGCAAAGTAAAATTTACGGATACACACAAGTCTTTGGATGAAATACGAAAATATTCATGATCGACCAATTTCAAACACCATATCTCACACACTCCCACAGTTATCGAATTTCGGCCAACGTTGTGATCGATGGGAGACTCTGTGTTACTACCACACACAAACGCCAGTGATCTGCGATTGATAGTTTTCACTTAAAAGTGATACACCGTGACACATGCGTCTTTGGCAGAAATATGAAATTGCCGCAGGTCAACCATTTTCATCCCCCATATCTTCCACACCCCCATAGCTACAGACATCTAACAACCATAGTGCATGACAATAGACACGATTCTACTACCACACATAAACACCAATGCTCTATGCTATGTAGTCGTAGCAGAAAAGTGAAATCTGCGGAGACACATGCCTTTCGTCAAAATACGAAAATATCCTTGGTCAGCCACTTACAACCAACATATCTCCCAGACAAACACAGTTTCTGAAATTCGGCCGCTGTTGTGATCGAAAGGTGACTCTGTGTTACTACCACACACAAACGCCAGAGATCTGTGATCGATAGTTTTCGCTGAAAAGTGATACACCATGACACTTTTGTCTTTGGCAGAAGTATGAAATTGCCACAGGTCGACCACTTTCAACCCCCATTTCTCCCACACCCCCATAGCTACCGACATCTAACAACCATAGTGCACTACATGAGATACGATTCTACTACCAAACACAAACACCAATGCTCTATGCTATGTAGTTGAGGCAGAAAAGTGACATATGCGGAGACAGTCGAAATACGAAAATATCCTTGGTCGGCCACTTACAACCACCATATTTACCACAGTACCACAGTTTCTGAAATTCGGCCGCTGTTGTGATCGAAAGGTGACTCTGTGTTACTACCACACACAAACGCCAGAGATCTGTGATCGATAGTTTTCGCTGAAAAGTGATACACCATGACACTTTTGTCTTTGGCAGAAGTATGAAATTGCCACAGGTCGACCACTTTCAACCCCCATATCTCCCACACCCCCACAGCTACCGACATCTAACAGCCATAGTGCACGACAGGAAAGACGATTCTACTACCACACACAAACACCAAAGGTCTATGTTATGTAGTTGTGGCAGGAAAGAGAAGTATACGGAGATACGAATTTTTGGTCGAAATTATGAAAACGCCCTGCACTGACCAACTTTAATCATTATATCTCCCACATCCCCACAGCTATCGGCATTCGGCCAACGTTGTGCACGACAGGAAACTCCATGCTACTTCTACCCACAAACATCAGTGATCTGTGCTAGGTAGTGGTGGCTGAAAAGTGAAATATAGGAAAAAATACGTCTATTTTTATATATATATAAGATTTAGAATAAACTAAAGGGTGGAAAAATTAGGAACGTGAATTGATAAAAATAAAGAATCATGTTTTGATAACATATGTCTTATTGTAGTTATGTACATATATTTTCATCAATCTAATTTAAATTTCTATTATTAACATTACTTTTTTTTAAGATCATTACTGTTTTATAGTTTTTTTTCCTTAAGCAGACTGTGTCGATGATAGGACGTGAGGCTGGAAATTTTACTGATCTAGGGCCTAAACACAGACATTTGTATTTATTCTTTCTTAATTAAAAAGTAAATAAATATGCATTATGGAATTATTTTTCTATTTTCTTTTATTATACTAGATGACACTTGCGAAAATTTCGCTAATAAAATACAATGAATTGTGAGGTTGAATGCTTGTAATATAATGAAACATAGAACCGCATTTTGTAGCAAATATTTATTTGTTTAGTGTAATAGGTACGCATCAAAACATATTACGAAACAGTTAGAAAAATTTAAAACACACTGTATGTACGACAAACTGTCACTGACCCTAACAGAATACAACCAACCTGAACAAAATGCACACAGCATATCAACATCTCTGTGATATGTGCTGCTGGAATTGTATAGCAAATCAAAAATGTTTTCGTAACAGAAAAAAATATCCAAATAGCTTCTTATTGTGTAAAAAACAGTTTATTGACATTTCAGCGATACTGCTGCTGCAATCTGAGGACTTGGCTCTGAACTGATTGATAGACGTGACCACCTTAAGCATCAAATTAAAAAAAAATTGACCTAATTGGAGACCTTAATCTCTAAAATGATATGTCATTTATCGATTTCAGTTAGGTATCGAAGAAGATAAAACATTCGTAATAATAATAATAATGAAACATGTTGTAGTCCTTTAAGGGTCAAAGTCAAAAAAATTCGTTTTATAAAATATGGTGTGACCAAAGCGGACACCTTGGCCTTTAAAATGATACCTTACTTACCAATTTTGATTAGGCATCAAGTGAGGTAAAAAAAAGTTTTATAAATGATGATATTTTTGCCCCTTAAGGGTTGAATTTAAAGAAAGTTCTTTCTTAAAATATGATGTGGCCAAAGCGGATACTGTAATATTTTAAACTATACCCTGTTTATCAATTTTGATTAGATATCAATGGTGATAAACGGCTCGTGATGGAAAAATGCATTGTAGAAATATTAATATTTTGAACTTTAAGGGTCGAATTTGGAAAAAAATCCTTTCTTAAAATATGGTGTAACTAACCGAAGACCTTACGAAAACCTCAGTCTTTAAAATGAAACCTTGTTTACCAATTATGTTAATTACCGAGGGAGATAAGTAACTCGAGACACAAAAACGCATTTTAGAAATACCGACATTTTTGCCCTTTAAGAGTTAAATTCAGAAAATTCCATTCTTAAAACATGTGACCATTGCGGAGAGCATAATCTTTAGAATTATACCTCATTTATCTATCTCGGTTATATATTAATGGAGATAAATGGCTCGTGACACAAAAATGTGTAGAAGAACCATTGAAACTTCTTCCCTTCCAAAAAAATCTTTCTTAGTATATGATGTCACCAAAGCTGAGACACTAATCTTCATAATCCTACCAGGGGCGTAGCTACTATGGTGCTAGGTGGTGCAGTGCACCGGGGCCCCTACACTCAGGGGCCCCCAGGCATACCTCAGGGGCCCCCAAGCGCAGTTCAGAGGGCTCACGGGCTTTCACAGCAAACTGAACTGGTGACCTTTTTTTAAGGGAGCCTCTCACTGCTCAGGGGGGGGGGGGACCCAACCACCACTCAGGGGGTCCCCAAGCACAACTCAGGGGACCTCTACCAGCATCACAAAGCAAAAAAAGGTCGCCCATCTGGCCTGAAGGCCCAAAATAATTTTTTTGCACCGGGGCCCTTGTTGACCTAGCTACGCCACTGAATCATACTTCATTTATCGATTTCGTTTATATATCCAAGAAGATAAATGGCTCCAGACACAAAAAACGCATTTTAGAAACATTGACATTTTTGCCCTTTAAGGGTAGAATTACAAAAAATACTTTTCTTAAAATATAATGTTACCACAGCGGAGACCCTACTCTTTAATATGATACCTCATGTACCTATATCGGTTGGGTATGAAAGGATGTAAATGGCTCGTGACACAAAAATGCGTTGTAGAAGCAATGATACTTTTCCCCTTTAAGGGTTGAATTCCAAAAAAATACTTCCTTACTATATAATGTCACCAAAGCCAAGACATTACTCTTCATAATCCAACTGCATTTATCAATTTCGGTTAGATATACAGGGAGATAAATGCACAAAGAAAGCATTTTAAAAATTTTGACATTTTTGTTCTTTAAGGGTTGAATTACAAAAAATTAATTTCTTCTAATTTAATGTTACCACGGCGGAGACCTTACTCTTTAATATGATACCTCATTTATCTATATCGGTTAGATATGAAGGGAGATAAATGGCTCGTGACACAAAAACACGTTGCAGAAATATTGATACTTTTGCCGAAGGGCCGAATTTTGAAAAATTCCTGTCTTAATATATGATGTCGCCAAAGCAGAGATCTTAATCTTTAAAATGATACTTCATTAACTGATTTCAGATAGGTATCCAGGGAGATAAATGACTCTTAACACAAAGAAAGTATAGATAAATTGACATTTTTCCCCTTTAAGTGTCGAATGCTGAAAAAATCCTTTCTTAAAATATGATGTGACCAAGGTGGAGACCATAAGCTTTTATATGACACCTCATTCATTGATTTCGGTTAGGTATGAAGATAATGGCTTGTGACAAAAAAATACCTTATAGAAATAATATATGTGATTCACTGACATCAAGATGGGAGGGAATGAGTCAGAGGAGGGTCTCCCTAAAAGTATAAATGAGGAAACTACACAATTTGAAATAAATTCTCAGGAAATTATGAAGGAACTTAGAAAACTAAACAAAATGTAAAGGGGCTGGTATAGATAATATTAGTACAGATTTATTAAAGACTGTGGGATACGATATTGTACCTTACCAAGAAATTTGATTTAAAATGAGTTTGGAGTCTTGCTGCTTACTAGAGTATTGGAAAAGAGTGATAGTAGTACCAGTTCCTAAGGAGGGGTTACAAATAGGGATGAAAATTACAGGCTAATTAGTTTGACATCAGTGGTAGGCAAAATGATGGAGAGATTAATATTAAACTACTAGCCCGTACCCGCGACTTCGTACGCGTGGATTAAGAATTTTGTTTGCTAGAATTAAATATAGAAAGTTGTTGGTAACGAAGGATTGGTCCCAAACAATATCGAGTCGGAATAATATGACAGGAAAGCTATCACTATATCATTGTACCGTCGAACCTGTCTCTTGAAGAGAATCAATTTCCAACATATTTCTGTCACCATTCGATAAGGTCTCAAAATTTCATGACTACAACTGTTAATCATACTGGAAAAAAATATCCTGTGCCCTTCATACAGATTTCCTTATAAAATTCTATCACAACAATATAGCCATTTAGTCGTCAAAACGTAACAAAAAGACAGAGACTTACTTCCGTATTTATAATAATATTACTGTGGTTCACACACACACACTGACTGCGAACAACACCTGAGGGATCATTATAACGTAAAAAAGTGTACATCTACAACATTGCAAGACTACCTACGATTTGCCTCGCATTGCACCTCTAACTTTCTAATATCTACAGTTTAACATTCAATCCGAATAACCTACGGCCCAGGCCTGACTCTTACGATTAAAACCAAATTTTAAAAATCTTAGCCTCCACGGAGATTTGAACCGGAGACCACCATGTTTGTAAGCAAGCGCTTTAACCACTGAGCTGCCAGTCCACTACACGGAAAAACAGTACGGAGACGTCCATATGCAACTTGTCTGTCTATCGCCGTATTTCGAAGTTATGAGACAACATGTGTTATTTATACAGATAATTTTTCAACCAAATGTAGACAGTATTTTTCTCCTTGTTTCAAAGGATAAGCGTGCAAAGTTTCATCGAGATCAGATGAAAACTGTTGATTTGTATGAAGAACAAACAAAGTCCAGTGCCCTCCCTACAGATTTTCTCATCAAATTCCGTCAATATCGGTATAGGCATTTAATTGTCAAAACGTAACATAAGACAGACTTACTTCCGCATTTATAGTATTCCTACTGCATATTACACACACACTGACTACGAATCACCCCTCATGGATCAATATAACGTAAAAAAAAGTGTACATCTACTGTATTGCAAGACCACCTATGAATTGCCTCAGATTGCACCCCTACCTTTGTGATATCTACAGTTTAAAATTCAATCTGAATAATCAACGGCCCAATTGTGACTCTTACGATCAAAAACAATTTTTAAAAATCTTAGCCTCCACGGAGATTTGAACTGGAGACCACGATGTTTGTAAGCAAACGTTTTAGCCACTGAGCTGGCAGTCCACTACACGGAAACACGGTACGGAGACGTCCATATCCAACATGTCTGTCTATCGCCATGTTTCGAAGTTATGAGACAAAATGTGTTATTTATACAGATAATTTTTCAACCAAATGTAGACAGTATTTTTCTCCTTGTCTCAAAGGATAAGTGTGCTAAGTTTCATCAAGATCGGATGAAAACTGTGGATTTGTATGAAGAACAAACAAACATACATTCATCTTTATATATAAAGATATCAGAAATGTCTGGGAGGAAAGAAACTGATTTTCAGATCAACAACATGGCTTTAGGCAAGGATATTCATGTGAATCTCAGATAGTGGGCTATATGCAAGTTGTTTCAAATGAATTGGACAAGGGAGGCCACGTTGATAGTGTGGCACTAGATCTTTCTAAGGCATTTGACAGAGTGAGCCATAAAATGGTTTTAAATAGGTGGTAGGAAAAGGTTACAAAATCCTTCATTTACTGGAGACAGTGATGAGAAGTTAGGGAGTTGGGTTACAAAACTTTGCTCAGACCATTGGTTGAATATGGTGGTGTAGTTTGGGTCCCATATTTAGGTTATCAAATATAACAGTTGGGAGGTGTGCAAAGAAGAGCAGCTAGATTTGTTTGTAAAAATTATCGCAGGACCCAGTCAGTGACTGAGATGATAAAGGAGCTGGACTGGGACTCATTGGAGGATAGGATGAGGGTGAAGAGAGGGCTGGGGACGTACAGGGCACATGTTGGTGATGGGGCTTGGAGGGATATTGGTTGAAGAATCAGGAATAGTGCATGGTAAGAGGAAAGGCGACCTTGACCACAAGATTGCGCTCGATTTCATGCATAAGGGAGTGGGAAAATTTTCATTTGTTGGTAAAGGTGTCAGGGATTGGAACAAGTTGCCAAATGAAGTGATGAATAATTTACCAAAAACACTTATGGAATTAAAAATTAAAATCTGTAAATGGGGGAGGAATTTAACATTCCAATCATAAAAGAAATATATATATATATAACTAGCTGACCCGGCAAACGTTGTTTTGCCATATAAATAACTTTCAAGTAATTTATAGTGTATACAAAAAATAGCTTACTTATTGTAAGCATGTATGTATGTAAGAATGTGTATATTGTATGTATGTAAGAATGTGGTATATGCCTGAAATAGGCATGGAGCACTGTGAACGATGAGGGAATATAAAAATAACAAAACGTCTACATTTTTTGCCGCTAAAATTGCTCTTTCTGCAAGCCACTCATGATTTATGTACTGTGTGTGTACATCGGGAAATATTTGTTCAATGAGAGTATCTTGCAAATCAGCGATTGTGAAGAAATCGGTCGGTAATTTTACGTATCCAGTTTCATCTATAGCAACTTTTCCATCACCGATATCTAAGAGTTGTTTTGAAAATGTTCCAGCTGATGGATCTTGAAGCATTTGAACGCGCATATTTACTTTTAGCTGTAATTTTTCAACATTACGCCACAATGGAGATGATTTTAAGCAAGCGTTGTACTCATCAGCGTATGTTGAACGTGGAATGACTGGAAGTGTTTGTCTGAAATCACCTGAAAGGACCAATAGAGTTCCGCCAAATAGTTTGTTGTTGTTTTTAATATCTTTCAATGTCCTGTTCAACGCCTCAAGCGAATGTTTGTGTGCCATAGTACATTCATCCCAGATGATAATTTTACACCGTTTCAGCACGGTGGCCATGGACGATTGTTTCTTAATGTTGCATACTGCGTCAGGGTTATTCTGAATATTTAGTGGCAGCTTAAATACTGAATGAGCTGTTCTGCCTCCATCCAATAAAGTTGCTGCAATGCCCGATGATGCAACGGCCAATGCGATGCCATTATTTGATCGTATTTCAGCAAGAATTATCGAAATAACGAATGTTTTGCCAGTTCCACCCGGTGCATCAAAAAAGAATTACTAAAATGGCTATTAAAAAATAAGGGTTGATCGTAGAAGGGTGAAAATTTAGGATTGTATGTATTTTTGTATGTTGTATCATAAAAAAATAAAAATTTTGTCTAAAAAAAAAAAAAAAAAAAATTAGGGGTGGACTACCCTTAACATTTAAGGGGATGAAAAATAGATGTTTGCCGATTCTCAGACGGCCAATGCGATGCCATTATTTGATCGTATTTCAGCAAGAATTATCGAAATAACGAATGTTTTGCAAGTTCCACCCGGTGCATCCAAAAAGAATTACTAAAATGGCTATTAAAAAATAAGGGTTGATCGTAGAAGGGTGAAAATTTAGGATTGTATGTATTTTTGTATGTTGTATCATAAAAAAATAAAAAATTTTGTCTAAAAGATAAAAAAAAATTTTAGGGGTGGACTACCCTTAACATTTAGGGGGATGAAAAATAGATGTTTGCCGATTCTCAGACCTACTTAATATGCTCACAAAATTTCATGAGAATCGGTCAAGCCGTTTCGGAGGAGTATGGGAACGAAAATTGTGACATGAGAATTTTATATATAAGATTAAGGAAGGATATACTTTCCCTATCCTTCCTTAATTTTATTGCCTTAAAGCTTTTTCCTGCTCATTGTTATTATATATATATATATAGTTAGATGACAAGGAGAATTGCCACCGGGGCATTAGCGCCATCATAATTAAATTGATAATAATAATAGTAAAGTAGAAATGGAATGGGTCGCGATATACAACGGAGAACTGGTGACAGACTAGCGCAAAATGCTTTCATTGGACTGAGTGCCTTTGCACCAACTCGGTTCATGTGAATACAGGCATATCTGTGCAAATATTTTTTGCACGAACACGTGACCACTGGATAGCCAGCCAGATTGTTTGGATTTGGTCGTGGGAATACAAGATTTGCACGATGCATATTGAAATACTGATTGTTATTGTTGAAGAAAGTGCCTCTTCATGTGATTAGAAATTACCCTAATATCACCAGAGGAATATTCAAATGAAGATGTGGGAAGAAATTGGAGATGAAATGAAACATCATGTATGGTGTAGTTCATTTCTCCTAGTTTATATAATGCCACTAGTTTTCTTGAATTTAGTTGGAAATTGTTTCAGCTGCCCCTTTGAATTACTTATTTGTTTTGCATTTTCAAGTAATTATTTTTCTCTTTACATAAAACTGTTTTTAAATATACTAGTATATTTTCAAGATAAAATTAAATAGCTAATGTGTTACAAGATTGAAATCAATTAAAAATAAATTTCCCCACGTGAAGAGCCTTTGACTAGCATGCTTTATTTCTTTGTTTTATATACATATAAACTAAATTAGTCCACAACACGAAGGTTAGAAGGATCCTCCACTGGTCGCCTAGCCATAAAGTTTCCCCGCGACTATGCAACAAGGAAGCTGTGTGGCACTTTTACATGCTTTATGTTAGTTTGACCTGTATCTATGTATGTATGTATCCATGTAACGGAATCTTGCAATTCAATTTTCATCCACTTCTAGATGTCCGAGTTATTTGAAATTTTGTACACATATTAACCGGTGACAACACAATATTTTAATAGCAATGTCCTGCTACTCTCATTACTTTGACAGTAACAATAGAAAAGTAATGAAATATTTCCATTAAATTATCATTCACTTCCAGATTTCCGAATTGTTTGGCATTTTGTACACGTATTAGAAACCGGTGACAATACAATAATTTCATAGCTATGTCCTTAAATTCTTATCACTTTGACAGTAACAATATAAAATTATTTAAATGCAATGGGATATTTTATTTCAACTTTCACACATTTCCTGACATTCGAATTGTTTGATAATTTGCATACATATAAAGAACCGGCGAAAATACAATAATTTCATAGCTATGTCCTGCTGCTCTCATTACTTTGACAACAAAAATAGGAAATCGGCGGAATCTGTCAATTCAATTTCACCTACCTTCAGATATCCGAATTGTTTGAAATTCTACACACACTAGGAATAGGGGACAATATAATAATTTAATAGCTGTGTCCTCCTGTTCTCATTACGTTGACAGTAACAATAGAAAAATGGTTGAATCTTGCTACTGAATTTTAACCCAAGTCCAGATGGTCAAATTGTTTGAAAGTTTGCACACATATTAAGAAGCGGTCACAATTACATAATTTCTTTATGAGCAAAAAAATAGAGAAATGTGCAGGAAAATATGACCTTAAAAATGGGTAAATATGACCTAAAAATGACAAAATATGCCTAAACATTTAAATCTACTATACATCAAAACATACTGAATTTTACATCATTTATTTTATCTAGTAGTGTCGCTTTCATGCAAACAGCATAATTTGCTTCCGTGCACTTTTGGGAAATTAAATTTTAAATCTTTTTGTTGAAGTCTCTTTAAATTCAGATATTTTACAGATTAGATTTCCTTCATCTGTTCTAAAATACTTCTCTCTAAATTCCCTTACGTAACTTCTCACTTTCAGAAAATTTTACTTTCGGCATGATGGTAGGTCTACATACTGATTCACTGCAGATTCAATAATGACTGAGGATATTTCATTATTGTATTGATTGAGACGGATCGACACAGGCATTCTTCTGCTACATTTTCCAGATTAAAAGGCGGGCAAAACATTACGTTTAGAGAGTGACAATAATGTACAACTTTGACTGGTGAATTCTGACCACGATGAAAATTAGTTCTTTTTTCCCAACTCTGTAGTAGAAGTACAGTTCCATGAATAATTATCTTAATTTCTTTTCATCTATATATAGTGAATTCGCGGTACTATTATAAAACTACCAGATTTTTCCTCAAAATATGACCATATGACCAAAAATATCGAAATATGATTAAAACTAGGAAAATGATCTGTATATGTATTTATATGCTATATAAAATACATTTAAATGCCATCAGAAATGTTGAATCAGTCTTTAATTCAGCATTTCAGCTCAAAAAGAAGGCAGGAAAAATATGACTTGCCCTAATCATTAATTTGGCAGTAACTACACTACACATAAGTGGCTGGCTGCAATGAAATCTTGTACGTGAATTTCAACCCAATTCCCAGATATCCAAATTGTTCAAAATTTTGTAAATGTATTGAGAATCTGTAAGAATACACCAATTCATAGCTACATCCTGGTATTTTGGTAACAATACAAAAGTGGTTGAATGCAATGAAATATTTCATTTCAATGTTCACCCACCTCCTGACGTCCAAATTGTTTGAAATTGTGCGCTCGCATTGAGATCAGTGACAATACAATAATTTCATATCTATGCCCTGAAATTCCCATTGTGAACTAAAAAGTTAAAAATAAAATTATATACTTTAAAAAACTAAAATACACGCTTTTGTAGTAATGTGAGCTAAAAGGTTAAAAATAATCTTTAAATATAATTCTTGAAAAGCATTGCTCACAGAAGTTTACACACTCCTGTTTTGATTCCTTTTTGTGTTTTGAGTTCAGGTATTTAGTTAATTTTGTTAAATACAGTAATAATTTAGTTTAAGGGTCAAAGATGCCCACAAAGACAGGGTGGAGCATCTTTGAAAAACAGATGAAGAGAAGATATGAAAAAGAAATGATTTTGATGAAAGCATGAATGGACAATTAATTAAATGAAAGAGGAAGTTTCAAAGAAGAAACAATCAAGTTGTATTTTGTCAAGAAGTGTGTAAATGAAAAATATACAGAGAATGAGAGAGAATTAATGTATGATTTGTAAGACACTGTGTGAATAGGAAGGAATGTAACCCGAAGATGAGTATTAATTGCATATTAGATTATTAATATGAATTACAAAATAAATTGTAAGCTTAGTCATCCAAGGAAAACGAACGAATTATTCGAGAAAATAAACAAACAAATGAAAACTTCAATTACATTAAAGTCAGACTGAACCAGCCAGCAAGGATCAATTCAAATAATGGTAAATATCTGACAGAAGGAAACATGCAAAATAAAAAATATGTGAGGCTGTGTACGGACATATTGTCATGTACAATACTTTGAAAGGAATGAAGCAGAAAAAATAGTGTGACACATAAGTAGCAACGCCTCGCAAGTTGGCGACTGTGACAATAGACTATGAATGGTAACTAAACAATTACCATTAATAAGTTCGTGCAAGTTTCGGATAAATACCAGACATTAACAGCAAGTAGCATTAAAATATTAATTACTGAAAAGTGCCACAATTAATAACCTGAGTGTATATAAACTGTAGTGTATCCATCCATCAAATG
Organism: Vandiemenella viatica; assembly: GCA_031002005.1. Lineage (NCBI taxonomy): Eukaryota > Metazoa > Arthropoda > Insecta > Orthoptera > Morabidae > Vandiemenella > Vandiemenella viatica. The sequence goes on from CM061920.1 coordinate 170,785,054, forward strand.
CATAGATTCTATTATAGAATAACTGCTTTCGCGTTTTGTTAACTTCGACGACATTTAGTACAATTTTAATAACAAGATTCAAGATTGAATATAATCTTTAAATGACTTATGACTAATATTACATTGTAGGTTTGTTATATTAATCATACTAGCAAAGTTCCCGGCGTTGCCCAGTATGATCTAGGTTGATTCAGACACACAGTAAATATTGAAGTTCATAACAGAGGTCAGTTTTTTGCACTTGTGAATCAAATTTCATGTCAGTCACTCCATTTTGTATACATGTTTAAACTGCTAAGGAGATGGGGTTGGCGCTGACTTATTCCTGCAATATTTTTAGCCATCCTATCAGTAATATGAGTACTAAGGTTCATCATAATAACCATAGCAATTCGTGCAATCATAAAACAATTATTTTTTCAGGAAATGTGGTAAAGACAGAATTGTTCAACAATAAATCACAAAAACACTGTTATATCAACACTAAAGGTTTTAAACAGTTCACTTTCACATTCAAACCCATCAGATATGCATTTTAGTTTCAAAAATGCATCAAATTTCTTGGAAGCTGGTAAACTAAAGTTTTTAAACAGTTCACTTTCATATTCAAACCCATCAAATATGCCATTACTTACTATCAACATCAAATATAATTTCACTTCCAAACAGCAGAGACTGTAGCAATGCGGCCTCAGATAGTAACTTCAAGAAGCAAAGAAGATATCAAATGATAACAAATCTTCTCGGGTTTGCAGCCGGATTTTATTACAAAGCGACAAGCTTTCGGTAACTAGCTCAGTAGCCATCTTCAGGCCCAATGAAACTTTCATTGAATCAATACGCCGGGAAAGTCTCCATTTACACCTTCAGGTCGATTATATATTGGCGATCTTGCCGTTACGAATACCAAGCGCTTGGTATTCGTATTAAATTATTTCTGTTTAAATTATTTCTATTTTCATCAGCTGTTGTATGTGTGTGTTTGTAGCACAAGTCATTGTCAGTTCAATGCCGCCTATGTTGTCCCCCTGGCTTGTTCTGTTAACCTGTGTGTGTGTTGGTTATTTTTATTGAGTTGAACAGTTTCTATTAGTTTCCCTGGGTATTGTTTATTTTTAGTGAGTTAAACAGTGTTGTATTGGTTAAATTGGTGAATTAATTCAATAGTGATTTTCCCATTCCTATGTCTTTGAGTATTTGGAAGTTTTCTTGAATTGTTAACAAGTGTTGTCTTTGATTGTCAATTTTTAATATCATCATGTCTGTCTGTCGGGAAGTTGGGGGTGGTTATGGTCTAGTAAATGTTCGGCAAATGTAGAATTGCTTGTGCATGTTATTGCTCTAATACAGGGGTGGCCAACTTTATTAGACCCAACATCTACTGTTTGCTGACTAAACCCTGTGCGATCGACCAATGACGTACTTCTCGAAATTTTAAATGAAACAGTATAGTTCAGCACACAATTTTGTTGTATTTTTATTTTATTAAGGAGGAAAACATTAAACTGAAAATTTTTCTTAGTAACTACTTATATATATATTAGTGTGAACATTGCATCTGAGCATTTCCAGCTAGATTAGCAAAATCAGATTTGTAGTTGGAAATTGCCAACCTCACAGAATCCAATGTATGGGCGTCTGCCAAGCGAGAACGGTGTTTATTTTTTGTAGGAAAACCCTGATTCACATAAATATATTGAACCAAAACACGGAAGAAGTTGTTCAACACATTTATTCAAATTTGGATATTTCTCGTTGGGAACCAATGACCAGAAATGTAGACCTGAGGATGACCTGGCTTTTGGAAATATGTTGCAGTGCAGAGTAATAATTTTGTTTTGAAATATCATGTGGTCCATTTGAAATGTATCTGCAATTTTTTTTAGCTATTTCATAGATATCACTATGAGCAATGGAATTATTAAACAGATAACTGATGAATTCCACCGACTTCTCAATTTATTTGAAATCACCAAAGCGAATTTCGAAGTCTGATACCACTGCCTTAATTTCTGCCGTGTACTTGTCAGGAACGGAATTGTAGGTAGGATGTTTTTCCATATGATCCTTGATGTTTACAAATTGTTGAATTTTTTTTCTTTTTGATGTCAACTATTATAGACGCTGTTTGACTTTAGAATGCTGTAATAGAACTTATAATATCTATTAATGTTTTATTCTTGGCTTGTAGTTCCAGATTTGTGTGTTCAGTTTTCCGGCAAAATCTTCTAAAAGTGCTAAATCATTTTGCCAGTCTATATCATGCAGTTGCCGATAATCATAACCCCTATCTTCTAGAAATTTTATTATTTCGTCCAGTAGATCTCGAAATCTTTTTCAAAAACTTGCTTTGACTTAATCACCTTGCGTCAGTGTGCAATGCCAAAGCTCATGCATTCTCGTCTAATTTCTGTATAAAGAGAGATTTTCCTATTATGGAATCTACAATCTTGAAGGAAATATCAATTACATTTTTTGTGTTTAGTCTCTGACTAGCCAGTACTTGCTGATTAATTATGAAGTGGTAGCTAATGAAGTCTGGAAATTCTTCGTCTTTGTGACAAAGAGCAATAAAACCATTATGAATACCTGTCATTGCACAAGGCCCACCAGTTGTCATTGATAGGAATTGATCTTGCTAATATATGCTTTGAATTCCTTGAATATATCAGGGCCACGAGTTTTTCCTTTTAAGGAAATCATACTTAGCAGTTCTTCTTTCGTTGAGAAATCTTCACAGACCATCCGAATAAAAATAAGTAATTGTTCAGTATCAGTGATATCTGTTGACCAGTCACGTTGTAGTGGAAAAGCAACGCAGTGGACGATATCTCTTTTTAGTTGTTCGTTATGTTTTCACTCATCGTTTCTATACGGCGCATTACAGTATTTCGAGACAGCTGCAAACCATGAATAGCTTCTTTAATTTAATTTTTATTTTTGAAATTCACGAACAGCGAATCTGACACTGCTTCTAAAATTTCCTTGATGTATTCTCCACCGGAAAAAGCTTTGCAGTTTTGTACAATTCTGTAGCTTACTTGGAAAGAAGCTTCAGTTGCAGCCATACTTTGCTCAGTAGGCTTAGAAAGCACGTATTCTTGGACTGTTAATTGCAATTTCAATGCTTGCAATTTACTTTTTCTTATGTCGCTGTTAGGTGGAAAATCTGTCTGATATTTACTATGAATTGTGTTAAAATGTCTCTCTAAATTTCCTTTTTTCGGTATTGCAACCTATGTATTACATATTAAGCAGCAACAGTTTTCTTTCACAATTGTAAAATAGTTATCCCGTTACCATTCTTGGTGAAAGTGATAAGTTTTTGATTTCTTTGTAGCACAAAAATAAAATTAAAATATTAATAACGTCGTCAACTGGAGGATTGACAGCGTCCCATACCTTCCTGCCTTTTGTCCATCGCGCGCCGAAAACAAAACCTCGACCGACCGGTTGGCCACCCCTGCTCTAATATGTTCTTTGTACCTTATTTTAAAGTTTCTGTATGTCTGGCCAATATATATGGCTTTACACTGTTGACATGTTAATTGATATATGCCTGATTGCTGGTACAGGTTATTTTCAGTGTTGGTGTTCAAGTGTTTGTGCATTGTGTTATTTGTCCTGAATGCAATTTGTATTCCTTGTTTCCTAAATATGTTACTTATTCTGTGTGTGTGTTTATTGTTGTAAGTCATGGTATACCATTGTTTTTTTTAGTGTGGTTGATGGTGTTAGTGTGTTGACTGTCTTGTTTTCTTTTTGATTTTGTTGTTGAGTTGTTCAATTAGTTTCACTTCCTTGCTATTTGAGTGATTGTGTTGTATTCTGTTGTGTAATCGTCTACTTCTGAAAAAGAAGATCGCCATGTAAATATCATCACCCTATAGTGGCAGTCACGAAATTAGTCCTGTATCCGAACAGTGTTGCAAATCAGCAAAAAAAAAAAAAAAAAAAAAAAAAAAAAAAAAAAAAAAAAAAAAAAAAAACTTTCAGTAATGAGTGCGAAAAAAATTCTAAAACATAATATGCGGAACAAGGTGATGTGCTTTATAATTCAAAAATTTGTGTGACTGTTTTATAAAAAAAAATAGTAATTTGTTTCCATGAAAATTAGAAATCAAAATACTTTTTCACTTCAACCGACAGAAAAAGCAATAAAAATAATAAGAAATAACTAAAAAAAATCATGCGCCTTCCTGAGAGTTAACAGACTCATACCGAATACACTCTATTCATTAAATAGGGAAGCATGTGAATAAAAAAAAAAAAAAAAAAAAATGTTACATGAAGCGCTCAGTTGTTTTGGATGTGTAATGTAAAATGTTGTTGCTGACTAACTTCCGTTTTATTTGTTTACGTAAAAACTTCCAGCGAGAAAGTTTCTAAGAAAATACTGAAATTAATTCTGGTAGTAGGCAAAGCCTCTTCAGACAAACCCTTTTTGATTATTTCACAGTTTATATTTGCGCGTATGATTGCGCGAAGTGCATGCTCCAGTGCCGGCTGTCGGTCGATTCGTTTATGACTGAGAAACATATTTCCCGTCCTCCACAGAAAAGCTATTTTCAGCTTCTGTAAGAATTATTATTTTCATTGTACACAATGGACCATATATGACAAATTTCGCGAGAAAACTTCAAAATCAAAGACAAAACGAAAATTAATTTATCAAATATAAGGGACCGATTATACACAGAAATGACTTCCACAAATACCTCCATGTCAGTGTTTGTAATTTATCGAAGTTTTTTTTTTCACATTAGTTATTAGTATTTTTCCCTTAAAAATACTTTAAAATATCTGCCACAATGATTTTAATTAGGTTTCCAATGCCCAGGCGAATATTACTTCTGTCTGTTAATACACTAATTGCATGATTATGTTCCTGAATATCACCACCATTAACATTATGTGACAGAACAGAAACATTTAATAAGAAAACCATATTTTCGTGCCATGGGATTAAACAAAAATCGATATATTTATTCCTAAAAAAAAAAAAAAAAAAAGAAAAGAAAAAAAAAATGAAATTTAAGTTGCCATGGCGATAAGAAATTAAGAGATAGCTAGAGGTTAGCGACATAAATGCCGAACGGTTGCTTTGAAACCATTTCATTGCTGAAGAACCTAGCATTCTTCGAATACTCTAAGTCCGATGTAGTTCCTAGAGGAATATGAGTTGTGAATAATAAACAATATATTTTGAAAGCAAAAGAACTGAGTTATTTATAATTATAACCAGTCACACGATAATTACTCGAATAGGCCTTAAACTAAGGAAATAAAGCGACCGCGTGTAAAGATACGCAAGGATGACCAGCAAAAGCTAATGTGGCAATGACGCCGGCCCAACCAAGGGACAGGTGCGGGCAGGGGAGGCAGTGGAGACTACGTGACCTTGGCAGGTCTAATTTCATGACGCCGACTTTAGCTGTAAGTACAATGTAAATATGTATATACTAATTAATAAAGCTTTTGACAAATGTGATGAAACACATGTAAAACAAATTCACAGCCACTGACAATGTCCCACACCATAAGGGCGAAATGCGTATGGCAATAAAGAAACATCAACAGTTGTTTCCAGACGGAATTTTGATTTATAATCTATTAACCAACAACTGCAGAAAATGGCCTACAACCAGATTTGCAATAGATAAGCATAATGCAAAATAAATGTAAATCTCAAAGACTGTTAGATCATTTACAGTGTCATCAAATAACAACTATGCAAAAATGTTATGGTACCTAATTGTTTTTATACAAATTTCATTACTAGAATCTTTTATCTCCACTACAAAGAAAATACTATACCTGAAAATTATAAAGATAGTATTTTCCAACAAGAGTAAGCAAAATAATTATTAGTGCTACAAAATAAAATTTATAAGTCTGCAGCATTTTCATGATAAAAATGAACAATTATTTTCAAAAACCACTGCTCTCATTAAATATAAACCATACGATGTGGGCTGTACCCAAATTATTAATTAATATGTAATGTGCACTACATTTCTTGAACCGGAGATTATTTTTGTTTGTATAGAACTAACATGAACTACTGGTTCTAACCATTTAAATAATATGAAAAACGACAAAAGTTCTTTTTTTACCTTTATGAACACCAACTGTAACCTCAGTAAAGAGTGGAAAGGATTCGTGGGATCAACAATGACAATATAAGTTCTATAATTTATCTATCTTTATTATTTGTACAAAGAAAGATTTACCGTGAAACAAATTACACTCATCTTCTATCAGTTTTACCAACACCACGTTTACCAGAAAATAGATGTTTTGGCATCTTAGTCCCAATAAATCTGTCACCTTCTCCTTTCATTCCCTTCTTGCCAATTTTCTTCTTTAGTGCCTTGTGAGCAATTTTCTTCAGTTTAGTTTTCATCTGAAATGAAAAAGATTAATATCACCAAAAATTAATTTTATATGAAAAACATGCAGATCCTTCCTATATTCAGATGATTAGATAAAATAAAACAGCATAAATGTAGTAAACAATTTATCATTCAGTTCAAGTTGGACAATAGATTCCTGAATCTAAACTTAATCAGCACAAAGTTCAACAAACAGTACAAAAATATTAACTCAATTTAAGACAGTGAATATGTCATAAAATTATGACCTAAGAGTTTCTGGACAGCAAATAATGACAAACACATAACAAGCATTACAATAAGTGAAATACGATATGATAGAGAAAATAACCCATCATCTACACAGATGAAGGCAGGAGGGCCAGAAAAACAAAAAACACTTCACAAAATATCAAGTAATAATAACCTTACTCATGTGAAAGCTAAGACATACGGCAGGAGAAAAGGTGAGCACATCCAGCCTACCACATGAATGAACCAAAGATGAAACAAGAGGCAAGGTTGGGGACTGAACTGGTGGTGGGGAAATAAATTTGACCAATGATAACTATGTGATAGAATAATCTGTAACAATCAACCATGGTAAAAAAAATTAAAAAATTAAATTTCATTCTGTTATAAGCTTTAAGAAGTAAATAAATAAAATTATAAAGGCGAGCTGGCATGGATTGCCACTGGATGGTCTGGGTTAACAGTATAAATATTTTGCCTGTGGTCATTGCCCTGTAGAATAATTGTTGAATAGTGAGAGCAATGTAGGAAGCAGTGCAGTGAAGACAAGTTGGTGAATCAGGTGAATGGTAGTGCATTTGGTGTGGCTAATAGGAAAGGACTCCCTGTGATAGGATTAGAATAGGCAGTGGTGACTGGTTCCATGTTGCAGCGTGATCTACTGCAGTTGAAAGATCCGTGCAGAAGTTTAAGAGAGTTAAAAGGTAAGTGTTTGTGGATCAAGTGATGTTCAGATTAGGAAGTCTACTAAAACAAGTGTAGGGAGCAGTGGGTAGAATTTTGCAAAGGAGGACACACATTTTGGGGTAGGAATGTTGAAAGTTATTAAGTCATGCCCAAGGCAAAGGATCTGGTTAATTGATTCCTGGCTAGGTGAGAACTGGGTGATGAAATTGGACTGTGTCAGCTTTAGGAGTTGCAGTACGGGAGTGGGTAATTAGCATGAGATTTCCTTTTGCACAAGATTAGGGGGTAGCAGTTGGAAAATGAGTGCTTTGGACAGTTTTAGGGAATATCTGAAACATGATTCATGATCAGAACAGGATTAAAAGGCTGTACAGAATGGAACATTTGTTGTGGAAAGGATGGCAACTGTTGAAGTGCATGTACTGTTGTAAATTTGTTGGCTTGACGTGCACAGAGGTGTGGGGGCTCCTTGTTGTAAAGTGATGTCCACATCACAGAAGGAGACACAGATATGGGAATATGGCCAATGGAGGAAATGAAGTGATTTATTGCATGTACTGAGGAAATCTAGGAGATGGTCTTTCCTGTCTAGATATCGTCTATGCATCTGAACCACACAAAGGGACTGAGGAAAATGTTACTCCAGCGGCTCAGGAAGAGGTTGGCATAAGATGAAGATATACAGGTACCATATCTAGTGTTACATATCTAGTAATAAACTTGGAAATTAAAGGAGTAGTAGTTTATACAGAGTATGAAGTTTGCTAGGTATGTGAGAAAAGATGTTTTGGGAGACTGTGTGGGGGGTGCATGTCAAGGAATTGCTGAAGCGAACTGTGGCCATGACAGTGAGGGATGTTAGTACAGAGGGAGATAAGTCAATGGAGACAAATAAGGAGTCTGAAGGTAGAGGAGTGGGTACTTTGGACACACCCTCCAAGATATGTGGGGTATCTTTGATGTAGGGAGGAAGTGTTGATTCACAGAGGTTGAAATCCATACAATGGGAGAACCTTATGCCACAACTAAAGGTTGCTCTGGATTGCCAGGGGAGAAGGTACAGGATAGGTGTGTGAGGATTTTGAGGAATGGGGAGGGGTAAAGACTGACAAGAGGCCTTGTAAAGGGTCCAGAGGCCAATAATGTAGCAAATTTTATAGCATAGGGAAGAAGTGGGACCTGTGGAGTGCTGACGAATGATGTTGGTATCAGAGAGCCTTGCAAAGGGCCTCAGCATCGTAGTCACTGCAGTCTATAACCCCTTATTTGATGGAAGAATGATGATATTTTTGTTCCTGGACAGCTCTCTCATGGTTTGAGTTGTGGTGGAGCTGAGGTTATTGGAATTGGGAATAGAGTTGAAGAAAGATATTTAAGAAAGAGAAATTCACGAAAAGGAAGGAAGGGATGGATGGTTTTGAGGATGGGTAGGAGGATCAAGTTTGAATGACGGTTTGAACCGTAAATGGTTTGTGATTAGAACAGATGTGACTGCTACAGACTGCAAAGCTGTATGGAAGGAAACTTTTGGCATGGAAAGGATGGAAACTATCAAAGGTAAATTTGTTGGCTTGATGTGCACAGAGGTGTCAAGTGCACCTTGTCGTAGGGCAATGCCCATGTCAAGACAGGTGATACAGATGTGGGAATATGACCACATGAAGTTGATGGAAAGACTGTTGTTAAGATTGGTTACCCCCTTGGGTACATATCAGAAATATATATCTGAACCACATAAGTGGGTTGAGAACATAGTTATTCAGAAAATGTTAATATCGACAGCCCAGGAAGAGATTAGAAGATGGGGCCATGCGAGTATTTATGACAGTGCTGCGTATCTGGTGATAAACTAGGAAATTATAAGAGAAGTTGTTTCTAGAGACAAAGGTGTCTAGGGATGTGGGAAAGAATGTACTGGGGAGACTATGTGGGAGGGGGGGAGGGCACATACCAATGAAGTATTGAGGGGAACTGAGACCACGACAGTGGGGGATGTTAGTGTTCGAGGAAGTTAGTCAATGGAGAAAGGGAAGGAGTCTGGAGGTAGAGTAGTGGGGACTTTGGACAGATGCTACAAGAAATGTGAGGTATCTTTGATATAGGAAGGAAGGTTCTGCACATAAGGTTGACCATGGTGGTAGAGCCATTGTCAGCTGAAGGATGATTATATTTTTGTTTCTCTGATGACCCAAGTTTTGGCGGAACTGAGGTTATTGGAGTTGAGAAAAGATTTTGAGGACAAAATGGATGAGAGGAATTCTTGAAAAAGAAGGAGGTATTTCATGTTGCTACCCCCTTGATCCTATTCAAAAGGAAATATCACCCACAACTCCTGTTCTGCACCTTCTAGGCCACAGACCAATAATCATCATCCAGTTTTGTCCTGGACTGAAATACATCAACCAGATCCTTCACCGTGGACATAACTTTCTATATTCATTCCCAAAAATGTGTATCTTTCTACCCAAAATCCTACCCACTGACACCTGCAGGCCTCTGAATCTGAACATCATCTTGGGCCACAAGCACTTACCTTTTTTTTAAACCACTTGTCTTTCACATAGATTCCACTGCAAAACATGCAGCAAGCATCCAGCCACCACTACCTATTCAAATCCCATCATAAGGGAATCTTTCCCTATAACTTGCCACACCACCAACCCCACCATTCACCTACTTTACCAACTTACCTGTCTTCACTGCACTGCTTCCTATATTGGTATTACCACTCAACAACTGTTCTAAAGAATGAATGACCACAGGAAAAAAAAAGTTTATTCTGCCAACACTGACTATCCAGAGGCAATCCATGCAAGTCCACACAATTTAAACAATCTTAAGACCCGTTTTACAGTTAGAAATGTCAGAATTTTCCAGGATACTACCTCTTTGGAAATTGCCTGTCAATAAATTGTAGACACCAATGCTAGGTACTGGGCTAGGACTATGCTAAGATTCCACTTGTAAACCTATCATTTACAATTTTACACTCAATTTAGATAAATATTTTGTTAATATATTTCTTTATGTGTTTCTAAAGTTTATTTATTTATTTTTATAACAGACGGAAATTATATTTAAAAAAAACTATCTCAACCAATTGTTTGAGATTATTTTTTCCTACAATTATCGTCAGTTAACTGAGTAAAGTTGTTAATCAAAATATTGTGAAGTGTGTTTGTCTGGTTTTTTTTTTTTTTTTTTTTTTTTTTTGTCTGGTCTCCCTACCTTTATCTGTGGTAAGTGATGAGTTATTTTCTCTCCCCTATCAATTATCCAATATGTGAGAAGGTGATGAGTGTAGCATTTATGACAAATATTCAAATAAGTAATTAGAAAGGAACCACACCTAACACAAATGATGGAAAAGTATCTCAATACATAGAACCACAGGGTTAGACAGTTTTATCTTTTATGTAAATACTCATTAGCCAATCATAACATGCACTGAAAAGGTGTCAGAGGCAAACTATTTAGTGATTATGTTGTTCTCCACACCCTTTCGTTTTGTAAATCTTTGGCCCAACCAGAACACTATTTCATACAATTATTCTTTTTTGTTTCAGCAGCAATGGGAATTGCTTGAAATATTGCGTTGTTCAGTTTTGTCACTACTGCTCTCCTCCCTTCAATTTTGGTGTGCGATATGTATATTTTAGCTTTCATTACAATATTATTCTTCATTATTTGTATAGCTGTTAATGTTGTAATGAATTATTTCATTTTTCTGCAACTCCTTTTCTACATTTGACAGGTTGCTCTTTTCAGTCCCATCCAATGCATAAAACATCTTGTTTCTTAAGAATTTTTTTTTTAAATTTTAGTGTGTGTATGGTTTTAAGAGAATTTACCAACCTGGAACACTTCCTTTATCTTTACTTATTCAAATTTTTTAATTGATCTACATTGTTTGATCTGTAAAGCGAGATATCCTTAAAGTAAACCAATTGTTACCGTACCTTTGCCTTCACTACAAGTGCTGCTATTGGACTTGCCAAATGTCTATCACTAATAATCATGAGTTTGACATAAATATTTTTTTTATTACTTGTATTAATCTGCAAGTGTGATTGCATACATTGACGTGTCATCACACTGGACTGGGAGGTACAATGGTCCCAGATTAAAATCCCAGACCCCGTGGCTATCCCGATTGTAGTTTTTAGGTGGATTTCCACAACCAGCTAGGTGAATGCGGTCCCCAATTTCCGACTCATAAACTGCATATTTAACAAACAAAAATGCACTTATCACTCAAAACTCAAGATACACAACAGACAGATTGCAACAAATCTGCATCCTCTATTTCACCCGTTAAAACTATGACAGGGCCAGGTGGTAGTAGATGGAACCTTGCTTTGGAAATAAGCACCACCTATGGAACAGGGTGTGTTGAATGGCCCACAAAAGTGAAAACATTCTAAACATGATGATTATGATTAGTTGTATTAATTTTGTTCTGCCCTGAATGGTTTTATCAAAAAAAGCTAAAAAAAATATATTCACTTTGCCTTAGGCTGGTTGTCCACTGCAAGCGTGTTTGAGTGACCAACAACTTGAGTAACTAAAGCCGACTTTGAGTGAGGTGACGGAGTGACTGAGGCCATTCACTACATCCGAATGAGTCGCAAGACTATGATTGTTGCAGCAGTCCTCGACCGCGTCTCTCATGGCTAACAGGTATGCCAGTGATTTGGTGTGAATATTTTAAGAATTTCAAAATTTTGTGAAATGGATGCAGAGACCACATATTTTTTGAAAAGTTGCTGTCTGAAGAAATCATTCGTATTGGGTTAATTCAATGTTAGAAAAACGGAATTCACCAGGAGAATTCCACCTAAAAATCCTCGTCCGGACATCCAGATCACTCCAGGCGAATGCCGAGATGGTTCCTTTGAAAGGCCATTGCTGTATTCCTTTCCGTTCCTTGTCCCCAACCCCTTCCCACCTGTAATGACCTTGATGTCAACAAGGCGAAAAGCCAGAAACAAATACTGATAATAATTTCTTAAATTTTTTACTAACTAAACTAAAATAGAAACAAAACTGTTTACATTCCCAACCAAATACTCAACCAGCCATGATTTTTGTGGCACATTTCAAAGGTTTGCAAAAAAAGTTTTTACTGGGGTTGGCGTGAACAGTGTCGTCGGATTCAGGTGATTAGTAATCTACTGTTCAGGACGACATAGTAAATGAAGGATTTTGTAACCCTTTCCTACTACCTGCCCAGTTGAGTTTATTACCAAACGTTACACCAAGTAGCTAAAAGCTTTCAACAAACAATTTTGTCCCATCTTATAATCATAAGAAATCTTTAACTACTTATCTGTGTACCTAATATGTTTGCAGTCTTCTACACTTTAACAGCATGCAAGGAAATTTAGTTAAACCACAATTATGCAAGTACAGTTATGTAATGACAGAGCATCAGACAATGTGCAACTGAACTTTTTAAAATATATTAAGATTGGATTGTGATAGATGTGAATGGAATGATTATATTAAGTCGTGAACTCTGTAATCTTGTCGAAAATACTTTCTAAAGAATACAAATATTGTTTTAGGAACCAAAAATTTGTAGATAATTTTCAGTGGGTGTACTTGATGTACTAACACAGCTACTGGCTGTACTTCATATATGTAGATAAATGCAGCTGTAGAGTAATCGTAAATATCGCAATCTCAAAAAGTATCATTAAAGTGTACGTATACAGGGTATAAATTTAAAGTACCTTTGATAGTATACTTGTCAAGATTACCCACCATCTTTACCATCCATTTCTTCTGCAACTTTTCCCCATAGTTTCTGCTGAATATTGTGAGAGTAGTACCGCTTGTCTCTCATATATCACAACGGTGTTTTTTCATTTACGGCACTGATAAATTTCTCATTACCCATATTAATGGGTAAAACGAACAAAAGTGGTAGTATCATGAAAAGGAACATGGGCGTATAGAATATGTAATGGCTACTACAAGCAATTAATCCAACTAGTAGGATCAGTCACTCATCATCTGTAATCGGCTACAATCGGTCTCTCAAGATCGCTTGCAGTGGACGCAGTTCATTGACATTCCGTGTGTTGGGATCAGTTGCACTAATACGTGCGAACATGCGAGCCCTGTTAGTCGCTCAAATTGCTTGCATTGGACGACCGGCCTTAGAGCATTGTTTCCTGTTCCATTATTTCAATACTGCATTAGAATACAATGTACATTCAGTTTTACTCGCTCAAATGTCAGTCTTGTAAAAACAGATCTTTCAAAATCAGAAAAAGATGGCATGGAAACAGTGTTACAAGGAAATATTGAGTAACCCACTAAAGTTCAAGATAGGAGAGCAGCAATAACTCACTTCTTATGGTGATGGGTTTACTTTTCTATATGTTAAATTGATCAAAGTCACTTAATCCGCATCATACAACATTTACATAAAATACTTCAATGTTAAAACTTAAATAACTCATTTTAAAAAAGAATAAATGATTAAAACTATATTTATTAGGCTGACTTTTTGTTTTATTACTTTCATCTGATCTGCATTTTGAAATGATTTATCAAAATCTTCGGATCTGGACTGTCTCAGCAATCTATTAATATCTTTTTTAAAAAAGAAAGCACTCTTCTTTTCGTATGATAACCCATATCACTAAGACAGTTAAGAGCTAAAGCCACCACGACTTACCGTAACGTCCTTCACACCCATTTCATCTCGTGGTGGACGTGAACAACTCCTGGAAAGACTTCTAGAAAGACCTTCAGTATCTAGCCTCATTCTTTTAGCTGGACGAGAAGTTGATCTAGATCGAGCACGCGTCTTCGTAAAATGTGCCTGAAACATTTAATTGGGAGGAATTAACATTTGAAAAGAAAAATGAATTACTCTAAAGAACTTAGCAAGAAAAAGGGAGATGGGGAGATGAGTCTTAGATTTCAATGCAAGTAACTGAACATATTCCTAACAAAATCACATTTCTGATTTGGATGATTTCAATTAATAAACATAACTACAAACCCATATCGCAAAACAATGAATTGAAAGGCAAGTATGGGCAATTTAGATTTCTTTATCCAGACCAAAGTCTGATGAGAAATTTGTCAACTATTTTACTGACAGAAAAAAATGTTGAAATTGAGACATTATATATCTGCTCTTATATGAAAATATTACCACTACATTAAAGCTTACACAATGTCATATTATTAACTGAAACCTTGTAGCATCTACTACCATGCACTTAATGGTGTTCTTTAGAAATTAAAGTAATTGCCAAAACTGAACAATAAATAACATTGTCAACCAGCCAGTAATTACGATTGATCCAATTTGTTAAAACGATTGATCCAATTTGTTAAAACATGGTTTAAAATTCAATAAAAAAGAAAAGAACTTTTGATTTAACAGCTCCTCAATGTCAAATTCATTATGCCATGACCTTTTGAAAGCACCATCCTCACAGGAAAACCAAAATCTAAATTGGAAGATATGGAACTGAACCCCCAAATCTGGAGCCTAATGTTAAATTTGCTCGCCCAACAGGTCCAGTAGATTTAACTTCTAAAAAGTTAGATTTTCTGGAATTACTGATGGACTGTTGTGCAAACATTTCAAAATTTCTCAGTGAAATTACGTTACAGACTAAACAAACTGCAGTTACAGCCATTAGTATTCTCAAATACTCAAACTGACAAAAAGGAACATGCTTCAACTTGACAGAAGACCATTGTTTATTAACATATGTTGTTCAGTTTGTTTAAGAATTTTGTTGGATTTAGCATCTTCAGTAAAAACTACAGACAGTCTGCAATTTGACTAAATTGTACTGAGACTGAGGGAGATTCAATCACCACATTCAAGTGAGTGAGTGATCATTTTGACCAGGAATTCTGGGTTCAAACACCATCAGACTGTCCTGATTTTGGTTATTCTTAGTTTCCAGAAAACCCTCCAGGTGAATGCTGGGATGGTTCTTCTCAAAGGCCAAGAGCAAAAATATCCTTCCAGTTCCTTATCCTCTCCTTAGATTAGGTTGGCTGAAGAGGGTCCCTGAGGACTCTACAGCAGCCCTCCTCCTGGGCTTCACCCAGGAGGAATGAAAATATATGTAGAATTTAAAATAAGATAGGATAGGGAAAAATAAAATAGGATCTTATTTTCAGTGCCTCACGGCAGTTTCTTTGATTCCATTAACCAATATATGGAATTATTAGATATACCTTGTTTTCCTTGCAAAGGATGGAGGAATTGGTATAAGAAGAAAATGGGTGAATAATTATTTTTAAATTTGTACCTGGAACCTATGTAATGTTACTATCAACAAGAAAAAGCCCTTTCACAATGGCAATTTAGTTCATTTTTGCAGATAAATACATAGTATGTGAAAGGAATCAAAGTTTTTGATTTAAATTTGGCTACAGGGCTTTGAATAAGATTAAGGACGGAAAGGTGCCATGTACTGATGAAGGGAATGTGGCAATAGGAAAGTAGTTTATATGTTGTCTACTGTAAAATATGAAAGGAGATGTCCATCCCAGAATAAAGGGATAAATGTACCTGCTTGCCAACGACAAAGCAGAAAAGAGGTTAAGAATTTTAAAGGATGCACACTGATATGTCAATGTTCATTGTAAGATCCTAGAGAAAAAGTTGAAAAAGAGCTAAGTAGTTAAGATTGGGTTCAGAACAAGGAGATTAAAAATAGACTTGGTATCTGTGATGAAAGAGCTAAAGGAAAATTACAGAGAGAATCAGTTGTTAGTCTTTAATGAAAGCATACAATTGTGTACACAGCAGGAAGAAAGAGATGGGAGACCATCAAAAACAAATGAGTTCTAGAAAAAACAATGAGTTGAATAACAAAATTGTACCAGAAGTGTGAGTCAAGTGAAAGTTAAGGGAGAAAGGACAGATTATCTGGAACAAAGAAATTGACTAAAACAAGAAAGTTTTTAATTATTGTTATCGTAGGCCAAATACAAACAAAAAACATGCTAATCAGATAACTATATCTAGGAATTCAAGCTGTCTTCTGGCAGCTGGCCCAGCTTGATGCTGTGTGAGCAGGCCTTCAGATTTCTTGCTGGACAATCTCAATGTGATCAGCGGTTTGGATACCACCACAGTCACACAGCACATTTTCACAGAGACCCCACTTATCTGTGGTTGCATTGCACATTCCATGATCTGTGTGAAATCTATTCAGTTGCCACCAAAGATGTCTAGGTACACAGGTTGTAGGATCTTTTACAAGTCCAGAGTTGTGTAGGCTATTGGCTTTCCACTCTGCACTCTTCATATAAGTTAAAGTTGTTATTTCTAAGCTAGGCTGCTTCCATGTAGGCAGATCTATCTGATTTTAATCGTATGCGAGGCAGGTGAAGGAGGTTACTATTCAGAGGAATCATGTTGTTTTCCCCAACTCTCTAAGAAATATCAATTTACTCCTCAAATATGGCGGAGGAATGTTCGAAAGTACAGGCAGCCAAGATACTGGGGTAGACTTAATGACACCACTCACTGTTCTCATAGCAGCATTAAGCTAAATGGTAACTTTATGAGCAATGGTAACATTATGAGCACTACCAAACCATGTAGAGCAACAGTATTCTGCTGTGGAGAATGCCAAGCCAATGACTGCTCCTTCAAAAATGTGAGCTCCTGCACCCAATCATGTACCAGCCAGTTTCTTTACAGGGTTCACACAGGTCTTCACTTTCTCTGCAGTGTTAGGTGAGTTGGTTTGAAAGGTGGAGGCAACAAGACTGTGTCTTTGTCAGATTAGGTTTTAGTCTCCACTTAGAGAAGAACGTGTAGAGTAGCTTAAGAGACTCAGAGTATCTTCACAAATCTGGAGGTTTCTACCCTGGAAAGTAAGTCAGACTGTTGGCATACTGGAATAGCTTGCAATTTAGTTGAGGTATGTCCGCAATATATAAATTAAAAATCACAGGCACCAGCACCAAACCCAGCAGTCCGTTGTTGAGAACATGCCAGTGACTCTTTTGGGCCCCACAGTGGACCTGGATTTTGCGATTACTTAGCATGTTGTTCAAGACTTCAGCTATTTTTTTTATACGGTGCAGCATTTAGGAGTTTGAGAAGGAGACCCCAATGCCAGACAGTATCATAGGCTGCTGATAGGTCGACGAACACAGCTCCTGTTTTCTTTTAGTATCCAGTCTCAAAATGGGTCACGAGTGTCAGAATCTGCATGGCACAGCTACGCTTTGGCCTGAAACCAGCCTGCTCTGGAGGAATGATTTTATTAATGGCATTGTGAATCTATCCTCTCAAACAATTTATATGCTGAGCTGAGCAGAGAAATGGGCCTAAAGTTAAACAACAAAGTGCCATGTTGCCACTACTTTTCATCATGGCCATGGATGACGTAATGGAGAAGAAAGAAAAAGTAGGAATGAAGGGAAAACATGAAGCTGCTGGATTCTGCAGATGTCCTAATGATGTGGGTGATGGTGAACAGTTTTAAATCATTCTGAATTGTTGTGGTTGTCAATGGAAGGAATGCTTAAGGCAGAAACATATTTAAGTAGTGTCAGGCATTGATATGGAACTTTGATGTGACAGAGAGAAATGAGGGAATAATTTGCCAGAGGTACTATATTCTCTCTGTGTATTATGCCAAAACCTGAATAGTGAAGAAGCATGATATCGGTAAGATGATGGTAAGTGAAATTGAAGTTCTCAGAAGCAACATACGAGTTACAAAGATGGACAGTATGAGGAATGAGGCCAGGAACACAGTAAAAGTAGAACCATTGCAGTTAAAGATAGAGAAGGCAAGAGAGAAACAATCGGTACATGATAACAGAATGGGGAGGCACCGAATACCAAGGAAAATACAAAGTAAACAGCATGTAAGATGAACAGATGATAGATAACTCAGGGGAAAGGAGGAGATGGGGATGAAGTGAAGACTAATGTTCTGTAGGAGACTCGGTTGGAAGAAAGAAAGAAGAAACCATAGCTGGCTAATGGCTGAAAAATGAAATTAAATTAAACTTGCTGGTGGAAGGACTTCCAACTCCCACTAATTTCAAACACTAGCTGTGAAGTGCTTATTTTAAAAGCCAAAGAGCCTAAGAACAGTGAAATTTTTTGTAATAAATTATTCTTAGTTTTTATGTGTAAGTAGAAGTATGGATACACAACCATCACATGACGAAATTTAACTATGCACACAAGAGAGAATTGCTGAGGAATAAATTACATTAAACTGTTTATTTTATTGCATTACTGTATGACCAACTTCAACTGAATTAAGTGTTCCAAAAGTATATTTCCTTCAACATGAATAGTAACATTTTATCAGTTTTGAGGATGAATGATTGACACACTGAAATAACCTGAATTCACAGGCAGAAAATCTAAAGCATTATAGTTTATGCTACATTTCCAATATTCTGTATACTTATTTCTTAGTGTTTTCTATGGCAGGGGCAGATGACACACGAAGATGACTATGCCTTTTTCTTTCAATTCAGCTTAATGGTTCATTGAGGTCATGAGAGTTGGGACACGATTTTGGACAAGGATTGGGAAGGAACACAGCCAAGGCCTATTGAAGGAATCCTTTCTGTATCCGCCTATCGCAATTTTGGAAAACCTTGGATAACTGAAATATGATTGGCCTGACTGGGAAGTGAAGCCCCATCCTCCAAAATACCAGACCCAAACATCAACACACCTGCCATAATCAATAAGCATATTACTAAACACTTTGAACATCAGTTTTATTTGATTACGAAAGCTTACGCAGTCACTGTATGTATTACCTTGGTTCTCCGTGTGGAGAAATCTCGATTTATTAAAATATCTGTTTAATATGTTTTACGGTTATTTGAATTGTAGGCTCTACAAATGAGCCATCAAACATAGTGGGTAAACAGGAACGACCTGGCCTCTCACTCGGCAGGACACAGGACCGAATCATCACCTGGCCATCCAGTTGTCAGTTTTCCACAGTTTCCAGAAATAGCTAGAGGTGAATGCCAGTATGGCTGCTTCAAAAGACCATGGCCAAATTCCTGCTCCTCCCTCCTCGTTACTTTGCCCCCTACCTCCTCCTGCCTCTAATAACCTTGATGTCAATGAGGCGTAAAGCCATAAGGGAGAAAAAACAAACGAGTGATAATTCTTAACAGTTCCTGCTAAAATCACACAATCACCAATTACAATTAAATTCTGTTATAAGCTGCATACCTTCGTCACATGCTTAAAATACATTGTTTACTGTGGATCCACAAGAAGTGACAAAATCGTTTTCCATTTATCTTCAGTTAAAGATACAACCGATATATAAAAAAAAGCTTTAATCTAGTATTAGAAAAATGAATAAATGAAGTCAAAGATTTTGGTAAATATTTATATAGCTACTGACAAATGCTATCAGTTTCCTGCTATTTCTTGATCAAACACTACATCTCCCCCAAAACATATATATATCTTGTTAAAAAACTAAAGTGCTATAAAACAGGTACATTAAACATTTGCAAAGGAGAATAACCATCACTCGCCAAAGCATAGAACTGCTGTGATGTGGATGCACTGAAAGATTTTTTTTTCATTTAATGAAAGAGATCAAGAATTTAATACTAAGATTACCAATGATAAATATAAAGGCTAAAAGAAATAATATATGTTAAAAAATATACAAAAATTTTAAGGAACAAAAATATTACACACAACTAAAAGATTAGCTTTGGTGAGCGGTGGTTCTATGGGAAAAGATAGGAAGAATGGATGGAAAAGAAGGGAGATCAGTAGTGCTACCTAAAATTAAGACCTAGCAGCTGTCTTATGCCCCATTATGCCTGATATAAGCCAGTTCCCACCTTCCAAGTTCAGAGATTCTACTATTGTCTGAGAGGACTCTCACAGGCAGTGAAGCAAGCATTGAAATTGGTGGCATGATAAGATCCTGGGTAGTCAGGGTTCTGGGTAAATACTATTTGTGTCCATTCATTCTAATGGCCAGCGAATTTGTGGTGTAAAATATGTATGAGCCTGGGTAGTGGTTGCAGGTCAGTTGATATACTAGGTGGGAGGATACACAAGTGTCAAATCCTGTGATGGGGAAGATTAGTAGGTTGTTGAAGGTGGTGGAGGCAGGGTGTATGTTGCAGCAGGATCTGTTAGAAGGAAAAGAGACCCATGTTTATGGACTAGGAGTTGGCCGACATTCAGAGGTCTACTGAAGCAGATTTTAGGTGGATGAGGGAAGATTTTTGGGAGGAGGCTCAAAGAAAATCATTACTTTGTTGAAGGACTCTTGATTGATTCCAAGCCTACAAGGTACAAGATGACTAAAACGGGGCTGCAGTTCATTTTATAGGTGTTTGGATGGTTGATAGGATGAGCGGGTTGTGATGTGGCACCCGAATCTTGTTTAAGAACTAAATTTGGCGAGTAATTATGGAATATCGGCAATTGGGAGATTTTATCTGAATAAAGTGTGAGGGCCTGCTAGTTGTAAAATGTGTGTCTCTCAAGAATTCCAAGGCTATAAGGAAGGGAGCGTTTGATATGGTAAGGATCACAGCTGTAATAATAAACATAAAGTTGAATATTGGTCTGTTTGATATGGACTGATGAGCTGAGGTGACCAAGATGGATAAATCCACATTCACGAAAGTGGTATGTGGGTGGGTATAAGTCAATGTGAAAATCAGGTTGTTAAAAGGTGTTTAGACTGTAAAGGAATCTGAGAAGGTCGCCTTCACCATAGGTCCAGCTAATGAAGATGTCTATGAAACTGAGTCACAAAAGGGGTTTTAGGTAGGCTTTAGCCATGAACATTCCAGGAGGCATAGCACGAGATTTATGTAAGAGGGGGCCATACTGGTGCCCATGGCAGTGTCACAAATCTGATGTAAATTTTCCCCTCGAATGAGAATAAGTTTTTGTTCAGTATAAGGTGGGCCAAGGTGGTGGGTAAGGATCTGGTGGGGTGTCTGTTTGGCACGCACAGGTCTGGAAAAAAAGTTCCTTTGCACTGAGTCCATACTAGTAGTGAATGTTGATGTATACAGAGGTCACGTCAATCATTACTAAGAAGGAGTGGGAGGTGGGGGAGGAGAGGAAGATAGATGAAAGAGGAAGTGTTGCATGCCTTTGATGTGGGAGGGAAACTGATTGACATTGTTGGTCCAGCAGAGAAGAGATATGTTCAGTTGGGAACCATAAGCAGCAACTATGAGGCGTCCTCGATCGCCACGTTTATGGAACTTAGGAAATAGAGTAGGGATACACAGGGTTAAGGGAGTGAGATACCGAGAAGGGAGACCTTGAAGTGGGTCTGTTGAAATGTGTATAGTCCTTTATCCCTTCGTTGACCACTCGTGGGGTCAAAGCTGAGGGGGCGGTAAGTGTTTGTGTTGGACAACTGACAAAGAGCCTCATCCACGTAGTCACAATGTTTCATTATGTAAGGAACCAGGCCGATACCGGGGCTGTAGTATCACCTTAGTGCCTCAACTAACAGTTTATGTGGATTCAAAGCTCTGCGGAAAGTTCATAAAATAATTTGGATTTGACCATGTAGCCGTACAGAAACTCAACTAAAATGCTTAAAGGTCGCCACTAGATCTGTTACTAAACCACAAATCTAGAAAAGGTCTACTGTCTACTATGAAATCACAAGTCCACTTTACTCAAAAAATTTGAAGTTTATTTAAAAGAAATCACAAGTTCAAAATAGCATTACACAGTTGAGTAGGCAATCGAACAGACTTTTCCAAACAATTGCAGGTTGTGGAGAGAAATTTAACCGACTGACCCATTTTATAAATTTATAAGTTCATGTTAACAGTTAACCTCGCAGGCTATCACACCAAAGTCCCAACATGGCCGACTCTGCAGCTTCACCTTCAACAAATTTCCTCCCGCCCCGACACAAGACTGACGCAGGCTCACTCACATAATGCTCCCCGGGTACAGAAAAGACGAAATCAAACGAAAAGATAGACAGAAAAGAATGTGGTTGCATGCAAGTACGAGATTATATAGGATCAATGACATCACAGCCGTAACACAACTTTCGCTGCGGCATATCCAAAATATGACGCAGCAAACTCAATAACCAAGCGGATATAAATCAATTAAAGGCTGACAGTGTTTAGACTTATTTAATAGAAGATCAATGGATATTCAGTGAGTATTTTTAAGTGGTTAGTTTCAAATGCCTCGTTTAACCTTCGCATAGTGACATGACCTGTTTCCGGCTTGGGGAAATACCAGTTCGTTTAAATTTGTGCAATTTCGTCATTTCTGCTAAATCACAATTTATTTAAATAAAATTATTGTCAACATGTTCTCCAAAAATTCCTGAGTTTAATGATGTAAGTTTTACAGAGATTGGTTATCGGATAGTGAAGTTACAGCTTTGACAAGATTTCCAAAAATAATATATGGTTTTTATTTAATAACTTTTCTTCTATTGCTTTTATTGAAAAAGTAAAATTACCAGAATTTTCTCTGAATTAAATTACGTATTTAGAAAGTTGTTTTATATCTGTGTCTAACTTCAATTGGTTGTAATAAATTCCTAAGTCGAGCACATGGTTTCATAATGAAATAATTTCTAAAATCTTTATAAAATCTGTTCTGCTGCATGGAACGGTCTGAAATTAATCTATGTGATACTAGATTTTTGGTTCTTTCAAGAAATTTACTTTTTATTTCGAAAGCTTACTAGGATTCTGTGATAAAAAAATGTTAAAAGTGAAGTGCATTCAACGAAGTGTTTAAAATTTTATTCAAGTTATTTACACATCCAGAAACTACGGAATTTTAGTGAATTTACCTTTTTATTAAATTATTATTCATTTAAAATTACTTTATTTCATTTGAAAGTTTCCAGAAATAGTGAAATATCAAAAAATCTATTGTTTGGTTAGCTGGATTATTATGGATTATCCTACTTCAGGTTAGTATAAGGTTTTTATATCATTATAAAAAGTTAGTTTAGTTGTTTTATTAAATGTTTAGTCACTTTATTGCTTTCAAATCGGTTTAAAAATGATGAAATGCTCATATAGCAGAAGTTCATTGTTTCCAAATTGAACTATTATTAATTATTTTATTTTTGATTAACACAGAGTTTGTTTACTGTTATACAAAGTTAATTTATGGCTTTTATTAAATACTGATAGTCTTTACTGCGTTTAAATTGGTTTAGAAATAGTGAAATTGACCCATAGCAGAGTTTGTTGTTTGAAAATTGAATTAATGTGAATTAACCTATTTCCTACCAAAATAATGTTTTCTTATTATCATAGAAAGTTTATTTAGGTCTTTTATTAACTTTTATATATCTTTACTGCTTCTGAAAGGGTTTATTTAGTCAGTTTGGTCATGGTATTTGCTTGCTATATAAAGCGTCCCTCTCCTAACCTATATACCAATGAAACTATCTGTTACTAGAGAGTTAGCTTCCTCCCATATACTTAAAAGTGAGAAGCTAGAATTTAACAAAATTCTAAGGTGCTTACAATTACAATTGAGCCCTTATCTGCCAAAAGGATGATTAATTTCGGGTTTGAGGAAAGCATCCTCAGGGTTCCCACTCATTTAACAAAAGAAAAATTAAGGCCTTTTTAAGGCAATTTTTCATATTTTTAAGGCTATATTTAACGTATATTAAAATGTTATGAAAAAAATAATATGCAACTTGCAACAAAGAAATTAAAATATGCATGTTAAGATTATGATGAAATAAGCTTTAATCGAGTTTATAAGTTAATAAATAATAAATTTCTAATAAATTTACTTTTGAAACTGACTCAAGGGCAAAAAGAAACATTACCACCTTAATTATAAGAATTACTAAAATATAAATATATATTTTGACTTAATGTGTTTTTATACATTATAGCACACTAGCAGTTACATCAGAGAAAGACCACCAAATTGTCAGCCCAATTACTTATTAGATTTCAGGTATAATGTTGAATGAGGAAGACTCACCCCCCTTTTTTTTTAATTTACATGTGAAAGACCCATAAAAGATGAAGCATTTTCCATAGGTTTAAGAAATAGGTTAAATACAACTTTTTCAACATCTTTCGAGTTACAGCAGTAGATCCTATTGGGCATATTTGATCAAATATTTTCTTATATGAGTAAATTTTACTTACCAGATGAGATACAACATGTTATAAGGGTAAACATAAAACATACTGGTAGAGTTGTTAAAATGTATGCAAATTAAATTAAAAAAATATACAATTTTTAAATGATTTTTTTTATTTTTTATTTTCAAATTGTTTAAAAACAAAGGTCAATTCTCTTTTAAATCTTTCAATAGAGCCTCAATTTTACTTTGAACATCCTCAAATTCAGCTTTTTTAACTTCAGCAGTTTGTCAAAAACTATTGGACTGTGTGATGTACTTAACATCCCCTATAACCTCAGCTTTATCTGCTAGTTTATTAGCATTATCTTCAAGATCTTTAATTGCAATTTCTAGATGTGCCTTTTTACACTTCAAATCTTCCATAACATCTAAAATAGATTTGCGTTTCACTCCCTGAATCCCTGTATTCTTTGCAGTTTTTTTCTCTTCCAGGTACGCAATATACTTTTGATGAGCCATAGCTCCATACATCCTTAACTCCTTAGTTATTAACAACTTATTTTTGCTGTTTTTGAAATGTTGACTGACTAATCTTTGAGCCACTAAAGACCCTTCTTTTAAATTTTCAACTTCCAACTGCTTGTTCACAGAGAAGCCTCATTCAACATCTACTTGTTCATGTGATAACAGCAACAATATTTTTAATACTTTGTGTACTCTGTTATAATCTTCTTTGCCTAGATACTTCTCTAAACAGATATCTAATCGTGAATGCTAATCATGTGGATTAAATAAGCTGAAGTGGTTCGAAGCATTTGAGGGAACTTGTGATAAAAAAAAACTGTGATACTGTATAAGAATTTCATCACAGTCTCCTTCTCCAATTAAATTTATTTTTGACAAGTGAATCAGAAGATATTTCATCTTTTCATAACAGTTGCTACTATTTAGCGCCATCTGTCTAGGATCAAGGCAAGTCATACTTCTTACAACTCTATAATTTATAGGAGATTTGTCCAGTATGTGCTTAATCATCGTGAAAATGAAGTCTTTGACCTCCATTTTCATTTCGAAAACTTTTTCAGACACTTTCTTGTTGAATATCATAACCTTGATAAGTTGATCGCCTGCAACTTCTAAACTGATGTTGCTAGCACAGGAATGCTTCGACACATCACTCAGGTCTAATGTTGCCAATTTTTGTACATTAGTCAATACTTTTGTGTGTTCTTTCTTAAAAACATTGAAGATAACAATAAAATTTGTAATAAATTTTCTTATATCCTCTGCCATAAATGGCAAGAGGTTTTGTGCTCTGATAAAAAGCCACGAATGGGGTTGTCATTATTGACACCGAAATGAAAAATTTCAGTTTTGAACAAATAAAATTATCTTTCACTGCCTGTTGAATTGTTAAAAAGGACTTACATGTAGGTTTAGGTAAAGAGCCCTTTTCCACATTCTGTATGTA
Source organism: Vandiemenella viatica (assembly GCA_031002005.1). Taxonomy (NCBI): domain Eukaryota; kingdom Metazoa; phylum Arthropoda; class Insecta; order Orthoptera; family Morabidae; genus Vandiemenella; species Vandiemenella viatica. The sequence goes on from CM061920.1 coordinate 170,810,934, forward strand.
GCTTTTAAAATCATCTCATATTTCTAATGCCCTTTCTGCAGCAGGTATATTTTCCAACCACCTGTGCGAACAAAATTTTGAGGGCATTATTTTACAAGTGGAAATATTGAAGGAATCCTCTCCTCTCACGGGTGAATCTTTAAATTATCAAAATAAGGAAACTAGGACTGAATCAAGGTGCCTGCCAGAAGCTTGGCAACCATGTTTAAATGCATTATTTACAACATGTAAACCATATGTTGCTACATCCAACATTTCACAATTAAATCCAGTTCTTAATTTCTTTTGCAAAATATTGAAAATTTTCAAATTTACGGATGGACCATCCATTGAAACCTGTATCACTTTTTGGAGAGATAACTTCTCAACTACTTACAAAAAATGTTCAATCAAATCTTCAGCTTTGACATGGCCGATAAAAACAGAAGTTAAATATGAGGTTTCAACTGTGTTTGAACATTCATTCCAGTATCACACATGGACAATCGAGTTGTTTACTTTGTAAGAAGTTGTTTAAACTCTCATCAAACAATAAAACATAATGACTGCAATTTTTCAGAGTCATACAACAAATTTCTATAAAATGGTGCAAGGCCAAAACAAAGCAGATAAGCACATTTTGTTGGTCCACAGGAAAATAGTTTAGCTATCTGGCTGTAACTAAACATTTCTTGGAATAACAAACTGATGTCTTTGAAGAATTATACGAGTAATGACTAGTCACACACTTCACAGTCCACCTTATTTCAGCATCAAGTACGGAGTTCTTGAGAACTGTCAAAGTATTTGTCGTACTTGGAGGAGGAACAGAAAAATGCAAAGAATTAGCTGATACAACAGCAACATATTATGTCTCCTTGACAGGTTGAAGTTTTTCTTTCGACTGAGCATTCAAAAATGTTTGTATCCCAGCAGAGGTGCTATTTTTGGCCTTCATCTGTTACAGCAAACACTGCTACATCCTTTGTAATTTATCATGGGATGGAGCGAGCCAATGTTTGTAATCTTCGTTATTTAACCATAACATATTAAATTTACACTTTCCCATCGTAAATCATACAAAAAATAAATAAATAGTGAACGTAAATTAAGCTGTAATATATAATAAAACAATATACACATAAGAAACTAGTGAGAAATTTCCAAGAAATGTAAGACGCAGGCATGTACGAAGCAGAACTACATAAGAGAGGTTCTGTGCAAAGACTCTACTACTTGTTTGAAATATAAGCACTTTGACTCGCACTTGGTCAAGGTCGAGCCCGAGAGAAATCTGCCAATTGGCTTGTCGCCGGGATAGTGACATTTATTACGCCGTATCTAGGTATTAAAAAAAAAATCAGGCTTTTTCAAAGATTTTAAGGCTTTTGAGCAAATTTTAGGGCCTTTTAAGGGCTCTTAAAAATCAAGGCCCGTGGGAACCCTGATCCTGAAAACCTGGGTTTCTGATGAATTCTAATTTGTTCCACTGTGCAGGGATTTCAAGGAAATGAGGGAAGCCAAACTGATAGTTATAAGATGTTGGAACATTTAAAGATGGTGGTTATGTGAAAGGGGTAGTGGGTCAAGACCGGATGGTGGTTGGAATCTTTGTAGACTGAGCTCCAGGTCCTCCCAAGTATCAGGATTATTGCTATGAGAGGCGAAGTGGTACCTCCAGCAGAGTGTGCGGCAGAATGCGGGTGTCATTTATTACAGCTGGTCTGATCAAATGTAGGATTAGGCGAGAAAGTTACACACTTGGAAAGTACCAAAAGTTAAGGTTTGAGAGTGAAGAAAAGGACAGGTCAATAACAGTTTAGATTTGGTAGCTAAATTCGGGTTTGAAGGGTGAAACATGCGATTTAGGGGCTGTGTTAGAGGTACATTGAGAAGATCAGAAACAGATGGTTCTGGAAGATGAGGAGAGGTTGCAAATTGGGTTTATTACTCACCATTTTAGCCATGTCACTCTCCACTCAACCTATAAACCATCCGAAACACTATAAAACCGACCACAGCCGTTTTGGTCACCATAATTTTCTTCAAGACTGTCCCGAAATAAGAATCATTCTCCCAAAGATCCTCCCTCACCTACCTAGAACCTGCTTCAGTAGACCTCCAAACCACAGCCAACTATTAGGCCATAAACATGGGCCTCCCTGTCTTAAAAGTTCCTGTGATTTGGTTGATTTTCCCCACCATGAGCAGTTGGCATACATTCTGTTGGCTGCTAGCGTCTCTAAGGAAGCTACCATATTTTATTATTGAAGAAGAAATGTAAGTCTGAAAATTTCACGACTATTTGTCTACTTGTTTTTCCATGTGTCTACAATGAAGCAATCTTCTGGCTTGGTAAGCGCTCTAGTGCACTTTATGTCTCGTTGACATCGAGTTCATTAGAGATGGGTAAAATATATTACCTGCCCACAAAATAAACTGGTAACTCAACCCGCAAACATTATTTTAATTATAATATAATGAAATTGATAAAAAACAGTATACAATCAAATATTATGAATACAAGTGAACATAAAGAAAGAACTACGTAGTTATCAGCACTCCACAGTGGACTTGAATCAATAATAATGAACACAACCAAATTTTCAAACTTAACAAATAAAGACAATACTTACATCCTCTGTGCCACTCATGTCAACTCCCAGCTCTGACATTTCGGACCTGAGGCGCGAAACACTGCGATCACGAACACGGGCTGCAGCTGTACGGGGCATCACTGGTTTTGTTGAGTTCTTCTGCAGAGAAGCTTCCTGCTTCATAATAGACTTCTTGTCACGGATCTGTTTAGCAAGTTGTTTGATCTCACGAAGTGTTTCATCCAACTCCATTTTTGGCACAACATACATACCAGCCTCTTCACGTAAAGCTTCTTCTTTCTCAAGTTCTTCTAGTTTCTAAGTGGAGAGAGAGAGAGAAAAAAGCATCTTTATTCTTACATCAAAAGTGAAACAAAGCAATAGTAGAAAACCTGTGGTAGTATATGTGCAGGAAAACATACTAACACAACATGTTTGATATAAATGAGCAACATTACAAATTTCTGAATACTTTCTAATGAAAAACAGTCTAGCATGAAAAATGGGAACAAATGCTGCTGTCACTAACATCTAGGGTCTGCGATTCCTTTCTTACTGATTAACACATGGGAAGGAAAAGGCTTTCAAGCAATATGAATACAAAGGATAAATTTTATTAGTGTCAGGGTAATCCTGGAGGATGAGCACAGCAGAAGGATAATGTAGAGGATCAGTTGGCAGGCTAGTTCCCATCTATGAATTTACAAAAGTGTTTCTTTCTGGTAAGACTGACAGATCTAACCATTAAGTAGTTGGTATTATGAGAAACTAGTTGTGCCTGCAACTCTTCCCACCGACTTTGCCATCTCACACCTTTCCCACGTTCCCCCATTGGGAACCTATGATTCTTAAACACTTACGACAGATATCCTTTGATATTAGCTATCACTTTGCTGGTTGTTTCTCATCTTTTCCAATGTTTCTGCAGTTATTCTGTGTTACTTTTTTCCTCCCCCTTCCATAAAAACTTTTGCCTCCATCCTCAAAATCATGCTCATTTAATCATGTGGAAAGTACCAGAGCATGTGCAAATGCTGACTATGCAAAATGCTCAATTCTCATTCTGCATGACCAAGGAATCACCTTAAATCACTTATAACTGGAGTTGTTCTTTTGTGAATTGTTGCAATACTACTTCCCTCACTTACTAAAGTGATTACTGGTTTATATTCCCTATCTTTGCTTTTTTTTCATATTTCCTATCTTCATCTGATCTAATTATTTATTTTCACAAAGAGAAAGCTGAAAAAGGTGGAAGGAGGTATCACACAGCTTGCTGAAATTATAACAAAAATGCATGCATTACAATAAACATCAATAAAAGTTAGCTTTTCATATACAAAAACTACCTTGAAGATATCAGGGTCTATGTAGTCTGCAATGTTATGGCCTTCCCAAAGTTCTGGTATAACATCATACTTGTAGTCATCAGGAATATCATAATTCTTTTTCAAATCTAGGATGTAGTCATCTCCCTGTTCTTCCTCAATTTCTCTCTCCAATTTGCGCTTACGTGTGGCAGCTTCTTGTTTTCTTTTCAACACATTTTCTGTAAATAATAATAAGCACTGTTATAAAGGCAATTTTAAATAATAAGTACTTACTTTTATTATTTAATATGGGATTGCAGACATTCCTATGAACAAACTGTGCTGATCTTATGACTCATGCTATATGTTTGCTACAAAAGTTAACAAATTTAAATGCAATGAAGGTCATATATTTGATGTTCTGTCAGCAGCTGAGATTATTAGAGATATTTTATTTTAAGGAAGAGTAGAGTGCCTCACCATCTAAGCACCATATTAGCTTTGTGTTAATGTGCTTTCTATAATTCTCTTTATGAAATATGTAATTCTGAGACAACTTGGAAATACTGTATGTAGCTACAGGATTAAATATCCCCTTGTCTAGTATGATAAGTTTTTTATACATTCAGTAAAACTTACATGAAATCTTCTAGTAAAATTAGAATTATAGGAATTAATAATTAAATATGTTTTGGAGCATTATGGCTCTGATGGCCATTAGAGATGGTAATTTAGAATAATTATGAAATAAACTTAACTATAGACATCAACTCCTCCTCACGTATTTATGAAATAATCTGAAATTGTAAAGTAGCACAATGTTTCTGGCAGAACTAATATAAATTTTGTAATAGGTGTATTAACATTCTCACACGAAATTCTAGTGCACGAAATTGTGTACATCTTCTAAACGAAGATTAATAGCTATAACAGCATCCAAAAACTACATAAGGCAGAGATTCGAATCAGTTCTCGCACCATAATATGTGTATCACCACATTCCTCATGCCACCGGGTTAGATACATCCTTAATAATAATAAAAGTAAGCACTTCAGTGCCACATATCCTGTTACAACCCAACTTCTTCATTGGGGTAAAAATTAAAATGCATGACACAGTATTTGTTTAATTTGATCAATTTCATAACTGTGAGTTTGCTCTGAGCTATATATACAAGAGATCTGTAAATAATAAAACACTCGACTTAAAAGACTAAAATAGTTTCATACTGTCAAGCAAAGCTAATAAAATTTATTATTCACTGAAACTTCTCAACAAAAAAGTTGTTATTAATTTTGATTGCAACATGGTAAATGACATGCTTCAATTTCCTTACAAACCAACTATCCCATTTCACGATTTTCAAATTTCTCTTATGTACGAGGTAAGCTTGTTAACTAGTTGTTGCTTGTGGGGGTTATTACCAACACTGTATGTTAAGCTTTGACTGTTTCTGGTATCTAGTAATGATGATTGCTATAATGCCAACCCGTGGCTGGCGGGCCGCATGTATGTATGAAAATTTTTGTGGCCTGCGAGATACATCACACTTTTAAAAAATATATTTATTTTATAATGGACAAAGTAGTGAAAACCGATGTATTAAACAACTATATTTGTGCAGCCATGTATTAAAAAATTGACTGTTGAAATTATGAGAAAAAATTTAACTTCATTTTAAAATAACTATCTTGCGAATATAAGACAGATATTACATGTTTATTTATGAGTTTACAGTTATGAGTTCGCAGAATAACTAAAATTATGTTCACTCCAAAAAAATATCTATAGTGTGTTTTAAATCTAATGTAAGGATAATTTCATATGTGGCCCGTGGAGTTATGATAGATTTCCAAAGTGGCTCGCTAGATCATTTGCCCCTGCTATAGTGCAATAAGACTGCCTACAAACTGTTGTAATTACCCCACAATAGATAAAGGGTAATAGAAAATTGTTCTCGGTTCAATATGAGGCCATTAACCCGGCTCCTGGGGTGGTCAGAGCCTCCTTCTCTGTCTGCCACCGGAGTAATCTTGTCCGGCGCGTCCTAGTCGTGGGGGTGGGCGCTCTGCACTTCAGTAGGCCGGAGTGTGGAGCGGCTAAGTCCGGCAGGGACCCAGTTCTGCAGGGTATATCGCAGTCCCTTGCCCAGGGTTGCGGGTGAAGTCCTCAACGGCGACAACGGCAGAGAAGAAGATCTTCGGTACGGCGCTGCTGGCGGATGAGGCAACGGATCCGGAGTACCGTAGGCGACACTAGGGTTCTACCCGAACAAGTCGGCAACTCCTGCAACCGAGATGGCTCTGCACGTGGCAACCCCTTGCCCCTGCAGAACTAGCTGTCGAGGTCGAGAGGAAGTCACGAATGCTGGGCAAGTTCATGGCTTCTAACTACCGTCCCAGGCGATGTAGTGACGTGGAGAGGACACTTCACACGTACCTGTCAAGGTGCGGAAACAACACGGGGAGTCACAGTCACCGGTTATAAGCTCTGTGCTGATGGGCGTGCGCACGAGCGCCAGGGGTGATTTCCGTCGGTGGGATAGTCCATTGTGGCTAATTGATCAGTTACCGCCCGCCTCAAGCTGGGCAGCCCCTCATCTTGCGCTTCTATAGGTGTGTGGAGCAGCAAGCATGTCACAGTGCTTGTAACAACGATGAGAAAAGCAATCACCTGGCAAAAAGAAAAACAGTTATAAACCGTATAAAAACCTGATAACGACAACGAGATTCGCCTCGTGGAATGTGAGAACCATGTTACCGGGATCTGACACCCCAACTGATGGCATCCCTGAACTGAGGAAAACATCTATCATCGACAGGGAACTGCTGCGTTTGCGAGTTGATATCGCTGCCTTGCAAGAGACTCGGCTTTCGGATGAGGGCTCCGTTCGTGAACAAAATTACACCTTCTTCTGGAAGGGTAGAGACAATGGCGCAAAGCGAGAGCACGGGGTGGGCTTCGCAGTTCGCAACAGCTTGTCTAACTGCATTGAGGCACCCATCTGTGTTTCAGAGAGAATTATGTCCTTGAGAATAACAACTGCTTCGGGTCCCATAACCCTAATATCAGCTTATGCACCTACATTAAAGGCCTCTCCAGAAGTTAAAGATTCTTTCTATGAAAGCTTACGTGCATGTCTAGCAAAAGTACGTGTCTCTGACAAACTTTTTATTCTTGGTGATTTCAATGCAAGAATTGGCAGCAGTTCTGATAACTGGCCGGATTGTATTGGCCGCCATGGAATAGGAAACAAATGAAAATGGGCAGCGTCTAATGGAACTATGCACATCACACTCCCTCTGCGTATGTAACACCTATTTTCAGAATAAGCCTGCTCACAAAGTGTCATGGAAACATCCAAGATCAGGTCACTGGCATCAGCTTGATTTTATCATCACTCGCAGGCGAGATTTGCGTGACGTTCTCAATGCCAGAACCTATCACAGTGCAGACTGCGACACTGATCACTCTCTGATAATGGCCAAAACACGTATGATTCCAAAGAAGATCCATTCAGCGAAAAGCAACCGCCGCAAAATTATGTTTAATATCCCAGTCAATCATGATGATGCTTTACACAAACAATTCTCAGCCGAAGTAAAAGAGAATCTCAGTCATGCTTTACTGAGGGACACAGGTAGCGCCGAAGACATGTGGCTTCTAGCGAAAGAAAAACTTTTACAAACTGCTTTTAGAACCTTTGGAACAAAAGATGCGTCTCAGAATGACTGGTTTGCTGATTACGAGGACAAATTACGTCCATACATTGAGCACAAAAGAGCAGTTCATATAACCACTTATAAACAGCCCCAGTGATCATGCCAAGTTGGAATACAAAAAAGCTAAAGCAGATCTACAACGTATCACTCGCCGTTGCGTGAATGAGTATTGGACAAACCTCTGCAAGTCCATACAGCAGTACCATGATAGCGGGGACTACCGAGGCATGTATCAAGGCATCAAGAGTGCAATCGGGCCCACAACCAGGAAACGTGCCGCCCTAAAAGACTTAAATGGGGAACCTATTGTTGACAAGCAGAAGCAGTTGGAAAGATGGTCAGAACACTACACCAACCTTTACTCCAGGGCAGTCAGCATAAAGCCTGAAGCACTGGACAGTTTACCTACTTATCCTACTGCATTGATGATTTACCTTCACAGGACGAACTTCATTTTTCACTGAAGAGACTCAAACTGGGAAAAAGTACAGGTCGTGACAACCTACCGGCTGAAATAATTAAACTTGATTGTGTTTTTCCGGTCATATATGAACTCCTAAAGCGGTGCTGGTATGAGGGTACAATACCACAGGACATGCGTGATGCAGATATTTTACCCTTTATAAGGGCAAAGGTGATAGAGGCGATTGCAACAATTACAGAGGTATATCCCTCCTCAGCATTGCTGGAAAAGCTATCGCTCGAGTCGTTTTGAGAAGACTGGAAACCCTCGCCTCACGTGTCTACCCCGAATCTCAGTGCGGATTTCGCGCCGGCCGCTCCACGAGTGACATGATCTTCACTGTCCGCCAACTTCAAGAAAAATGCCGTGAACATCGTGTGCCTTTATACTTGGCTTTTGTCGATCTAAATAAAGCCTTTGATACTGTTAGCCGTACGGCCTTTACGACATCCTGCACAAAATCGGCTGCCCACCTACGCTGTTGTCTTTAATAAAGGCCTTCCACGATAACATGAGAGGCTCTGTGATATTTGATGGCGAAGCTTCTGCATCCTTTAAAGTAAACCGCGGTGTACGACAGGGCTGTGTCTTAGCGCCCACACTCTTTGGAATTTTCTTCTCTGTTCTACTCTTAGTAGCTTTTAAAAACTGTCACGTTGGAGTACATCTGCATACAAGGAGTGACGGTAGACTTTTTAATATAAGTCTATTGAGATCTACTAAAAAGCTTATTGAACTAATTGTTCGTGAACTTCTATATGCTGACGATGCGGCTTTTGTCGCTAATACCGAAGATGAGCTTCAGGAGGTTCTCACCAGATTTGATCATGCATGTCATCTGTTCTCGATGAGTGTCAATATCAAGAAGACGGTTGTCATGGTTCAGGGCACAGACCGTCTTCCAAAATAACATTGGAAGGCATCCCTCTTCAAGTAGTAGAACACTTCCATTATCTCGGCTCCATCACTACATCCAACCAGTCCATTCAAAAGGAGATTGACGCACGAATTGGCAAAGCCGCGACGACCTTTGGCAAGCTGTCCACACGTGTCTGGAGAAACTCCAAGCTAACTCTCTCCACCAAAATTCTAGTATACCATGTGTCCTGAGCATCTTACTGTACGCAGCTGAGACGTGGTCCACTTACGCCTGGCAAGAGAGACAGCTGAACGCTTTCCATATGCGCTGCCTGCGGACAATACTTGGAGTCACGTGGCAGGACAAAATGAGCAATGAGAGTGTTCTGTCTACCACGAAGTGTCACAGTATTACTGCCACCCTAAAACAAAGACGACTCCGCTGGCTTGGCCACGTCCATAGAATGGACCCTGAGAGACTACCACGGAAAGTCATGCTCAGTCAGATTGCTAATATCAAGAGACCTGTAGGGCGCCCGATGTTAAGGTTTAAGGACTCCTGCAAACGTGATTTGGAGAGCTTCGGCATGCGCACTTCTGACTGGGAAGCTTGCGCCAGCACGAGACCCTTATGGCGTCATCATATTACCACCGGCATGTCCAAATATGACAGAGCATGGTTGGATAAAATAAAGCTGAAAAAGCTTCGTAATAGGGAATACACCACCGGATCCCTCTTTCGTGTGCGATAGATGTGGCAAAATTTGTCACGCCGCCATCGGACTATTCAGCCACAAAAGAAGATGTGATGCACTCAACCCTAGCGATAGCTGAGTCACTACAACTATCATCTGTGAAGATGCTGTGGCCAATATATAATAGAAAATTGAACAGTTCACTCTGATACAAAAGTTTATATTCTTGAAAAATGTTCTTTACAAATTTGGTACCAGTATGTTAACTATGGTAAAGCATCAAAGCCATCGGATCCGTGAATTTTAGACTGTAGGTCGACATTACTCACTCAATCATCCTTCAAACAATATCCATCAAGGCTTCACTACTAATATATGCCTTAAACACTCCCAGTACTTTTGTTGGAGATTAAGAGTACTTGCGTATCATCTGCGGACTGAATTAAGAGTACTTATGTATTATCTGTGGACTCTGTTTCTAGTAGTTCGTTGTTAATCGGAGAGATTAATAAAGAGCTAAAGCACATTTGTTTATATAATTTAATATGCTACATTTTATGGTGCTGAAATCTCAAGTAAGAAGCTTATTGATATACGAAGCACGACTTCCATACACTGTCTTCGCTACGAAGAAATATTTTGAGAAGAAGTAAATTATACGACAGCTTCTATCCGAAAAGCTACGACACGTACGTTCTTGGTGCTATAGCAAGTTTACTATACTACGGGCATTCAGTAATTTAACTGCAGTGCATACTTGAATTCGTTTCATTTTAAAACACGCATTACCTGCAATATTACAACAAGAATTTGCATTAAACTGATAAATAATACGATGCCTACTCTATTTTATGGCCTGTGACTATCTGCAGAATTTCTTAGAATGTGAACGAAGTAAAGAGTTGTTCATAATGACTGAAGATGCTCAGTTACGTAATTTGGGGCGCAAATGGGTGACAAAGAGGTTCTGCTATTAATGATGAGACTTCCGAATACGACCACGAATACAAATTGACAAGAATAGCTAAGAGAGCAATTCTCAAGGCTAAGAGAGATAACTCGCTGAGCATCATAAGGAGACATTTCCTCATACTGTATCTCTTTTGGATAAGAGCACATATGTTGATGACTTCACTGCAGGTGCTCAAAACGAAGTTGAAGCGATATTGTTGTACTATGAGCTTACATTGCTCATGGAAAAAAGGTCCATTGGCCCATGGCTAAGTGGGCTTCAAATTCATCTCAGTTGCAAGGAATATGGATAGCTGAAGGACGAGAAATCGATGCAAAACGCAAGTATTGGGTCTTGAATGGAATACCACAACTGACACGTTCTTCACCAATCACGAGGTCCTTACAGACCAAGTAATGGAGGGGCCACAAAACCTGCTGCAGACTATAGTCACATTTTATGATCCACTTTGTTCAGCATCTCCAGTATCTATCAGTGGAAAAATATTGTTCCAAGATACCTGGTATAGAAGAATAGGATGGGATGACATCCTTCCCACAAACCTAGGACAACGATGGCATACATGGGTGACAGCACTTCCCTTACTCTCACAGGTGTGACACATCAGAAAGGGTGTATGGAGCTGTACTGTACTTTAGGACAGAAATTGATGACAAAGCTACAATTCAGCTGGTTTGTAGCAAAAATAGACTTGCTCCCGTCAAGAAAGTGACATTGCCACGATTTGAACTACTTGCAACATTGGTGGGTGCATGAATTTTGAAATACTTCTGCAATGCAAGTGAATATGACATTACGCACGCGACGCTCTGGAGTGATTCCATGGTAGCCTTAGGTTGGATTCGTAACAATCCAAATCACTGGAAGACGTTTGTGGCCAATCGTGTCACAGAAATACAAGAGAGTATTTCTCCTGCTCAGTGGTGACACTGCCCCTCGGAGAGTAATCCAACAGATCTACTATCATGTGGAATTTCCGCTTATGAATTAAAATCTTCATCCATATGGTGGAACGGGCCCACAGTGGCGAACTGAAGATCCTGATACTTGGCCTCCCAGTGCAATTTCCGACGACACACTTCCAGAGAGACAAAAAGAAAACTAACAAGTTTTTATGATTTGCATCCTTGAGAGCCCTATTGTTGCCAAAAGATTCAGCTCATATGTGAAATTGCTGTGAGTTACTGCTTGGATCCTTCGAATGAAACATATCCTTCTACATCAGGATCACCAAAACAGAGAACAAACAGCATACGAAATGGTAGAAGCTCATAACTACTTGTAGCATATACGCTAATACTAGCTTCTAAGTATTGACTGTAAGTGGCAATAATCTTTGGTCAGCGGGCGCTGCCAAAGAATAATACAACTAGTAAGAGAGAGGTGTGTAATCGCTGTAAGACAAAAGAGAGCATGGACTGTGTTAAGCTTGCGAGAGGTTTTGTTATTTTGGCTATCTGGTTTTGAATAAACGTTTCATGTTATTGGTGTTAAATATAAGTGTGGTTTTTTCTTGTTTTATTAAATATTATGTTCACCTAAATGCATTACATTAATATGCACAATGCCGAAACAAATAAAAGGCATCATTGGCAGTTTATAACCTGGCTTTCCTAGTAAGGTTGGAAAGAAAATAGCCAGGTTATATTTGGCGACCCTGGACCAGAATTTACGGGTGTTAATTACTACTAATGATGTAGCACCCTAAATGACTGGACTTCTAATGACGCAGTGGCAGCGGCGAGTTCCAGATCTACGCAGCGCGGCAAGTAGAGAACATTCCATTTATAAGTTCTGAGGTGGCAGTAATCATCAGTCATATAAAGAAAAAAGAAAAGAAAAGTAATTAAAATTTGAACACTTAGTGAATAACGTACAGTAAAGAACTTGAAACCGAAGCAGTGATTGTTGTTGAGACTGTCTTTCTTCAGTAGTAAATCATTTATTTTTTTGATAATTAGTGAGTAGTGTATAGTAAAGAAGTTGAATATGGAGCAGTGATTTTTGCTGTGGGGATTGGCTATCTTGAGTAGTAACACTTTTGTTTGTAATATATGTATTATAATTGTATGACACTAGCTAGATTGAGTGCTGAAGGTAATTTGGGAGAATTTGAAGGTAGTGTTTCCAAAAGAGAGATGGGAAGTTCAGAAATAGTAAGTTTTGATGACAGCTATGTAAATTTAATAGGAGTCTTTGGCGACAACAATCTTATTCAAAACGAATCCTTTGATAGTTCTATTATTAGCAGGAATAAAGTTAAGCTTTCCGGTTATGTTGCAAATAGTAAACCTCATAATAATACTAAAAATAATGAATTAATTAATGAAGAGAATAATGTTAATGGGGGGGGCAAAATTTGATAGAGTGCAGTTTCACCAAAGCCAGATCGACCAAACGATATTCGAGAAATGAGTACGGACCTTGAATTGATATTCAATGCCATCCAAGGATTTGAACGAGCCAAGAAAAAACCAGACAAGATATCGGAATAATTAATGAAAAAATCACGCAAGTTATACAAAGGAGTCAAGAATCTGAGAAAAGGATTACGGAAAGTATTAATCAGAATATTAAAAGGACAGAAGAAATGATAGTAAGTGTATCTGGAAGAATTTTGAAGGTGGAGAAGGAGACAGAAAAAGAACTGAAAATAATGAGGGATGATATTCTTGAAAGCAAGAAAGTTATGGAGCAAGATGTCGTTGTTCTCGTGGATCGTTGTATAGAAGAAAAGGAGAAAATTATTGTTGAAACTGTAGAAATGTCATTAAATAAAAGAATAGAAGAAAGTCAGAAAAATGTGGAAAGTAAAATGGAAGAAATTTTGGAAGGCCAAGTACAAAGTCATGAAGAAGCTGTTGAATAAAAAATGAGTATAGCGGAAGTACGAAACGAGTCTTTAAAAGATATATTCGAGGAAAAAGAATTAGCAGATAATGATAGCGAGCTGCCTTTAAGTATTAATGAAAGTGAAGAAATTGAAAATGTTCCTAAGAGTACGAATGTGTAAGTATCGAAGATGAATATGAAGAAAATGACGAAAGTGGAATAAGAGTGTTTTTTCATAAGGAGTTATGACGAAGAAGAAGATGAAAATGTATCGCAGATGGGAACTGAAGAAAAGAATATTGTACCAACTATAAAAGAACGAATGTATTTTTCCGGCACAATAATACAGACGCCGCTACATATGTTTCTTTTGACGGGAAAGATGAAAGGGGAGTGATGGAAGTATTGTTGCAGGACACAATCGATAACGGCCGACACCAAATTGCTTCAAATGATTTGAGAAAAGAGTACCCACCACAAGAGAAGTAGTTGAATGGTCTCATAAAAATGTGAACTGGAAAACAAGAAAGAAATTACATGAAGGATTGGAAGAATATGAAAAAGTGGCAGAAAGGAATTGGAAGAGGCGGAAGAAAAAGCTACGGTAGAACTATATCGATTGCGGGAAAGGAGAACTAAAGCTGACTAAAGAGGGAACAAGTCATGTAATTAAATTCGGAAATGCTACTGGATTATTAGGTAGTTTAAAAGTACAGATAATGCAACAAGTTTATGAAGAAAAAGATGCATTTATTGACCGTGAAAATTTTGAAGAGAATTACATAGTGTCAGTTGAAAAAACAATAAGGAATAAAATAAGCGAGTTGCACGAAATTACTTGGGAGCAGAAGGAATGTATGAGAAGAATATTGGAGCGTAACGCAGATAGGTTTTCGGACTGCCCGCGTATAGTGAAGAATTTCGAATGTACACTGAAAATAAAGCCTCATGTTCCGTTTTTTGTCAAGCCTTATCCGGTACCCCTGGCCAAGAAGAGTGATGTGGACCAAGAAATTAATAAAATGATAAAATGGGGAATTATTGAAAGGAGCGACAGTGCTTACAATAACCTGTTGATTGTTGTTGGGAAAAAGGATGGTTCCGTACGCTTAGTTCTGGATGCAAGAACGTTAAACAAGATAGTTGAAAAAGAAACTGACAGGCCTGAAAATTTGGAAGAGATGCTACAAAAATTTTATGGAATACAATTCATGACAAGTCTTGATTTAACGGCCAGCTATTGGCAAATTCCATTAGCAAACAGTCACGGAAATATATAACTTTTTTATATAGAGGCAAATGTTTTCATTATCGTGTCGTCCCGTTTGACCTTAATATTTCAGTTTCGGTATTTTTTAGAGCCCTGGACCAGGTTTTAGGAGAAGAATTACTAAATAAGTTATCCATTTATGTCGATGATATTTTAGTCATTTCAACTAATTGGGAATATCATTGTAGGACATTAGAAGAAGTGTTTGAAGCATTAAGGAAAGGAGGAATGACACTGAAAATATCTAAATGTGAAATTGCGAGTAATTGAGAAATTTCCCAGTACCACAAAACAAGAAACGATTAAAATCATTTTTCGGATTGTGTGGTTTCTATAGAAAATTCGCGACTGACCAGTCGTTTAAAGATCCTCATTTAAATAAGCCACAAAAGCAGAACTGTTGGACATAGTATTCAAGGAGAAATGGTGTCATCCATTATGTAGTTAAGTAACTTCTCGGCAAATTAAAAATTGTGCTAAATTTATTACTCTGCCTCGAAGTGGGGGAAGGTGTAGCATATACGCTAATACTAGCTTCTAAGTATTGACTGTAAGTGACAATAATCTTTGGTCAGCGGGCGCTGCCAAAGAATAATACAACTAGTAAGAGAGAGGTGTGTAATCGCTGTGAGACAAAAGAGAGCATGGACTGTGTTACGCTTGCGAGAAGTTTTGTTATTTTGGCTATAAACGTTTCATGTTATTGGTGTACCATATAAGTGTGGTTTTTTCTTGTTTTATTAAATATTATGTTCACTTAAATGCATTACATTAATATGCACAACTGCCGAAACAAATTAAAGGCATCATTGGCAGTTTATAACCTGGCTTTCCTGGTAAGGTTGGAAAGAAAATAGCCGGGTTATATACTGGATAAAAGTAGTGCAGATGGAATGTTTTACCCCCAAAATTACTGCTCTCAACCAAAATTCCCAGATACCACACAGAACAAGAATCAAATGCTTCAATCCCTTTCTAGAAGACGGTCTTCTGCGCCTTGGTGGCAGATTGCAGTATGCCGAACTTCCAAGGGAACGTCAACCAATCATTCTTGATGGAAATCATCATTTTACATGGCTGCTGATACAGTACACCCATATTCGTCTTCTTCACATGGGAGTTATGATTGTACTTTCCGAACTACGGTCATTATACTGGATACTATGAGCTCGCCAAGTTATAAAGAAAGTTCTGCATCAATGTCTTCCTTGCAAAATGGCAGAGAACATCAGTGGACAAGTGATAGAAGCTCCACTGCCCGAGCAACGTGTGACTCCTCAAAAACCATTTGTGGTCACAGGAATTGACTTTGCAGGGCTACTTTTCGCTAAAGCAGATCACACAACGAGAAAGTCCTACATCGTTCTTTTTACATCTGCAGCAACGAGAGCTTTATATCTGGAATTATGTAGTGACATGAGTACTGAAAGATTTCTTCAAGCTTTGGAGAGATTTGTTGTCAGACGTGACATACCACACAAGATTTATAGTGACAATCCTCTAGCCTTTCACACTGCTAATAGGGAACTGGTGGACATATGTGCAGCACTGTCAGCATAAAGAACTCATCAGCATCTCGTCCAGCAAGGAATCACGTGAAAATTTATTGTACCATGTATGGCTTGGTGGGGAGGATGGTGGGAGCGAATGGTTGGCTCCACTAAACGGTGCCTTCGAAAGGTGCTTGGACGTTCCATGATGGACATAGGACTGCAGACGGTACTGAACATCATTGAAGCCGCACTCAATTCCAGACACTTGACGCAAGACGAGGAAAATGGAGACATACATACTCCGTCTCACTTTCTGGTCGGAGAACGACTCACTTCACTGCCCACTGGACCAAAACCTGCAACAAGTACGCCTGTAAAGGAGTTCAGATTGCAGCAGCAGTTGGCAGATCACTTTTGGAAGTGGTGGAGTAAGGAGTACTTGTTGCTCCTTCAAAGCTTCCACAATGTGCGACAACCCAAGGGAAAATCCGCAGGCTTAAAGGTAGGAGGTATTATTCTTCTTCAAGATGATGTGCGTCGACATCACATGTGAAAAAGGGCGAGAGTTCATGAGTTGAACACCAGAAGAGATGGCATCATACGAATTGTTGTCCTGTCTATGCCAGAAGGAAAACTAATCACCAGGCCTATCCAGCTGATCATCCCTCTGGAGATTCACCAGGGTGGGGAGGATGTTGGAGATTAAAGAGTATTTGCGTATCATCTGTGGACTGAATTAACAGTACTTGTGTATTATCTGTGGACTCTGTTTCTAGTGGGTACATTGTTAGTCAGAGAGATTAATAAAGAGTAAAAGCACATTTTTTTTATATGATTTAATTCACTACAACATTCTTCGAATGACTCCTCAGTTAGTTTAACACATCAGCTACTGATTATGTTCTATTGCAATCTCCACATATTAACCACGCTGTCCTTATTCGCTCCCTCCTATCCCCCACAAACTCTTGTATCTTATAACTAGACCTCGGGTTTTAGGCAAAAACCCATTTTGTTCCTGATTGAAATACATTAAAATAACATCACATATATACAATTTATGGACATTAATGGCTGTTAATTGTGCTTTTATAGTGCCTAAAATGCCTGAATTGATGTTAGGACCTATTGTTACCTATTTTACAAATTTTGCTTTGGAATGCCAACAAAAACATTTTAACCCAGAAAACCACAAATATTTTGTCAAGTGTTTGTTTCAAACAATTGAAGATAATGTATATGGGCCCACTGTTGCTAGGTCCCTGTTTGCTATTAGTCGCACAGAGGCCGCAGTAAGCCTTGTGTTCTCAAAGCATCAATATGACCTAGATACTGATCTCCAGATCGTCTTTAATTAGGCAGTGGATTAATTAGTTTCACAGTTTCTCAACGGATAGAAATATTATGTACTGTGATGTGTAAAACAAACTCATGAGAAAACAGTAACAATGTGTTGAACAATTTACACTATTAAACTAACAATACTTTAATAATGTAATCATTGTATATGTAGGTTTATTAAGTTTTTAATGAAAAATGGGACATGCATCCTTCCACAGCATCACAAACCTGAACATAGCTTCTGGGTATCGGACAGGAATATAAATAGTAATGCATGCCCAGCTGGAGAAACAGCAAAACCCAAATCTGGATCTGGATGCCCAGACGGGGATTCGAACCGCCATCCTCCCGAATGCGAGGCCAAAGTGTTAACCGCTCACCCACCACACTCGGTTTGTTCCTATGTGTGGAAAATAGTTCAAAATTTTTAAAAGGAAAAGTCACGGGGTTCTTAAGGCTCCTGCCACAGAATTCACGGAGATAGAGCTCTGCATTCCTATCATAACCATTGCCACTACAAGGATATGAGGAGGTCAGTGTCATGCTTGGCAATTCTTTACCTTCCGGCAGTTTCCTCCATGGTACTCATTGGATAGCAAGCCGAGTGGGCCTAGGGAGCCATTACAGACGTTCAGCTTTGGCCTGATTGGGGATCGAACCTCAATCATCTGAGCCACAGTCAGGTGATTTTTCACCCCAGTTATACTGCCGCCTTTTCAAAACATTTAATTTGATATTATTAAAAGACTGTACTGTTATATCAAAATAATGTAAAATTTAAAAAATCACACCGACAATAGTAAATTGCTAAGCAATCTAAATTGCATACAGTGGATTTTAAATATATAAATAGTGTGATTTGGTTGTTCAAAATAAATGCCTGATTGTGTTTGGTCAATAGTTTAACAATCTGCAAACTGGGGATTTTACAATCTGGAGATGTTGACACAGCTAAATTTAACTTTTTTTTTTTTTAAATAATACAGTAAAAACAATATACATACAGTAAAAATATTAATATATAATAAAAATGTGTACATATAATTTTATATCCATAAATAAATATCCAACAGTTGCATATTCAAAATTTATTTCTCCATCAGTAGTGTAAGTGATAAATGAACATTAAGAGTTTTATTGATTTTAGGTAATCCCATCCTGCTAAAATCCGTTAAACTGAAAAAGGTTCTTGCCGAATTACGCTTCTCAATGTCACATAAGAAATTAAATAATTTTTATTGATGATAGTTCATAAATATAAACACAATTTTGACCAGCCTATTTTGACATTTTTAGAACCTTTTTTTTTCACTGGAAAGAGCCTATTTTTGGCACCTAAAATAAGATTTTTAGATGATAACCCAAGTGTGTGTCCCACATTAACTCACCATACTCCAGCAACAACCTCACCCAAGTTGTGTGTTTCATTACTCACTTTCCAGATACATCCCCTTAACATATGTAATAAATGTGGGACTCCAAAACCTCACCCTACTTCCTATCAAATGTATCCTACCTAAATGAGTTTACCATGAAATGATATGCCAAGAACTATACCACATGCTTCCATTGAGCATTTCTTCTTCGTCCTTATAGTCATACAAAACCTTTATTCTGCATTCTGTGTACCTAATCACTTTTTTTTTTGGTATTTATTTTTATTTCACATTGACCTACCCAGCTGGTGATCCTATTCATATCCCTCTGCAACTGTTCACAATCCTTGTCTGTTTTAATCTTATATAACACTAGCTGACCCAGCAATGCTTCACTATTGCTAAGCTTGAGTACACATATAGATTAAATGAGTACATATGAAAGTTAGTGTTTAGTTAAAATTAGATATTTACATATAAATTAGTGTTTCATTCAATTTCGAGTTCATCACGTTTTTGGTGATTCCATTAGGCATATATACAAAAATAATAATAATAATAAATAAAAGAAATACCTGTTTGTTCGTTTTGGAGATCTATGCTAAACACGGAAAAGTTGCACGTGTAAATCAGTCTACAGTGGGTACAATTTTGTAAACTAAAAGTAATTATTTTCACTTATTTTAGAGCATATGTGTGCAAACTTCCTTCAATATCAAATTAAAACTGTGGATTTGTCTGTTGTCACAAAAATTTTAAAATAATTTTTAAAATTCAAGTTTGAATTTCTTGGTCAGCAATTGTTTGACTGGAATCAGTCCAGTGCTGTTCAACAGGAAATGTTGTGTACTCTAAGAATGTCGCTATATACTTTTGTTATTTTTCCCACCGTTCGAGATATTTGCAAAAAACTGGATGGTTTCAAGTGTAAATTTTGATTAATTAGGGTGACAGGGGAAAGTAGCAAATGTTTTGTAAACCAAATGTAGACATTTTTTTATTTGCTTTAATGTATACATGTACAAAGTTACATTCAACTCTAATAAAAACTGGGACTTTGTCTAAGGAACATTGGAAGGGAGGAACAAGGGAGGAGGGAGTAAAGGGAAAGAGGGATTGAGATTTGGCAACCAAATGTAGACAGTAATTTTAAAGTATACATGTGCAAGGTTCCAACGATATCGGATAAAAAAAATTGGGTAGGTATAAAGAACATTGGCAAAAAAATAGGGGAGGGGGAATAAAGGAGAAGAGAGGTTGGGTTCTTACAAACTAAATGCAGACTGTATTTTTCTGTTTTAAAGTAAGCATGTGCAAAGTTCCATCGATATCGTATAAAAATTGTGTGTATGTATAAGAAACACTGACGAAAATTAGGAGGTTGGGGTAAAGGGGGAGAGTGGTTGGCATTTTAAACCAAATATAGACAGTAGATTTTCTCCTTGTTTTAAAGTATATATTTGCAAAGTTCCATTGAAATTGGAATAAAAATCATTGAAAATCAAGGTGGATGGGGGTAAAGGGGTTGGGCTCCAGCAAACCAAATGTAAACAGTATATGTGTGCAAACTTCCTTTAAACTCAGATAACTATAGCTTTGTTTAAAGAACATTAACAAAGGGGTATAAAAGGGGAGAGGGAGTGTGTTTTCGTAAAGCTAATGGGTACAGTATTTTTCTCTTTGGTTTAAAGTATATGTTTGCAAAAGTTCCATCAAAATCAGATAAAAAGTGTGTTTTATAAAAATTAAGGGTTAATGGGGGATAGGGTGTGGCTTTTGGATTTTTTAGTTGGTCAGAAACTTCCATGAAAAGATACAAATATGTGCCAACTTTCAAGGTAATTGGTCAAACGGTATTGATTGTAGCTTTGTATAAAGATCATTGACAATAATCAAGAAGGTGAAAAATGGGAGAGGGGTTGGTTTTTGTAAACCAAATGTAGGCAGTATTTTTCTGTTTGTTTTAAATCACACATGTGCAAATTTACATCAAAATTGGATAAAATCTGTGGGTTTCCTTATATATATATATATATAGACTAGCATTTGCCCACTGCTTCCCCCGCATGTGCTTTGGTATGTGTAAAAATTCTATATCGATTTTATTCTGTTACCAAATATTAACGTTGAGAGGCATGAATTCTAAAGGTCTTCTTAAAACTTTCCTCACTTTTCTCGGTTTTCATACTGATGTCCGAGAGTTTTATTTCATTCATATTTTAATCAAATACAGTTCATGAAATAGTAGAAAAGTTATCTGAAAAATTAACTGTACTATTTCATAAATTAGTGTGCAAAGTAAAACAAAAAAAGTGTTTTAGAAAGGGTTTTATTTTTGTGATATAAGTAGGTGAAGCAATGTATAAGAGAAATAAGATGTTACCTTTAAATTAATTAGTGGGTCACTCACTGTAATGCCTCTGTGTGTCATTTTTAAAGGCAATCTGGAGGACTGCACGATTTATTATTATTAATTTAACTGCTATGAAGCTAATGCTCCGATGGCAATTCCAATTGTCATCCAACTTTTAATTTATTTTTTTTTTACATTTTTTTAAATAATTGGAGTGTTAATTCCCTCCCCCATTTATTTTTCTAATTTACAAATTTTAATTTTAAAGTTCTTAAACGTTTCTGGTAAATTATTCCATCACTTCACTTGGCAATTTGTTCCAATCCCTGACACCCTTACCAAAAAGTTTTCCCAATCCCTTATGCATGAATGCCAGCTTGTGGTTGTGGTCGTCTTTCCCCTTCCATGCATTATTCTTAATTCTTTGACCATCCCCATCACCAACATATTCCCTGTACATTTCCAGCACTCTCTTCACCCTCTTCCTTTTCTCCAATGACTCCCAATACAGCTCCTCTGACTGGGTCCTGAGTGACGCAAAATTTTTCTGCTAAGATATTGGTTTTACTTTGATGATATGTTGGTACGATCAATTATTTCCGCTTTAGAATAGAATAGTATCACACAATAAGAATTATTTTTATTTGCTTTGAAATCACCGTATTACTAATGCCATTATTTCAGCCACATATAATTAACCCCAAAATGTCAAGACTTGATCACAACATAGGTATTAATGCGCATTTGAAGCCATGATTTTAGAACGGCAATATTATCCGAGGTTTCCATTCAGTTGAAATATAGCCTGGACCAGAATGAAAACTGACACGGTATGTTACAGCATAAGGAATAATGGATTTTGTTTTATAATTTACACGGGGTAACAGGGTTTTAGCATGCCTAGTTAATTTTTAATTTAATTGGTAGCATGTTATGTTAACTCAATAGCACATATGAGGATAAACATTAAAAAATCTGGTTTATGAAGTTATTTTATGGAAAGAACAGTTTATTTTACTGTCTGTGGTTTAAACATCAGCCAAAAGTTGTACACACATTCCATGGGCGACATTATCCAGGAATATTTGCACATTAGGGCCACCAAATATATATCAATCGAGTCTAGTCAATCGAAATATGGTCAGTTCTGTAAAAGTTAGTAAAGAAAAACTACATATTGTTACTAGTTGATATTTATGGTAGCTGTTTCTCAGACATCTCACTTCAAGAGGGAAAAAAAAAAAAAAAAAAAAAAAACAACAAAAAAACAAAAAAAAAAAAACCAACAAAAAAAAAAAAAAAATTTGTATCCATAACAATATGTATGTTTATTGTCAGTGTGAAGACGTATTGTACCAGAGACAAACTTTTTAACTGTGTACCTGAGACAATATATGTCAACCACATTACTAATCTAACGCATTTTGCATCGCAACTGACTTGTTACGATGCAAGTAAATGCTGATTACGCTTGATTCACATATTCTGTTTATTTTAAAGTACTGCAGTCCAAAAAACTGAATAACAAAGGTAAAAAAAAAAAAAAAGGAATCCCAAGTTTTGTCAGATTTTTGCAAAAGGAGTGACCATCTGAAAACGCATAATGATCCATGGCCCACAATTTCCGATATATTACTGTTTCTAATTACTTGCTTCTTCTCATGGTACATATAAGTCATTAGCTATTTCCACAGATTTTGATTCAGACCATTAGCTCTAAAAATTTGAAAACCCTGTCCAAAATGCTGTGGGGTCCCCGTTCAAATAAAGAGATACACGCAGCTCGCTTACAGATTTATAATAGTATAGATTATGCCACTTATAAATATCATCATCTTACTATAACTCTCTTCCCCCCCCCCAAACACAACCATTAAAATATGAATGGAAATTGTACCAAAAGTACCCAGTGTGCACTATGATTTTTCTATCTCAACTCTACATTCTAGACCCACATTCTTGAGGAATTTGCATCATTTATAAAGTGTGTTGCTGTTACATTTACAGATTATAATTCCACTCATTCCAACCATATTTCAGCATACAGTCTAAATTCCACCTACTCTGAAGTCTGGCTACATCACGTAACTCAGTTAAAAAAGTCATTTTTTTCCCTTTAGGCTTTATGGCTCATTGAGACTGAAATTATTAGAGCTGGAAGATGATGTGGGACAAGGAATGGAATTTGGCCATGACTTTTGAAGGAATCATCCCATTATCCCCATGAAGTGATTTCTGGAAACACTGGAAAACTGAAATATGGATAGCTGGTTGGGGATTTAAACCAAAGTCCCCCCAATGAGAGGTCTATGCATTACTGTTCACCAACCACCCTCAGTCAAGAATTTTAAATCTTTCTAGGTCAATACTAACCAACCCAGATGATGGCAATTTAATCTTATCTCCTTCCCACTCCGCACTGAACTTTAAACATGAATTGAAGATACTGTTTGAATTCAATGGGGCATTAGCCAATTGGAAAATTTGGTAAGGGTTTGGAAGAGATTATATTAGCCACTTCCAAGCAAATGTCAACCACTCCTCGATTTGGTGCACGCTGTTTGCATGGATGAGGTTCCACGACTCCTGGTATATAGAGTCATGCACTGTTTTCCAGCAGCCTCTTGAAGAAAGGTAGAGGTGTTCGAAACCTCCACTAAAGGCAAATTAATAAGAAATTATCAACAATATGGTAATGCAGCAGGCTACAGGAAGCTACCACATTAAAATCCCAAATGATATCCGGAGAATATGACGACTTCATCCTGGGTAAAATATTCTGGAGTTGTGCAATCATATCTCTGGGTGGGACTGCTCAGGGAGCAATCATCGGAATTGATAGAAACATTCTAAGCGGAAAGATAAAGCCTGAATAGAATGGACAGAGCAAAGAATTTAATAACTTCAGTTAGATGATGGGATTAGCAAGATTAAGTGGATTAATGCACAGGATTTCTGGTCTGAATAATATATATTCATTAAGAGA
Source organism: Vandiemenella viatica (assembly GCA_031002005.1). Classification (NCBI taxonomy): domain Eukaryota; kingdom Metazoa; phylum Arthropoda; class Insecta; order Orthoptera; family Morabidae; genus Vandiemenella; species Vandiemenella viatica. The sequence goes on from CM061920.1 coordinate 170,835,183, forward strand.
ACCATCAATGGATAAAAGGGTGTAGACTACTATAACCAGTTTAGTGGCAGTATTACCTTCAAATAGAAACTGAGCCAACACCAAACACTTCATTCATGTCACAAGATGAGGATGAACAAAAATAGAGGAAATAATCGATGAAACTGAAGAATAAATAAATTCAATATATGAAACGGAGGAACATCTAATAATGGTTGTTGACTGAAATTTGATAGTAGAGAAGGGAAGGGAAAAAACATTGTGGGTAAATGTGTGAGGGAGCTGGCTGTTATAATTTTGGAAATTAATTTAAACTCATTATAACAATAGTAATTTAAAAATCGTGCAGGACATGACAAGACAATGTAGCTAGATATCAGCTCGATTATATCGTGGCTACACACAGGTTCATAAAATTTTATAGACTGTAAAGCATACACACTCTGACGTCAATCCAGTTGTTATGAAGTGTAGATTGAAAAAGATTTGAAAAAACTGAGGGAGACTCGCATGAGACATAAGTCAGCAGAAACTGCCTATGTTGGTTTAAGACACAATTCTTGGATAATGGTGACAATGAAACTGTTGTCAAGTACTGAAAATAAGATAGGATGTGGAAAATAACTTGTCACTTACCACACGTGAAGGCAGGAAGATCAGGCAAACAAAAGAAAAGAAAAAAAAAACACACATACACTGCACAATATTTTAATTAATAACCCTACTCATGCAGGTGGTGATACATGTGATAGGGGAAAGGTAATAGATTTGGATGAACAAACACGCACCTTTACCCCTGCCATATGTCTCACCTCCTACATGAATAAGGTTATTAACCGAAATACTACGGTGTGTGTGTGTGTGTGTGTGTGTGTGTGTTCGTCTAACCCTCCTTCCTTCATCAGTTGGAAATGATGGGTATTTTCTCTATCCTACCTTATTTTAAGACAAATTCTGAAATAAATACCACCAAGGAGAAGTCAAATCTAATAAAAAACATTGTAAATTAGAAAGAAACTGCCCAATGATTTGAATTAAAGGAAGTCACAAAACTGCTTAAGATGACACAAGAAGATAAAGCTACGGATATTTTACATATTAGATAAATAAAGCCAATTTGCCATAAGTAAAGTGCGTAGATGTATGGAAGGCAAAGGTAATAGATAAAGTAAATGTAGCTTGTAGGTGGATCAAACAGAATTCAGCAGAAATGAGGAAAAGATGTATGAACATTGAAGGTGCTGGTAGAAAATCAGCTTTTAAGCTCAGAAGATAGAGCTACACGTAAGCAATGCACAGGAAAACTATGAAGGAACTAATCATTTAGGGCAAAATTTGGTAAGAGCTCTGAAAGATTTAAACTCAAATATTACAATAGGAATTTATGAGATTTCTTTAGAATTGCTAAATCCTCAAAGGGAAATATTAATCCAAAATTTATTCACATTACAAAACTTTTTGTAGTGCCATGTGCCATGTTAGTAAATTGCACTTTGTGGTATCAAGCTGCCTGCTAGTGTTGCTCCTATTGCCACAAACAAAACTTTTTGGTCCCAACCTGGAAGCTTTCTCAGGGCTACTTCAGGCTAAAGTATCCACTGCAAACAACTGGTTACTTCTGAGGATGGCCTCTAGAAACTGAAACATTGGTGACTGCATTATCAAGAATGATGCAGCCCTAAACTCACAAATTAAGTATAATTTTACATTATTCACTTTTTTTTTACTTATGGCTTTACACCTCATCAACGTCAAGGTCATTAGAGGCAGGATGGGACTAGGGACAAGCAATAGGAAGGAATTCGGTCATGGCCTTTTGTTGGGCCTGAAGTATTTGGGGAAACCATGGAAAACCCAAATCTGGATGCACGGACCAGGATTCAAACCGCAGTCCTCTCAAATGTGAGGTCAAAGTGTTAAGCACTCACTCACCATGCTCGGTACACACATTGTTATTGAAAAGTTATAAAATAGGATGTATTCCAATGGATTTTAATGAAAGTATAATCTACATACCATTGGAGAAAGCACAAACTGACATGTGAAAATTATCACATTGTAAGTCTAAGCATACATGCTTCAAAATTACTGATGAGGATAATGTAAATGAAATTGGAAGTGAGACAATGTGAAGATCAGTTTGAGATTTAGCAAAACCTATGGTACAAGAGAAGCAATTCTAGCATTAATACTAGAGGGGCAAAAAATGGCCACGTTACAACTGTCATTGTTTAAAACAAGGGACCACTCTCTAGACTAGGGGTTCACAAAGTTTTTCGTACCACGCCCCCTTCCATCAAGAGAAAAAATTCTTATGTCCAACCTTGTTAATAACATAAATGCCTACCTTTCAGTACAGACATTTCTGAGGAAACAAAGATTTTCATGGTAAAGTAGACATAGTACTTGGGACACTGTAGAACTAGGGTTTCATCCAAAGCTAACTAGCACACTGCACCCCCCCACCCTTCCAGAGGGGGGGATGCATTCTCCTTTCTGGGAACACACAAGCTAGACTGACATATGCCACTAAAATGAAAAATAAAATGAGATGTGCTGTCAAAAGTACTCCATAAGTATAACATTACAGCGGGCTCTGCCGTCAAAGAAAACTGTATAAAAGACCAGTGCCCTATATGGATGCAAATAAGAAGAATCTCATTTCTCATCCACTGGTAAGAGTTGCTCCATGGCTGCACAGTAGATCTGACCAGCAAGAGCTTGCGATAATCGATTTCCAACCACTGCATTAGAGCATTATTATTAGATATATTAAAAATAGACAACACTATTTCTTCATCACTAACTTCAATTTTTCTGTTATCAAGGTTTAATTGATGCAACTAAGGAAAAAGGAAGCGGCTTCTAGGCGATATAAATAAGAAAAGAAAGGGAAATTAACCCACCACATACCAAAGTGGACGGATGCGATGAGAGAACACTAATGCTGACAAACAACTACACAATATTTCAGCATATGCCTTGCTCACAAATAGAAAAAATGGGCCATTAGGCTCGGAATGTGTGTGCACACCGAACGTTACCTAAAGGTTTAATTGAGGAATAAAAGTGCCAGGCAATGACAAACACGTAACTACACCTTGGATTGATGCACTCACTAATTATCTAACATCAGCAGGCTTTCCTGGTACTGCAGGTGAAGAATATAAGAGGTTTTGTGCAAATGACAGCTCATAATTGGGCAAATAATAGGAAACCTGTGCCAACTTTAACCAAAAAAACTAGCAGCACTTTTGTTTGGAGAGAAGGGCTATACAAAGAAAGAGCTTTGAGAAACTTTTCGATAGGTGCTTAAATCTCATCGCTAAAGTGAAAAATTATATTAAAAAACTCACTAATTTCACTGAAAGAGAAGATTTTGTTAAGAAGGGGAACAACTGTTGAGACAGTTTTTGACTTCTTGAAAAACAAACATCAAAGTTCGGGTGGATCCCTATTCGGTGATTGCTGAGGAACATACACCTTCATCCACAAGCATTTGACAGAATTCTAGATCCAAAGATGAAACAGACATGTTGAACTAAATTTCTCAAAGTAATGATTTCTTATTTTTTGCTGGCCTCCTTTCTTACTTTTCCATACCACTAAGTTGTCTGGGGGTGCCAATATTCTTTATTCAAATTTTCCCTGTCGTTTAGTGAGTGTTACACTGCTCTACCTGTATTATCCTAGGAGTAAACTATGATTACCTGAAAGTGCGCCATATACTTTTCGCCAGCGTGACAGCAGACAAACGTCTAAACTTAATATCTGACTAACTCCTCATTTCAGGCTGTAATTTATGTTTGTTATTTAGGGAAATTTGTTGGAATTTTTGAGACCCCATTCACCAGTGCTCCTATTAAATCTTAATTTATCTTTGTGATGTAGGCATTTAAGCGTGGGAACTCAAACATGCTTCTACAATTAAACTTTGAAAATCCTAATTTTCTTTCTCTAACTTTGAGCTTTTCGTAAAATTGTTGTTACATTCGTAAACCTCAGAATTGTCTCGATTTTCTGTACCTAATTATATCTTCCTACCTATTATTATTATTATTTTTTTTTTTTTAGATTTTTATTTTCTCTACTAAAAAAAACATGCTTGTAATTTCCTTAACAACTCGAATTTTTATTCAGAATACTTCTAACTATGCTGTGATATTGAAATTTATGATAACTCTTCTCTTCCATCCAAGCATGTGTCGTAATACTACTTAAAATTGACAACTCTCTTTAGAAAAAATTCCTAGCCTATATATACATATTACAAAATAAAATTGACTAATTTCTTGCTTTATTAGAGGAAAAAATAAATGTGGCAAAATTTATTAACTTCAGAGAAATTGTCCTTTATAATTTTTTTGTCTTTACGAAAATGGTTTAAAATCAAGTTAAAAAGTGCTTTATTGTTAAGAAAATATTTATAGATGTCCCTTACTGTACAACTATACATGACAGACCACATACTGAACAGTTTTAGGTGACATTAGTGATATACGACAAAATGATCAATAATTTCCCAAAAACATGGAAGGAATTTAAACTTGAAATTTGTAGAGTGCAAAAGTAAGTGGGTACAGGAAAGGGGAAAAGTGGGTGTGCAGGAAAACTGCCATCAAAGCTTGTGCTCAATCACAATTAAATTAAAACCTCAGGATTTCTCTGCAACTGGTTGCAGAACTATGACAAGTTACTCGTTCACTGTAAACAGTGGTGACAGTGAAACTGCCATTAGACAATGAAAATAAGAAAGGATAGGGAAAATGAGTCCACGTTTTGGTGTTGTGTTTGGCTCTTCTGCCTTCATCTGTTATATGTGACTGGTTATTTTCCTATCCTTCCTTACGTTAACAGTACAACGAGCCAACTCTTACCACTTCCTTTGACAATTCAGTATCATTGCTGTAGAGGCTGCATGCTCTCAGAGCTCTAAAATGTACCTTGCAAGTAGGGACAAATAAAATTAGAGCATGCAGAGAACTGTGCTTTACGTACATGACAGTTTTTTAAGGTTACATAGCAGTACTGACACAATATTAAATATTTCTTTTTCCTTCCACAGGTCAGATTCAGTAGATTTATCTGCCTAAAATGTATTAGGAATTGGATGTTATACCTACTTCTTCATGAGCAATGACCCTCAATATAATATACTAATTGGGAGAAGTGAGAAAGCATTTAATCTTTATGTTAAAAACCCAATAAAAACATAACACATGTTCATCTGCCTGCTTCACTGTTTGTGCCAACTGTACCTTCCAAATATTATTCCGATAGATTTCATATTGCCTCTTTAAGAAAGGACTTTCCTTTTTCCCCCATTCCAGGATATGGAGAATTACATTAAGCTGGTATATGGGTGACATGTAACCACAAATTTAATCCCTGGATTTATTCATCAACTGTTACTTGTATGCCACTGTCTTGGCGCCAAGCCATCACATCAAATTCCATAAAGTAGAATGACTGTTACATGCATCAATCATTTGGCTTAAGTATTGGTACTGAAAACAATGCATATATTTAGCACATTTAGATTTACATTCAATTATTAAACTTCAGCCTTTAGATCTTTGATATAGTTGAAGACAAATGTCAACACAGTAGTAGCATTTTCCCGAAAATTACCTGCAATTTTTTCAAAAATGCTGAAAGAATTAAAGATTAAAATTCATAAAGGGCAAAAACAGAATGCAGCAGAAGTTTCTTCTCAAGACAGCCACAATAAATGAGGAAAGTATGAGAATTTGACCACTGCAACAGCGATATGATCAGAAACCTGCCTGTTCGATGATTTCTGTGATTTGACTAATTCTGTTGTATATAAATCTATCAAGTAACTTGAACATCATACTAAGAAGATAAGCCTTACCTCTTTGTCTGATTAGATAGCTTGCCTACTTTCAATAGTGCAATTATTTTTGCATGTTTCCTATCAAGACTATGAGAAGAAATGGGTCATTCAACCAATGGCATATTTTCCACAATGGATCAGTAATTCATGGTCTATCCCATCAAAACTGGACACTTTTCCAGACTTCATCTCTCAATTGCTTTTGTAATCTCCTGCTGAATGGATTTGATAATGATTTGTCAGTTACAAGTGAGCTTTTAACCCTTTAACTGCTAGGTATTGCCCGGCAGAGTCCTCGCTGCGTGCTCCTTTGTTATCCTCTAAGCCGACTACCTGCACTGAGCACCCGCGATCGGCCGATACCTGCCCTACTGACTACGGCACGTGGCCAGGACTGCTCTGTGCTGAATATTTGTGAGGCGTTGTGTGTAACGGCCTTCCGTTTTTGCTTTGCGTTTTGAAACACCAGATACAAAATAAATGCAGTTACTCTGACATCTAAGGTTTTTCAATTTAAAGCTCCTCTAAAAGTGAATGTCTACGTAGACAAACATGCAGGTACCTCATATGCTAACTAGATATTACAGAAACTGAAATGTGTTTGGTATTTTTGTTTGTTAGCGCAGTAATTCATCAGCAGAAAATTTCCAAGTTAAGTGTTCGAATACCTTTCACAAACTCTGCATATATTTTCCATCCTTCTTTTGGTTCTGGGCTTTAGACCGTCACTGGCGAAGTTAAAAATATTTTTTTTCAATTTTTTTTTCAATTTTTTCACTTAGTTTTAGAGGCGTATAAATGTAATGTAATTGTTACAGTGTAGTTACCCATGGCTAATAAATGTTTTTCATGTAACAAGCCTCCAAACATGGCACAACACACAGTATTACTGTACATTGCATGTTCTGTGTTTGTACCTGGTTTCTTGACGCACTTTCTGTTCCGAACATCCAGCGCATCTACTAGCTGGCATGCTCCCCTTTGAATTTTTAATGTGAATAATATTTCGAAAATGTCTCCCAATAAATCCTTCCACCTTTAAAATCTAGAGTGAATTGATTCTGGCGTATTTATCTTGGTATATAAATAAAATCTATAGGTTCCTTCAGCAATAGATTTCATAAGATCTTCTGTTAAAAATATTCAAAAAAAAAAAAAGAAAGAATGCAGGAATTTTGACATAATCCATATTGTGTCCTGCAGCTGAATCATCTATCGCATGCACAAAAGGACGAGAATCTCTTTTCTTCCAGTCAAAGCTGTCACTAAAGCGTCCTCTTTTTCCGCACATTTAGCTCTCGCTATATGAAGCTTCAGATACTGAAAATGTTTACCTCTTGTGGAGACAGACGGTTGTATTTCACTAGCAGATGTACAAGGCTTAGGACTATTACTTCGAGATCCTATTGAAGGGTCTTCACTATAATCCATATCAAAGAGATCATTCTCAGTCATTTCTAGTAAGAATCTCAACGATTTCTTCCTTTTTTACAAGCACGATGGCGATCCATTTTCTCAGGATAAACTACAATGAAAATAGCAACTCAAATAAGATCGCAACTGCAGACACTCACGGGCCGTACGTTGGAAAGCAATTAACCAGCTGGAATGGAAATATGGCTAACTGACCTGGTCGCTAAGTGGCTTGCACGTTAACGCGTCCAGAGCACACGGGGACCCGAGTGGTCGGACGTCTTAACGTGTGCAGAGCACAGACAGGGCGGCAAGGCGGCACGTGTATACACGGCCAGAGCACCTAAGAGAAGGAGCAAGGTCGCGCGTTAACACGTCTGGAGCACCTGGGCGCACTAGAATCCCCGCGCGTTAACGCGTCTACAGCAGTCAAAGGGTTAAGAGACCTTGGGTATTTTCTGAAATCTTCAAGTTTTAACACAAATTGCAAATCATGGTCATTGCTCATGCATCAATCTCAACAAACAAAACATCTTCCTACATAGCACAATCATGTAGGGCCCCAAATGACAAGAAACATGCCCACATAATGTCAGTTAATACCGGTGTTTATATGATAATTACTAGTCTTAAACATTTTAGCACTTTTCAAATAGTCTAATAACCCTTTCATTCTTCTGAAGTTTAGAAATATGATACTTTTTCATAATGCTTGTGTTTCTAAGACAACTAAAAAGGCTGTCACTCTCACAAGTACATTTGTTACTTCGCTCTTCTGAAGCATGAGCACTTATGCAACCTGACCGGCTTCCTACACTTATGGGACCCATGTAGGGTTCCCAATACAATTTAATCAATTTTGGTTGTGGGACTCCTTTTTTAGTATCATGTCTTGTAGAAGAAAGATGATGGTTGGCTGGTGTGTAGACCAAGTATCACACCGAGCTAAATACAACAGGGAACTGCCTAGTTTGTGCAGCTCACCCACTATACAGCAATGGGTGTAATATATAAGTAAAAAATAATAATAATAATAATAATATACATAATAGCCAAATTATCCAGATAACTAGTAACTATATTCTTCATCCAGCAACACACTGTGAAAGGCTTATTTTTCAATAGAACAACATTAAATTTTGCAATAAAATTTGGTCTTTTACTTGATTCAACCTCTTCTATTTAATGTTAGTGTAATACTGATAATGATTCTTAAACTGTACTTCTTAACTATATATTATGACAAGCAGTATATTAATGTAAGAACCATCTCAGGAGCTTGCTATCTAATGGTATCAGAAAAAATTGAACTTTAAAATTTTATTTAGGTACCTGGTATGCATGGTATTCTTGGTTTTGAATCTCTCTGTGCTGGCATGGCAACATGAAGTCTATTAAGAATACTATCAACTCTTTTTTGTTCTAACTTTCATTTCAAGTCGGTAAGACAGAAGCTTCTCACATGCCTAAAGAGGACAAATAACTGATTAGTTTATACTAAAAACTTACAAGATGTGTTGTATTAATGTTTTTGTCTATATCACAAGAAATAATGTTTCAAATAAATCTCCTCAATTCCAAGGAAGTATAAGCCAGTATCTGGCTGTAGTATTCCACCAACTATCAAAAATGTCAGCTTTTGGTTTTTACAAGTAATTTGCGAATCACCAAAACAAATCGTTCAAATTCAGCCATGTCAGAAAGTAATCTCATTCTAACTAGAACAAATAGTCATTAACCTTTATTGTAGACCACCTGCTCACAATCACCTCCCTCAATTTCTAAGCATTAGTCCTATTGAAAGCTCATCTCATAGAAATAAAGAAGACTAGAACTAGGCCGTTACTGAATTCCTTTGGCACCAAATCTGTTACTAAGAAATCCTGAAACCATCTACTACTGTTTCCATCTTTAATGATTCTTACACGATGGCAATTAATGAATTACGTGCAAATTATTTCCCAAGTATTACATCCATGAATACCCTTAAAAGGCACTGCTGTTTTCAGTGTGAAGCAACTGTCATATTTTACTGTTACTATATTCAATCCCCACTGATACTTATCTTCCACCTATCTTTCGTGTGAAATGTTGTCTTCTCTGGGGCCTAACTGTAATTTCATTGGCCAACAAATTATTAATACCTTAATATCAATGTTTATGATGTGAGTACAGATGTTTACGTTAACTCTGGCACCACAATTTGTCAAAATTTATAGCAGGCTCTCATAAGTGCACCTTTGTAAATTTTTTTTTATTCTTCTGTTCCTAATCATTTCAAATCATGTTAATAGTTGTTACTTTATCAAAACTGATATTTTTTAAGAATGTTTTTAGAAAAAATCGTACTATTATATATAACATTTTCCCCAGGAAAAGACAGCCAAAAAGATGTTTTTATGGAAGTAGCAAGTAAATGATTAATCATTATTTCCCAAGATTTATTTAGACCACACCCAGAATTTTAAACTTGAAATTTGTCTAAATATACCAACCCTCACCTAAAAAATATTTGTATATAAAAACATACCTCAGTTTTAACTTCAATAACACCTTCATCAGTAACAGTACTCATTTGCTTAACTGAGACATTTTCTTCTTCCAGTGGTTTTAAGAGAGCTTTTTTCTCTGGAGGAAGCTCTTCAAGTCTAACAACATCTGCCTTATTTAACACAACAATCAGAGGCTGTAACAAATGATAATTTACATGTTAAAAAAATGAAACTTCTCAAAATTAATGAAACAATAATATATAAGGTATGTAGTTACAAATGACTTCAGCAATGATAATTGAACAGTAAGAAATCCAAACTTTCAACAAAGATGTACAAAAATAAAAAAGAAATTTGAAATTCACACTAAAGCCTTTATTACAGTAAATTAAATACCAACAAATACAAGAATAGGTAAGCTACAAAATACAAACTAGAATAATTCCAATGAATTCACAAGATTAAATATTCAATATTAATTTCAATGGTCAGTAAAAAAAGAGCATAGCAGAGTGAAAGTAGAGGGTGTGTTAGAGAAAACAGGAAATCCTTTTTTGTTTTTAGCTTTATATCTTGTTGACGCCATGGTTAGAAGGGGGAAAGGACTGGGGGCATGGCCTTTCTGAAGAAGCCATCATGGTATCCACCTGGAGTGATTTAGGGAAACCATGAAAACCCAAATCTGGATGGGCGGACAGTGTTAAGATTTAATGTTTCTTGGGGTGGCAACACTTTCCAAAAACTGAAATTGTGGGATGCAATATGATTATCTGATTCTGTATGAAGATTACGCTTAGTTCAAAATCTGGGCCCCAATCTGTTTTACTATTTGACCACAACAGATAACAGTTTCAAAAGGTAATACATCAAAAATAAAAAGCTCATCGAGTCTAAACTGTTATCAGATATGTTACTAGTCCAAATACTCGCATTGGACATTCAAAATCCTTGTCTGAAGACTGCAGATATCCACAACACAACTTCACTCATTATTCCACTTAAATAATTTTACGAAATCCCAAAACTTTTGCAAAAATTCATACTAAAATTCAACTCATCTTAAAATTTCACAAGTTCTTCACAGTAGTAAGAGACCTAGAAAATTTACAAACTCCACTCAGTTGAATTATATTTCTATGCCCCAAAGTGGCATGAAAATTTGACAAGTCCAACTACTGCTGCACCAACCACAACATCGACTAGTATGGTAATAAAATTGTGGTAAGGAGGAAAAGGTGGCTACCCATTTATATCTTTGCGGTCATTGGAACGAAAATTCTTAGAATTTCTGATCCCTATTATGATTCAAAACTTCCTGAAACTCCTTTTTGTACAATAGGTTATTCTGAGAACTTATGATAACTTTAATCCTAAATTGTTTTGTTTAGACATTATTAATTTCTGGAGGTAAAGGGTAGAATTAGTTAGTTATTTACATTTTTAGAAGTATCTGGTTCCTCTAGATTTTTGCATTTCCGTTTACCTTTTAATTTATTTATTAATTTGATGCATGTAGAAATCTATAGCTATATTTATTTGGCTACAATTTTTAATTTTCTTAAATTGTGTCTTATTATGAGGAAACTTTGAACTTCAGAAAATTGTATCTCCCTCATTTCTTTATGGTTCTGAATGAAATTTATATCATTCTCTTCAGAACTTAATAATTATCTATTCATGCCTTGTATCTCACAAATTTGTATCTTCGACTGACACATGCCAAGATGGAATATCCAAAATCTGGGTTTTCTCACTTTAATTCTAATTTTAACTTTAAACTGTTATTTCATTATCATTCTATTTAATTTTGACTATCATTTGGTTATATTTTAAGCTTTCTATTTTATTTTGTGTTTTGACTTTTTTATCCCTTTAAAAACACTTCGGCATTATTTACAGGCTCTTATTTTTGTCTGGGAATTCTCCTAGTTGCTGACAACATATTGCCATAGTTAAATTTAATTTATCTATTTAAATAAATTGCTTCTCATTGTTACACTTCAGAAATCTGCTGTTCTCGCACGAACCTTGCGGCAGGTTGGATCACACCAACCACATGGCAAATACTGTTAAATTGCTCTACCATCTTTAATAAAAATTTTAGACCCTACAAATCCTACCTTAAAATGCTTTTCTCTGCCAATAATACCAGTGAAAATGTTTGCTTTGTTTTTAATTAGGCTTAGTTTTTTCATCCTTCAGTTTTTTGCGTTTAGAAAATACTGATTCTACTTGGAATTTAAATATCCTTTATTATCAAGTTTATGATTATATAATTCATTCACATTAAGTTATCTCCCTTTATGGGCTCTTTGAAGCCAATACCTGTGTTACAACAGCGATTCGAACTTGCATCCTCCAGAATGTGAAGCCAGGGCATTACCACTCACCCATCACTCTCAGTAACAAAAGAACTATTGACAAGGAACTAACAGCAGCAAAGAGATAGACTGAAGATCTGTTTATGAAAACTATTATGTCTTGCACTAAATGATGAAACTATCCTAGGAATTTAAAGAAGACAGAGGGAATCCAGACAATCACTGATAAAGATCAGTAATAAATCAAGAAGTATGTGGAAAAGGAAGAAATATTATGAAATTCATTTCATGATACCATTATAAACAATATTCCATGGCTAAAAAGGAAATATTAGTTAAGTATTTTTCCCAAATTAGTAAAACTTAGCAGACTAGAAAATTTTAAAAAGCTCCCAAAACTGTTATGAGGAAGTAAGGTAGGTTAAAAAAGAATAAACGGTCTGGTATTAATAATTTTAGAATGGGTGTGTTAAGGACATGAGAAGGTGACAACATATCATACCTTAAAATGATAGTTCCGTTTAGTTTGAAGACTTTCTGCATACCAGAGCAATGGAAATGTGCCACATTAGAACAAGTTTATGTAAGAGAAAAACTGGTTGGGAACTGTGGACTACTTACTTTAAACTAATCAAGTTGACTGAAAATTTGATATGATCGAGAAAGAAAAACAATTTGTGAAACACCAGCTCTGGTTTATATGTTTTCTGAGTGAATCACAGTGTGTTTGAAGCAAAATATTTCAAATGAAATATGCAAGTAGGACAAAGCTAATAGATCAGAAATTGAACTGTTGCTAAGAAGCTGACAGAGTGAGCAACTCATTTTTAGGCCTACTAATTGCTTTAAGCCACATTGATGTTAAGATAATTAGAGATGGAAAACGACTGAGGACAAGTAACAGAAAAGAATTTGGTCATAACGTTTCGCAGAAATCAACCTGACATTTGTGTGGAGCGATTTTGTGAAACCACGGAAAACAAAAATCTGGATGATAACACAGGTATTCAAACCCTCCTTCTCAAATATCAGGTCCAAGTATCACTGCTCACCTGCTAGAACTGGTGCCAGTGGATGGAGGTGATTGAAGTTAAAAGTACTGATCTTGATCACTATGAATCTTACTGCCTGGTGGAGCTCTTAAAAGATAGAAAAGTGCCTTGTGGTAAGCCCCACAGGAATCCTGAAAACTGAAGCCATGTTGGGATCAGAAAAGCCAATAGACAACTGAAACCTGATTTCAGATCTAAAACATTCCTTACAAGATGACCCTTGTAGGACTGAGTATCTTATAAGATCCCAGCTGTCAAAATTGTCCAACTGTAATCCTGAATATCCTTTCTATGACAAATGAAACAGATTAAATAGTAGACCTTATGGAGAAGATGTTATTGATCCTTGAGGTTAGTTAAACAAAGAGGAAAACAATAGGAACACGAACTCGGAGGCATGGGAAATTGTATCGGAGTAGGAATGAAAGTGCTGTGAAGAATGGAGTGGAGATATGTTTAGGCACAGTCTTATGGAGTTTGTTGCTGAACAAATAATCAGTAACAGAGAAAACTTTTACCCTGCAGGCTTTACACGAGTTCTGTCCCAAAAGTACCAGACCTGCCTTCATGTCTTCGCACCTGGAAATTTTAGCACCACATGCCAGGTACAAGTGTCAACAGTAAAGCTTCACAAGCTCGGTAGATGCTGCAGTTGTTGCCGGGAAGCCTTGTTCACATGAGGCATGTGTTTTATTACAAAGTGTTTTGTATGTCTGTCACATTTTGCTATCATAAAAAAATTACAGAACTATTGGAGCCAATGAACTTGCATTAAATTTTGCTTTAAACTCAAAAAGAGTTATGTGGACACCATTACAATGATGAAGATGGCATTTAGGGACGAGTGTATGAACAAAACACACAAAAGTGGTATAAGCAGTTTAAGGATGGCCGGACATGATAGTAATCCACACTCTGGGCAGCCTTCGACAACAAAAATACTGGATAATATAGAATGTGTGCTACTTGGGATCAATGAAGATCATTGATTGACTGTGCAAGAACTAGAATGTGATATTGGCATACCAAAAACTAGTGTTTGCAAGATTTTGACTCAAAATTTGCAAATGGTTCACACGTGTGCAAAATTAATTCTGAAATTGCTAACAGTGGAGCAGAAAAACCTTCACTTTCAAATTACTCAGGAAAATTTTGAAATGATCAATAATGATGAAAACCTGCTTAAAATGATTATAACTGGTGATGAATCATTGGTTTATGGTTATGATCTGAAACAAAATGACAGTCTTCCCAGTGGAAGTTGTCGTCAATGCCACAACCAAAGAAAGCATGCCATAGTCTGAGCAATGTCAGGTTGTTGCTAATTTTTTATTACGAAGTGCATTCAAGTTCTAAGGCCTCCGATTTTTTTTCTAACTAACTACTCGCCCGAAAACTATGAAACTGGTGTTACTTCTTGACTTAATCTTCCTGCAGACCTACAAATTTTCACAATGTCGACGGCATGATTCCATGGCCGTGGCGAAGGCTTCTTTAGGAGTCTGTTTTGACTACTTGAAACTCGCTGAAGCAATAGCAGCATGGCTGGTGAATGTGCGGACACGGAGAGTGTCTTTCATTGTTGGAAACAGCCAAAAGTCACTAGGAGCCAGGTCAGGTGAGTAGGGAGCATGACAAATCACTTCAAAGTTGTTTCCACGAAGAAACTGTTGCGTAACGTTAGTCGGATGTGCGGGTGCGTTGTGGTCCGTCAGCATTCGTGGCACCCACCTGGAGGACACTTTTCGCATTTTCAGGTCGTCATGCAGGATTGTGTGTACAGAACCCACGGAAATGCTAACACTGGAGGCCATCTGTTCAACAGTCATTCGGCGATCCTCCAAAACAGGTCTCTCCACTTGCTCGATTATGTCGTCAGACCGGCTTGTGCGAGGCCGAGGTTGTTTTGGTTTGTTGTCACATGATGTTCTGCCTTCAATAAACTGTCGCACCCACGAACGCACTTTCGACACATCCATAACTCGATCACCACATGTCTCCTTCAACTGTCGATGAATTTCAGTTGGTGTCACACCACGCAAATTCATAAAACGAATGGTTGCACACTGTTCAAGTAAGGAAAATGTTGCCATTTTAAGTATCTAAAACAGTTCTCATTCTCGAAGCTGCAACTAAAGTTCCAAATGTCGTACAGTACTGCCATCTCTATCACGTATTAACAACAATGCACACTCATTTTAAAACAAAGCACATATTTCTATATCTTTCCAGTCTGGACAAATAATATCGGAGGCCTTAGAACTTGAATGCACCTCGTATTATTATGAGGGTGTTGTGCACCACAAATATGCTCCTAAAAGTCAGCAGTTCAACGAAGACATTATCTTGAAGTTATGAAAAGATTGAAAGATGCAATTAGAAGAAAACAGCATCAGCTTTGGTCAAGCCGTAACTTGCTTTTTCTTCACTTTAAAGTGTCAGCACATGTATCAAACCTCATGCAGCAATATTTGATACAGCACAAAATCGTACAGCACAGTCAGCCTCTGTACAGTCCTGACATAACTCCCTGCGACTTTTGGCGGTTTCAATGATTAAAAATGACACTCAAAAGACACAGATTCAACTACTAAGAAACACTCAAAACTAATATGACAAACGCTCTATAGCCGATACCATAAAGTGATTTCCAGGACTACTTCCAAAAGTGAACATGCCGTTAGGAGCATATTCTTCAGTCAAATGGGGACTACTTAAAAGGATGCACCAGCCCAATGAGGTAGTGATCGAGGTTGATCAGTTGCCTAAAAAACCTCATATTTTTCACGTCAGTATCCAGGGTAGGCGAGCATGAAATAGTTAAGCAATGGTAGAGTGCTACGACCTGGAGAAGTAGCACACCAATCAGCAAGTTCTAAGTCGCCAGTTGCCAAGCGCCAGTAATTACTGCAAGCTGGTAAAGTGACTTCATACAGCAGGTTAGCGAGGAGTATTGCCCTCTCCACACACTGCTAATTGGAAGGGGAGTTTCTATTTAAACCCTGGGGGCAGGGGTCTCTTAAGACAACAGAGTATAAAACAAATGGTGGTGGCTGGAAATCTACTGTTTAATAAACCTGAGTAATCTGTATAGACAGTTTTACTCAAAAATTTCTTTAAAAGTACGCACAATCACACATTTTTTAACTCGAGAAGTTCAGGGTTTTTTTTTTTTTTTTTTTTTACTTACGGCTTTACCCCCTGTCGACGGCTAAGGTCATTAGAGGCGGGATGGGACTGGGGATAAGGAACGGGAAGGAATCTGGCCTTGGCCTTTTGAAGGAAGCATTCCAGCATTCGCCTGGAGTGATTTGGGGAAACCATGGAAAACCCAAATCTAAATGCAGGACGGGGATTCGAACCCGCGTCCTCCCAAATGCGAGGCTAGAATTTTAACCGTTCACCCACCATGCTCGGTGGGAGTTGTGGTGACCATTTGTGGAGTTACAGGGTTCAACACCCAAAAGTAAAGTGTTAGGTAACTTGTTGGACACAAACCAGTGAGTTGTGTTACATGTCGAAGGTAAAGCACATATAAGTGGTGAAGAAGGAAGAGTAGTGGGCACATCCCAAAGTTCAGGTGTAATCCCAAATGCACAAGGAAGAACTCTTAACACTAAGGAGCTCAATATACCATCTTAAACAGGACAAGTAGTGTTATAATGTTAATATTGTACATAAACTCAACAAGATAAAAAGAAATCATATTTTAACAAACTGCACAATTAAAGTATAAACTTCCAAAGATGAAGAAACAGCTAGAAAAACTTAATATGACTACAGTTGAAGAGTTTTCCTGGTTAAAAATGGAGAGAGCTATAAATGAGGTAAAGAGTAGTCACTGAGCAGGTATTGAGGAACAATTGGATTGATATGATCAGGCCACTAACACCAGTCGAAATATAGAATAAGCCACACTTGGAAAATATTGATTAAGAAGAGTGTACCAGAAGGCACAGTGTTAAAGAGTTAATAAACTTTATCAATAAACTGAGAACTGCGTTCAATTAAAGTTAATAAGGTGAACAATTTGTAACAAGAAGTGGAATGCAGCAAGGAAGCTGCTTTCAACTAGCCTTCATAAGAATTAAGAATTAAATTAAGAAGAAGGCACTAAAGGATAAGAAAACTAATGTAATGGTTAAAAAAAAAAGCATTCATTGTTGACCCCCTGTGTGAGTTTCAATTTGCTGCGCATTATGCCTCTGTTGTGGATGGACCTACAGTTTAATGTGGAATCTCAAAAACAGAACATCCTTGCATGGTTTATAAAATGAAACCCAACTCTTAAAAGGTACTGGCCCCACCAGTATCTGAACCTGGTAGTAGACCCTAAACATTTGAAATCAAGTGTCTTAACCACTGAGTCACCAGACTGCTTAATGAAATGATATTCATGGGTGATGTTATCATCAATCTAAAACTTGGACACCATGGCCTGAGGTCCTTACAAGACTTCAAATAACTTGTCAGCTGGCAACAGAAAAATTTCAGAAATAAGCAACAGAATTAAATAAATCCTTTGGCTGTGGATGTATTATTACCTTACACAACCCAAGAGCTTAAGTTTTTTTTTTTTTTTTTTATAACCTGCACCAAGTACATCATGTTTTTGTTATACTACGATTGCTCTCATCTGGCGCGCCATGTCATGTGCCCCTCGCCCCGCGACTCACCTCACCACCCCCTCCAGATGCCTTCCCCTTCGAGCAGACCACTGCCTACAGGCATTGTCGTTTGTCGCAGTACTGTCATGTTTATTCCGATACACCGTTATAAAACACTAAGTGAAATGGCGTCAGATAGTTGTTACATTAGGCGACAGTCAAAAACAATTATTTTTTACATGTATAATTTTTTAAGGCGTTAGAAAACTCTGAAGAGAAAGGTAATATACTTTTTAGGGAACCGCTAAAAATGACGGCAGAGGAGTGTGGCGTATTGTTACAAACAGTGCAGCGTATATGTAGCGAAGCCCAGCTGAGTGTACCAGGGCCATCCTTTTCTTCTCCAAAGAAAAACATTCACCGAGAAAAACTGGTCATGGAGATGGACGACTTTCAGAAAGATATCATTCAACGTTCCGTTCTAGAATTTTATGACCCTACCTTACGAAAATTGAGGGAGGTACTGAAAAAGAAAATTAAATACACTGGAGGCGTATAAAATATTAAAAGCACTCGACTTCATATACAGAACATGTAATGACGGTAGACATTTTCTGATGGAAAGGACAGACATTATTGCAGCAAGGGCCTCATGTTTAAGAAAAATGCACGATTTAAGGAAGGAACATCCTCTTCGACCTGTCATCTACCTTGACGAGACGTGGGTAAATCAAAACCACGCAAGGAAGTATATTTGGCAACACTCTAAATGCAATGGTGGTCTAATGAACAATTTCTGTAAATAGAAACTACCTCTTCGAGTAAATATCACTTTCATTTCAAAATTTAAATGACGTGATTAGAGAATTAAATTCCACTGGGAAAGACATCTAAAAATTGGATTTAATCATTCAAATGTCTTGCACAACTTTTAAAATTAAAAATAATGATTGGAAGCAGTAAGTTTTGATATGTAAATAATTTTTATATTTATTAACATATGAAATTGTAATTGGTAAACACAAAATTTCTATGACATACAATTCACTCATTTTCGTCACAACAAATAGTTGAAATGTTCGATTTTACTGAAGAAATCATCAAATCAGATGCAACATATTGTAACCACATACGTCGTGATGACGTTTGTGCATGTGCGGCAGATGTTTCCCCTTCGCCTGTAGGGGCTGGGGCAGTGGAGTGGGGATAGAGCATAGTGACCTTGATCCGCCTTTCCTGTCTGAACATAATATAGCAGTAATTTTATCTTTCGCGAAGAATGTTAGCTCAAGAAAAAAACGAATGACTTCTATAGACTTCATATGCACTTTGAATATTAATTTGACCCTCTGTGTTAATGACGTCTATCCCTGTCACGTGTTATACAATCAAGATGAGCGCAGACACAGGCAACTAAGACGAATTTTTAAATTACAGAAATGTAAACAACTGTAAATACAAACATACCCCCCAAACAGATATTTATCTTTTTTACACGATCCAATTCTTCCCCAAGGGCCCTGGCACAGTTTCAGTCATTTTAAGAAATAAGACATGCGTAATAATTGTACTATATAGGATTAGAAAAATACATTTATTTACACAGGTAGTGATGCTGATGCATAAATAATACATGTTACAAAAAAGCACTAACACCATCTTAATAAACTGATCTTGCGCTATAAACAGGCTTAACTACACTGTAGGTGATAACAGCTCTGTATACTTCTACTTCGTATTCAAAAAATACTGATCCTATCAGACAAATCTTGTCAAATGGTGTCATGAGTGTAGGTACAGTATCAGCATGGCATTTCCAGACATCATCCACAGTGAAACTGTTAACCACAAACGTCTATAATTTTTCTGAATAGTTACAACTGGACAAAAGCTTTCAACATGTAGGAAAAGTATCTTTCTATAAAACAAACCTGAAATAGGGACAAAAGCTGGCAAATCTGAAAAAAAGGGATAGCACACAGCAGGGCCGCATTTAAGCATATAGGCTAACTAGGCTGTAGCCTTGGGGCCCACACCACAGCCGGAGGGAGCCCCCATAAATTGGTACACCACTGCTGACAGGGGCCCGCACCGTACGTATAGCCTAAGGCCACACAAGGTCTGAGTGTGGCCCTGGCACACTGAATCAAGCAGGTCGAAAAGGCAGATGACTGACTGAAATATCAATAATTGGAAAAACAATGAGATTATTATTGGATTAAGACAAGTACAAAATGACCTGGACAGTCAAGTCCAGAACGGTAGAAGTTACTGAAAGAGAAGTGGCGGCAAGGTTATAGAAGAGGCTTGTTTTTTACCATACCCAGTCTGATGAAGTGGAAAGTCAATGATGCTGGTGAGGATTCAAACAAGATGACTGTGGGCAGCAGTAGAGAAATATGTACAAGGTGTGTAAATGAATAGGGTATTAGGTACAAACACAGAAAAATAATTGTATTGTAAGGGCATGTCATTTGATAAGCTTAACTGGCCATGGCAAAAGGAAAGAGTTTGGCAATTTTTAAAAGCTTTTATCTAAGAAAGGTAGTAATGAGAGGAGATGTGTAAAGAAAGTAAGGATCTCAGCTATGAAACCTACTTCACTCTCTTGCTTGAATACACTGTGGTGGGACAGCATACAGATGTTGGAGAGGTGTGTAAAGACATTTCTGTGTCAATTGCTATATTTTGCTCTTGGTAAGTAATGATACATTGGAGATGAAAAAGGAGTCATTGAAAGACAAGCAGTGGGTACAAGGGATAGTGTATATGTTACAGAAATATGGTAATGAGGCCTGGCTGAATATTGGTGAACTTGCAAGTAGAAACACAGTATGACCAAGATATAAAATAATTTTTTGAGTAAAAGAGGTAGAGAACAGAGTATGTAATCAGTAAAGGTTCTGAACGCTACACTTTAATTAAATGGATTTGAAGTAAAAATGTACAAATGGTAGAAAACTGGTGCATACAAAAATTGCCACACCAGCATAAGCTGTTTTACCACTAATAATAAAAATAACAAAAACATGTAAATATGACACTGTAAAATAAGAATAATAATAGTGTAAAACTAAATAGTTACTGAATCATATTGCTAATAACTTTTATGTACTATCTCAATGGCAAAGAAAGGATAACATAAATGTATAAAGATAAAATTTTGTCATTATTTACCTTTCACAGAATGGAAAAATCTATTGAATGGTCTAATCTGTTATTTTAAAAAACTGTTTCTACAACATTACAATCTGAAAAAACTGCAGTCACTAAACTGAGTACAATATAATGTGTTAACTAAACCAAACATTACGTAGTCCTGTCAGTTAAGTAAAGGGTCAAACGAGTCTCAAAGTTTTTGTATCTTTTGTTAAAGTCATTTCTGAAATTTTATCATTTTGTGCCATTATGTCTAAATTATAATCAACATACCTTGTTGGCGAACAGTGGTCTAATGCTTTCAAATAACTTCACCTGCAAAAGAAATTTCATGTATACAATGACAACATTGTCACAAAAAGTGGAGCAGAATAAATGCCATGATGTGAGAGCAATATGAAAGAAAAGATAAAATAGACCTATTGTAGAAAAAAAGGAGAGCAACAATGACCAATTTTTTCAATATTCTGGGTTATGCCCTCTCTTTTTTTTTTTTTTTTTTTTTTTTTAACAGAAAAATAAAAACTGCCAGTTCTTCCAGCCATTCTATGAAGGAACTTGTAGCTCCAAAAACATCTTCAAATGGTCCACCAGACTTCCGTAGAGGGCATTCCCTGATAATATGCTCCACACTCTGGGAAGGAGCACTGCAGTCACAAGCAGGAGAATCTTGAAGACCCCACTTATGCAACATGGAATTGCCTTTCACATGGCCGGTTCTTAAGTGATTTAGTTTGACCCACTGGTCTCTATTTAGATGGAATCCTGGAAGTCCAGTTGTGGGAACTTCAATATCTGGATGTTTTACAGATGAGGAGTTCCAGCTTTGTCTCCATTTTTCCATGACATACATCTTGCCATACCGGATTTCTGGATTTAAGACGAGTGGGGGGTAAGTCATTTAGGACCTCGTGGATTGGGAGATCCTGTAGATGATCAGGATGGTGTAGTAGCCGTTGCTTCTTGGCGTCTTATCTCTGCGGGTGGTATTTTGCTGATTAGGTGTAACCAGAGGACTGGGGTGGATTTTAGGGTGCCATTTGTTATTCTCATACACTCATTCAGGTGGACGTCGATTTTTCTAGTATGAGTACTACATTGCCATACTGGAGCACAGTACTCAGCAACAGGGTAAACCATGGTGAGAGCGGTTGTTCGTAGTGTGTCCACATCAGCTGCCCACGAAGTACCAGCTAATATAGATGAAAACACGATATGAAGCCCAGAAGCTTGTGCCCCTAGCAGCACACAGTGAACTGTTGTTGCATTTCAAATGGCAATGCCTGTCTTTCACTGTGTTAGTAGAATGAAGTATGTGTTAGTGTGCAATGTCTACTCGATGCTGTGTAAACTGTCCTAACAGTGTTAGTTATATTTGTGATGAACTTTTGGTGAAAAAAGACTGAAGAAACATTCCTGCTATGGTGAAAAAGGTCTATCATGCCTATTTCGAAGTGAAACTAGGCGTCATCAATAAACCATGGGCTCCATAGGTCGTGTGTAAAAGATTTACAACCGAGGGCAGCAGGATAGAAGTAGTCATTACAATTTGGCATCCCTATGGTATGGCAGGAGCAATGGAATCATACCAATGATTCCTACTTCTGCTCCTCTTAAGGTAACTGGTTTCAACAAGCAGAAAAAAAAGAAGACTATTGAGTACCTGAACAACATTCACTAAGCAATTAGCCCTGTTCCATATGGCCCGAATACGCCTATACCACAGCCTCTGCAGACATTATATATGTATGGCAGGATTTACATAGATACCGTGCATGAGAAGGATGATACTGAGTTTGAAGTAGGCATAGATGAGGGCCCTTTTCTATTCACTCAGCCAGATCAAAATGATTTAGTCCATGATCTGGAACTGACAAAGGATAAAGCAGAGCTCCAAGGGTCAAGACTGCGTGAAAGACCTTTGTTAGCACCCAATTCATCCTTTAAATTTTACAGAAAAAGGACTTGATATTCACACAATATTTTCCTCTCAATGACTTGAGAGTGTACTGCTGTGATGTACAAGGTTTGACGAGTCAATTCAACATTCAGTACGTACCCGGTGACTGGAGACTGTTCAATGATCCATTTAAAAGAGGTGTGAAGGCAGTTCTGCTCTCTGTCTCAATACCAGTCAGCCATTCTATGCACCTGAAGGAAACCTAAGACAACATGATGCATCTTCTTACCATCATTCATTATGAGAATAACAACTGGACGGTGTGTGGTGATTTGAAAGTGTTGGGTATATTTCTAGAACAACAATCAGGATATACCAATAACCCCTATTTCTTCTGTGAATGGAACTGTCGGGCTTGTGAGAAATACTGGAAGCAAAAACAGTGATACCGAAGTTTAGAATTGGTTCCAGGGGACAAAAATGTGACCCTCTAGTGGAAAGAGACAATACTCTTGCCACCTCTGCTCCTAAAAACTGGGCATAATGAAGCAGTTTGTCAAGACATTACGTAAGTGTGGCAACTGTTTCAAATATCTAGGTAACAAGTTTCCCAACTTGTCAGATCCCAAGTTGAAAAAGCGTATTCACTGGTCCCAACATTCGGATTCCTTCATTTAAAGAATGCCATGGAGCGAGAAGAGTGGACTGCCTTTTAAGTGTGTGGTTCAAAACTTCCTAGAAACAATCGTAGCCCAAAGTATATAGACACACTTGAGAAAAATGTTGACAAAATTAAAAATGGTGGGATGTTCAACGAGTTTGAAGTTACATTTCCTACATTTGCTCCTTTACTTTTTTCTACAAATCTGGGTGTCATAAGTGAGAAACAGGTGAAAGATTCCATCAGTATATCAAGGACATTGGATGACGATATCAGGGAACTTGGGATTTTCGGATGCTTACTGTGAGCACACAGAGGAAAAGCAGTGGCCTCACTATGACAAATAAGAAAGCAAAGATGAATGAGGTTAATGCAGGTCCTGTTCCAAATTCTCTGCATGCATTTGTTCACTGTGTGCATATTTCAATATTTTGTTGTTTTAAACTCTTATTTTGCTTCAGCATTATTTGTGAGCCATATATATATGTGTAATACATCAATAGATGATATCAATATTTGCAAATTATACAATTTGTGCCAAAACTGTAGATGATACGAACTTTTGAGTATCATTTTTTAATTCAGGAGGCAGAAATACATTAAAAAAAAAAAACTACTTTTGCGGGGAAAAAAATTTTCACTGTTGCGTAGCATTATTAAATAGTAAACACAGCTCTCACAGAAATGACAAGGTTGTGTTATCTACCCAACAACTAGTTTTTTTTTTATTTGCAGATTGACATTCCACAACTGACCGAGTGCTCTTACACCACACCCACGACACTGGACACGGAAGAAGATGATGTTAATGATTCCACAACTGACTGAAGATGACAGACTTGGGGGTGGCATGGTGGTGAAGGCTCAGAGCAAGGTGTGAAGGGATAGTTCGATCTGATCTTAACAAAATATGGTGAAATTGAGGCCAATTCCAAGTCTATTAGTATGAAACCACTAGAACATGGACACTGGAATTCTGAGATTTTGCAATTCTGGAATCAAAGACTGATTTTTTTCTCCAAAAAATTTATAGGACCTCAAATTTATTTGGGACCATTTTGAAAGCATATCCTGCCCATTAAAATACAATTAAAATAGGTTTGTATTAGGCAAAGAAACCCATACAAAAAAATTCAATTGCATTGAACACACCTTTTTTTAAGTCGTTTAAAAATAGTACCTAACATGACAGCTTGCTCAGGCAATTGCAATCTTTTTGTTCATGGAGAGTTTCTTTGGCACTGTTGCACTCTTGCTTCATCTTTGGTGACTGATGAGTCTATTTTATCTCTCCTTTCTATGCCAACATTACCAAGTATTATCAATTAAAATATTTCACTCCTGAATTAGTTTACAAAATTCCAATGAAACATGAAACAATTAATACCAAATTGCAAATCAAACTTTTAAAAAATTTACTCCAAAAATAATAACTTTGGTTAAAACTGTAAAAATAGAGACTACTGGATGTTATTATATATGACTATCACTAAATATCTCAAAATAATTAATTTATGAAAATACTTATGATACTAAACAACAAAGATACCTATTTGTTATCTTGTTTGTCTGGGTGCAACTGCAACAATTTACTGAAACATGACATTTCAGCCATCATTATGTCGCTTTCATCAAGGGACTACCATGCCTTGGATCATTTCCACCTACAAATAGCTTCCAAAGCAGCAGCGATCCTAGGCATGATGAAAGCCACAGAATTATGGCTGAAACATGATGTTTCAATAAATTGACATGGTTTCTCCTGGACAACCAAGATAACATGAAAAACCACCATGGAAGTCAGTACAAAGATAGTTCAAAAACTCGTACCTGTTCCTCTATGGTGTGCCCACATTGCTCTGATAAGTCCATAACATATAACACAGCTGCACGGAGATGAGCAAGAGCAGTAACAGCCTGCATTTCGATAACATTTCTGTCTTCCAAAGGGTGGTCTAGAATACCAGGAGTATCAATAACTTGCCAGCGCAAGTACTTGTAGTCTGTGTGACCTACATACAGTGACTTGGTAGTGAAGGCATATGGCTGTACCTCTACGTCTGCTCTTGTGATCTGTAAGATTAGACACAACTTTTCAAAACTATTATAATGGAAATACATAAAGCAGACAAAATGCGGTATATGTTACACTATCGTTGCAAATACGACTGTGTCAGAGCAGTCTAAATAATTTTTCTATTTTTTTAAAAATCTAATGTAGCAATCTGAATTTGTCTTGATCCAACAACCATGTCTTATTTCGAAGCAACAAATTCCTCAAATCTTACATTAAAATTATTTTCTTTTTTGATAAGCCCACCCTGCCCCTTTCAGGACATGCTTTGGTAGAGTTCCCAGTTTAGCCTGATCCTTAATCTTATCCAATAAACAATGCCAATGCTATATCATCACAACAGATCATAATGCAAAATTTGCATTTCACACACACCACCTGCAACAACTGATGTTGGTGAGTTCTTTTCCAAAAACTGTTAAGATGCCTTTTCGTCCACAGATTTATGAAGCAGCTGGCCTTCTTTTCACAAAAACCTACCCAAAAATTAACTACATAACATGATGATTGACCATAGATAAATAGTAAGCACTAAAAATGCCGTTATATTGTTGCGCATGTCTCTCAATGTGCAAGTCCAAAAACTTCAAATCCTGTTCTACTTTCCTGTTAGTAATAGTTCTTGGGCCCAATTTGTGAGAGCTGTCCCAATACCAAGCAGCTACCTATTGTCAATTTGAGACTGTACTTGCACCCATTTCTTGCTTTATTCCTTTTTATAAAGCTTTATCCTGTTTAACTCACTAAATCATGTTAATAAATATTTTTGCTACAAAGTACAAATTTTGTTTCTTCCTTTCTCCCCAAATTTTTATTATAATATCCTTATTCATAGTTTCAATTCCCACCTCCATTAACAATGAACATTGCTACTTCGTACCACCCCCTCCACTTACCCCTAGTCACTGGATATAATATGCTCAGTTGTAAGAAAAGATTTCCATTCAAAACTTAGCCAGCATATTGTTTCTCCTGTCAAACCAAAATGTAGAATTTTTTGTTCTGTTTTTAGTGATGATTCACAACCACATAATAGTGATCTTGAATATACCTGAATTATTCGTCAGCATATAGATGACATCAAGATCAAATAATTAATTAGAACACTGAAAATTCACCCATCTTCAAAAACGACAAAATCTTTGCCCTTGCAGAAAAGTGATTTGACTCCACACACATTACTTCAGCAATAAAAACGAAGTATTACATACAGGTTGAGATGCTAAGGCACAAATTCACCTTTAATTTCAAATTCATTTTACATTTAGTTGGAGTCCACTTGACAGCAACAGTTCTTTTCTAGTCTCCTTCAGTTGATGCGATGTGATTAAAAAGACTGTACATTTTCAGTAAAGTGCATTTTTCTTTGAAGATATTTGACGCACTGGATTTCAGCTCTATAGAGTTGAAAATAAAGAGATAGTTTTAAAGGATGCAATTCACTGTATAATTTTCTATGATGCAGAGTAAACAAGAAAGAAGTCCTCAGTATAAAGGTGCCAATCAGATTAGAAAGCAATGTTGTGAATTTCAATTTATCATCTCTGTATAAAGCAAGTTAATAATAGACAAAGAGATCACAAAAACAGATTAACAAGATCCCTGGTTCTTTGAGGAAAATAAAGTTACAGTGACAGTGAATTCGGACGGGTATGTAAACATGTTACAGGATTTTTTTTTTTTTTCACACAGTTAGATGAGTTGTACTTAGGGGACACTTGGTTCCAACAAGACGGTGCAACGGCACACACTTCAAGAGCATCGATGGCTGTTATGAGGGAACACTTCCCAAAGCGCCTCATCTCAATTAGGGGTGATTTGGAGAGGTTGGCCCACTCTACCGATTTGACCCCCCTGTGATTTTTTTGGTTTTTTGAAATCCCTTGTTTATGTGAACCACCCAAGGACCTTATAAGATTTGAAGACCAACATCCGGGAAGAAATTACCAACATAATGCCTGCTATGCTGGCAGCAGTCATGACAAACACCAGAAATCGGTTTATTCATTGTGTGCAGAATGGGGGACGTCACCTACCTGATTTGGCCTTCAAAACTAAGTAAAACAAAACTTTATGTATGTGCCTACATTATAAGAAACAAATAAAAAAATTCTGATTCATACAATAAGATTTATTAAGTTTTGAAAAAAAGGAAGTTATGCTGCCTCACCCTGTATTATTAAATGTTGTCGCATTCAACTGCAAGAAACTTTTTCCATGTCCATGTACTCTGCAAGAAAGCAATCTATTGTTCCTGAAATGCCTGAATCCTACTCAATCTGCCAACTGTTAACCTTCTTCCCTATTTAAATTCCAATGCCCACATTTTTACTAAACTATATGCAGGATTCATCCCCGACATTGCCACCACAACCTCATCAATGTCCTCTTCTGATACAAGTATTTAACTACAGCACAAATTTCTTTTTCATTCAATTCAGATTAAACATACATGGCAGCCTTTAGCAAATGTATCAAAATGAAGGATTGTTCCAGCTATGGCATATGTTACCACCCCAGTTATTCAATTAATAATTTTGTCATTATTATTTTATTAAAGCTGCTGCTAGTATAATTAATTTAAACATGTTTGTGAAAATGTAATAATGTGTATATGATATATTACTGCTCTCGAATTCCAAAGACTATAAATTTAATGTCATTGCATATCTTTATTTAGATCTGTAAGAAGTAATAATAGGGTCTTTGGTCCACTAGCGTGGACATAGTAGTTGAAGATGCAATGTGTTAGAGGTAGGAGGTATATCACTGTCCGCATAGAAGGAGCAGGTGATATCTGTTGCATGCTGTGGCATGAATTGTTTGTTTTTGTGTGTATAACGCGACTAGCACTGAAGTGCATGAATAGCAGATATAATGTAAAATGAGTTGAAACAAGTGTTTAATTGGTTAGTTTGATATTAAAGCCAAACATAATGGATTTCAATTAGTGCATTTATAATTAAGAGTGGCAACCTGACCTTGTACTAGAATTGACAGTTAATCAAAGCATAAATTAATGTAACCCCCATGCTACATGCACATGCTGAGAGACAGTATTAAGGGCCAAACCGTACAAAGACCTGTAGTAAAAAGTCACTAGTAATATGGAGCCAACGTTGATTAGTAGATAACATTAGCCGACTTTCTATATTTTTTTTAACTTCTTTACGTCTTCCAACAGCGAGGTCTTTAGCGATGGGAAAGGATGGGGGCAAGGAATGGGAAGGAATTCGGCCATGGCCTTTTGAAGGAAGCATCCCGGCATTCACCTGGAGTGATTTGGGGAAACCATGGAAAACCCAAATCTGGATGCCCGGACGGGGATTCGAACCGCCGTCCTCCCGAATGCGAGGCCAGAACGCTATCCGTTACACCACCATGCTCGGTGCAATGGTTGGCTTATTTCCAGGCCTGAGATGGAGATTCTTTTCCTTGTAATTTATGTGTGTATTACAGAAGCTATGAGGAATTTGCGGTTGTAAGGGAATTACTTTCTGTTTGGTATGTCCAAGGAATTTTGCTGTACTGCATTGCACCATTGTTGTTTCTATCTGTAATTTTGAAGCATTGATTGTTGTTGTGGGGACTATTTTTATTTTAGTAGTAATACCCTTAATTTTGCTTGTGTTATTACATTTCAAATTATAGATGTTATTGGAAATAACTGCGAGAAATTAGAATGAATGTTGAAAGTAATTTGGGAGAATCTGATGGTAATGTTTCAGAAAGGGAGATGGAAAGTTCAGGAATTGTAAGTTTTGACAGTAACTATGCAAATCTAACGGATCTCTGTGGAGACGATAATCTTATGCAAACGAAAGCCAGCAGTAGTCCATTATTAATGGAAATAAAAATAAAGTTGCCGGTTATTTTGCAAATAGTAAGCTAGTCAATATCAATGAAAATAAGAAGTTGGTTAATGAAGTTGATAATGTTGATTGGGTAAAAAATGCAGTTTCACCAGAACCAAATCTACTTAACAATACTCGAGAAATGAATACGGACCTTGATTTGATATTAAATGCCACAAGGCAATTGGAGGAAAAGACGAGCCAAGACAATTGAAGAATTGAACAGATTCAAGAAAAAACCAGGCAACAAATTAACGAAAAAATTACACAAATAGCACAAGGGAATCAAGAAGTAGAGAGAAGGATTACTGAAAGAATTAACCAGAATATAAAATAGACAGAAGGAATGATGATATGGGTGTCTGAAAGAATTAGGAAGGTGGAAAAGGAGACAGAAAAAAAAGCAATTAAGGGGGATGATATTGAAATTAAGAAAGGTGTGGTGCCAAATGTTGTCCTTTTCACAGATCACCGCATGGAAGAAAAGGAGAAAATTATTGTAGAAAAGATAGAAGGGTCATTAAGCCTTAAGATGGAAGAAAGTAAAAAAAATTGTTAAGGGCAGAATGGAAAATGTTTTGGAAGCACAATGTAAAAACAATACAAAATGAGGCAGAAAATTCTGAAAATTTAGGACCACAAGTTGGTGTGTTGTCAACAGAAATTGGGCAAATATATGGAGATGTGAGCCATATGAAAGAAAGGTTAGAAAAGATGGAGAAACGACCTAACAAAGTTTTTAGCAGTGTATCGAGTCAATCAATTAACTTTACCTGAGAAAGTGTTTGAGACAGGTGGAGAAGTTCATTCTACTAATTTTGTAAAAAAAAAAAAAAAATACTACTAAGGCCTTACTGATGGAATGGTCTGATATTGATAAAATTCAGTATGTTCAAAGTGGGCTCAAAGATGAAACTTTTTCATGGGTTGCAATATTTCGAAGGAATGTTGTAATTACATTGAGTTTTTGGGGATAAATATTGGTCTCAAAGAAAACGACACAAAGTAAAGAACGATTTTTATAATTGCAGGTGTTATTACAGGAGCGACGGAAGTAAGGGATATTTCTGTGAGTAGATGAGAAAAGAGCTACGACAATTGGATTAAACTGTAGGAGAGGTCAAACAGATGGAAATTTTATTAAAAAAAAAAACTATGAAGACAAAGTTGTCAGTGGGACAAAATGTAGGATTTTCTGGACTTATTGAAAGCTGGTAAAGAAACATCAGGTTTTAGGGAACAAGCCACCCGAAAACGTTGGATCACAGAGGAAATTTTGAAACTGATGGATCAGAGGAGAAGGCTCAAAAATGCCCAAGATGAAGCAAGAAGAGAGCAATACAGACAATTTAGAAATCAAATAAACAGGAAATACTAAATAGCAAAGAGAAAAAAATGGCTAGAACAAAAGTGAAGAAGTAGAAAAGGACATGGTCATAGGTAAAGTAGATGTTGCAAACAGGAAGATCAAACAGAATTTTGGAGAAATGAAGAAAAGAAGTGTAAACATTAAAGCTGTCAATGCAAAACCTCTTTTAAGCTCAGATAATAGAACTAACCGATGGAAGGAATACAATGAGAAACTTTACGATGGGGTCGACTTGAACAATAGCGTATCGGAAAAGGAAGTTGATGTCGACATTGATGACCTAGATCCTGTTTTGAGAACAGGATTTGATAGAGCTATAAATGACTTGAAATCAAATAAGGCAGTTGGAATTGATGAGATCTCTGCAGAACTTCTGAAATCCCTACGAGAAGAAGGAAAGAAAAGATTATTCTAACTGATGTCAAAATAGTTATGAAACTGGCGAAATTCAAAATGATTTTAATAAAAATATTATCTTCACACTTCCGAAGGAAGCACGAGCCGACAAATGTGAGAATTATCGCACCATTAGACTAACATCAAATGCTTCAAAATTACTGACCTGACCAGAATAATATACAGTATAATGGAAAGGGTAGTAGAAGAGATAGTAGGTGAATATCAGTTTGGGTTTATGAAAAACTACAGTACAAGGGAAGCAATTCTGGCTTTCAAAGATACTTTTTTGGAGTTTGTTGATTTAGAAAAAGCTATTGATAATGTTAGGTGCAACAAGGTGTTCAAAATTTCAAAGAATTCAGGTCTAAAATATCAAGATAGAAGAATATAAACTATATAGCTATAGAAGCTATTAAAAAAAAGTAAGAACAATGAGAGACATGCAACAGTTAAAAAGGGTGAGAGACAAGGTTGTAGTCTATCTCCGTTAATATTCAACTTGTATATAGAAGAAGCAATAAAGGAAATAAAAGAAAAATTTACATGTATTTCAGTGTTCAGGGAGAAAAAATCAGTATGCTACAATTTTCCGACGACATTGTCTTCTTTGTTCTTGTTAGCAGAACAGGCTGAGGATATTGAGAAGTTAATGAATAGCATGAATGAAATACTGATAGACGATTTTGGAGTGAATATAAATCAAAGCAAGACAAAAGTGATGAAGTGTAGCAGAAATGATACCAATACACTGGTGTTCCATGGCGATTCAGCAATAGATAAGCCTAACCTATAAAAAGCCGACCAGCGCAAGGAGTCAGGAATAGTTTTCAAACAGTTTTTTAGCAGGCTGTTGAGGCGAGAACTCTGTGGCGGGCAGCGAACTACGAGGCTGTGGACTTTGAAGATTTTTTAGTAATGGTGAAACGGGGAGCTTAGAAAATTTCAAGTTGTTATAAACTTTACATTACCAGTCAGGACAGTGGACTTTTGATGCTATTCCATGATGCCATAGGATGATCTTTCGAATTTTGGGGGAATTTCTGAAAGATTGCCAATCATTGTGTGTGAGTGGCGTCAACCTGCAATCTAATTCAAGGAGACGATAGTTCTGATGCCTTATCTTTCTGGTAACTCAACTACATAAAATTCAAGAATATAAACTTTGTTTATGCAAGAACTGTTTTAATCCATAAACTTTTATCTCTTGGGGTAATTATGGGGGATTGGCGACCGTATAAAGAACCTATGCAAGCATCCATAAAGGAACCAACCAGCACGATCATGTTCGTATAGAAATGTTGCATAACCCCAGTGCACATTTCGTTACGCAGGATGTAATAGGAGGAGTAAGTGAATTCTGCTACTTGGGAAGCAAAATTACAACCGGTGGCGAAGCAAGAATGATGTTAAAAGCAGAATAGCACTAGCAAAAAGAGACTTCATGAAAAAAAAGAAATCTTTTAGTTTCAAATATTTACCTAGGACTTAGAAAGAACTTCTTAAAACTCTACATGTGGTAGCAAAGCATGGACTTTGAGAATATCAGAAAGAATGAAGCATTTGAAATGTGTTGCTACAGAAGAATGCTGAAAATTAAATGGACAGATAAAGTATGAAATGAACGAGTTTTGGAAATGATCGGTGAGGAAAGAAGTTTGTGGAATACGCCTACAGAAAGAAGAGACAGGCTGGTAGGTCATATACCGAGACATGCAGGATTGGTTAATTTGTTAGTGGAGGAAACAGTTGAACGTAAGAACTGTAAAGGAAGACAGAGAATAGAATATATGAGGCAGATAATTTAGGATGTGGGTTGTAAAGGATATGTAGACATGTAGAGGTTAGCACAAGATAGGAAGGGATGGAGGATTGCATCAAACCAGTCGAAAGACTGATAACAGCCAAAATATATATATATATATATATATTTTTAAGCCGACTCCAAGAAAAGAGATTTTGGCAAGATTTCTGAATATTGTAATGTTATGTCAACATCACAATAATTATATTACTGAATGTTCAGTACAGTTTATTTCACTACCCCGTGGTCTGTGTGAAAGCTGCTATTTGGTAAGGGTCCTCCAGTGAGCTAAGGACGACGACTACCGTAAGGCCACTATGTCGAGCAGTTCTCGGAAGACTGCTCGGACAGTTCTTTTATTAACTGTATTCTCAGATGAATAAACATTTGTGAATGGACTGTGTCGAATTGGTACATGCAGAGCTCAGAGTTGCAAAATTTTAAGGTAACAGGGGACCTGTCAAGAATTTTCCATGTTGAACCATATTATGTTCTCAAGTGCAGACATAGTGTGTTATCAACTTGTCACCAACAATGAAAAAGTGAGGGAAATGCTAGATAAGCCATTATTTGCATAAACACGCGAAACAAGGACAGACTCTCTCTTAGACAAAGAGGTTCAATATTTGTAATTCTACGAAATGTGGTTATGGAGGGAAAGCCCAAACCCAATTTGAATAAGGCTAAGTGAAGTGGATGCACTATTGTGAGCCTCCAAAAGCAACATTAGTTAGTTTTAGTTACTATTTTGTTTAAAACATTTTTCCGCGTCTGGACGTATCCGGAGATGGGAGAAGCTGTAACCATAAAGTGTACTGCTGGTGATAATGCAGCTTGGTGTGGGGTAGGGTAATTGTTGTGGGGCTGGTTATTTCTTGATTTGCAGGTTCGTATTCTACTAGTCATAAAGTCGCCACTCAAATTCAATTCCGATTTATTATCCAAACACACAAGTACATGTCAACCACCACCAATGATTCTACTTCTTTATTCAGACCGTGGATAAAGCAGTACAGCACTTCTTTTCTTCACATTGCAGACTCTGAACTACGCTATCATTAACTCAGTGCATACACTTTGTTTCAACTCCTAAGAGCGTATTAATCTTCACAAAGCACTATCACTTAGCTATGTGCAAAGAACATTTTGTTAAGGTTTCGTCTGCTAATGAGAATAATACCAGGTGCGCTGCCACTTGCGACCGATCTCTTCTACAGTTCATTGCAGACTGATTAGGGATTTGCAACATACATTTTGTTGCCTTATTTGTCTGCTCTAACGTATTGCCAGAGCGCGCAGCAAAACTTAATACCGGGCGCGCTGCTAACACAATGCAATACAACTGTATCGGCCAACTCACTACCGAACTCACTACCGAACTCCCAGATGGTCTGCGGCAGACTGACTTCGACAATCAACTTTGCTCCTCGTGTCTCTCTCTCGACAATGCTTCGTTCCGATTATCACTTTACACAATATATCCATGGATTTATACTGTCTCACCACAAAGCGGATATGAAACGGGATTGGGCAGACTACGGGTGGGCAGAGAAGGGGAGTGGAACCCAGAATCTGCGAAGGGGGAAGGCACCAACTGGACGGGGACTCTACCAATGACTCTTGAGGCGAGAGGTCATCGAGACTAGCTGGCAGCCATCAAGAGGCGACCAGTACAGAGTGATAAGTGTTTATGTCCACACTGGCGCAAGTGTGACTTGAGGTGGTTTGAGTGAAGATAGAGGTGCTGGCATGCCCACCTGTAGTGCTGACTTATGGAAAACACACATACTATGAACTACAGTAACATTCAAAGGAGATCTCTTGCCCAAATATTGGCCCTGGCAAGGAAACTCACAGATAAGTCTATCAACTTGCCAAACAGTCATGAGCATGTATCTCAAACAACTCTTTGTTTATAATAAAATCGATGACATGTCATTGTCTTTCCTTTGATTAATCAATTTGTTTGTATATGGTAAATGTTTTTGCTAGCCAAAATGATATGCTCACTTTTTTTGTTTGTAAATGTAATTTACCAATGTTCATCTTTGACATGGGCAAGGGTGTAGTGTTTACTTGTCATTGTCATCAACATACTTTCAATCACCCTTGTTCTATGTTTAACTGAGTTAAAAATTAAATTCGGAGGTTACTGAAATTTTAAGTTATTCATGCTGTTATGCATTTTCATTAAAGAAAAGAAACCTTTTCATTTTTAATAAATTCTAAATTATCAAATTTTTGCTACCTGAGATTATTAAAATTAAATCATACGTATAAATTAAGACACCCCAGACAACGTGTCATACTACAATATCCACTA